>KB722737.1:920954-1106263 GCA_000349905.1 Volvariella volvacea V23 | reverse complement strand
GAGCCTTGAGCATCGAAACGGGGCGCATTCGTTGTGTTTAATCATACCTATTCGGTAACAAAGACCATCAAAGCGAGGAACATTGGGAAGATTTCGCCGCTATTTCCATCCAGGAAGCTGAGCAGCATGGCAGATGGCATTTCGCGGTTGAGCTAGGACTGAAACACCGTACCCAGTTACGGCCAGAGATGAGGTAGCGATGATAGGAACAAATCAATGGCACGGTGAACAAAGGTAAGTTAGTAACCTACCACGGCCGCAGTATGTGCGCATCACAACCTCTTTTTCGCGCATTGAATGGGCTCATCAAGCTCAGTTCCTACCTGGTGCCTTCCCCTTGAGCTGGGCGCTGAGTCCCCTCGGCTTTGTCGACTACGTTGCTGTCAGAATTAACGTACCAAGTGTGGGGCACCACAAGGTCTTTGTTTGCCCGAAAGGAATACGGGCCGTCGGACCGAATGGCATTCCGAAAGGCACAAGATCAGTAAAAAGGTCGGAATGCAAAGATTGGCGCCCAAAGCCCCGAGAGCGAATGTGCAGGGAGGGACAGATCGGTGTCTATAGACAAAACGCACCTAACGACACGTCGACGAACTCGCAACGCAATAGAGGAGATACCTCGGGTCCCGTTGCCTCCTCGTTATGCTCCGAGGTCGGGAAAGGACGCACATGGGCCATCGGGCGAAGAATAAGCCCATACTTGGACAGATATGCCTACGGCAAGCACATCTTCGGTGGGAGAATTCCAACAGCTTTACTGCCACCGTGTAATGCATGAACGCATAGTCGCACGTTAATTTTGTGGGCGGTCACCAGTTTCCTGAATGTTCGCGGTAGGAAAAAAGTACTAGTGCAGTTTGCAGTCATAGCAATCAAATGCAATACCAGGCAATACCCGGTGATAGTGGCACTGAAGATCGTGCTGTGCTCTTCTGATCAGAACTGACAATAACAATTTTTGCTATTGGATCGGCAGTATTCTCCGACAAGGAAAAGGGGCTTGTGCCATTAGTGTCGACGCTAGGCCCTTAGCTCAAGCCTAAGATTGACAGACATCATGTGGGGGGATAGTAAGGGACGAACAGGACAGCAAGCCCTTGCAATAAAATAATGCGATGAGGTGCGCAATGCAGCCACAAATTCAGTAGCATGACGTGACCGGGAGTCCAGCGAGAACATGACGCGGAAAAAAAGCAGGCCACAACTTGGCGAAAACTAGAATGGCCTAGAAGGTGGCTGATCAGACAACGAGGAGATCACTTCGGAGACTGCACTCCGAAGTAGTATGATGTAAAGAATGGTGATTGTTAGAGCGAGGCTGATGATGGTGGCGAGCAATATAGTGACAAGTATGGCGTAGTTCAGGTCAGAATGTCGATCTAACAACATTTTGGAGGCAAATAGAGGTTCAATAAATCATAACATATGACTATGGATACAAGGACAAAGGAAAAGAACAGAAAAATGAAGCAGAAAAACAACACCGAATGTATATACCAATGACAATGTACGTGATTTTGAGTGTTCATTTTAACAATACCAGCTACCAAACAACGCTAAGTGGAGGTCGCCTACAGTATGTACTGAATCAGATTGCCAAATTATTAGCAAATAAAGCAATTGTGAGTGTGGGTTGCCGTAGTGACATGTACCGATTAAGATGGTGGCAAGGGAAGCAGGCGCAAGGTCTTATCATCCAGAGGGTCCCTGCGATAAGGATGCGTCCTGGTCAGTGCTGGGAGGGGTGCTAAATCTCTACATGGACCAATGTTTCCCACACGACCCTCTCCAAGAGGCGTTAGGTGTCCAGATGTGATTTCGTATGAGGCGGTAGACGATGGAATGAGAATCGACGGCCTGTGAGGGCGACGGTCATCCATAGGTGGTGTTCTCCTGTCGCGTATGCCCTGGGGTTGCGTCAGAGGGTACATGGGTTGTTGGGGTTGAGGTGGTGAAGATCGCTGATAGTCGCGGTATGATGCATGCTGTGGCTGGGCATAGTTGGAATGCTCCTGGCTAGTGGGAGATATAGGGTGAAGGCTCATCGAATGGTCCACTGGCCGGCCTGCATAGGAAGACTCTGAGACGTCATGAAGCGCAGTTGAGGGTGTCATGGCGTCGCGGTACCACGTCTGGGATGAGGGATGAAGCACTGATGGTGCGTAGCTAGAGGCCTGACTGTAGTGAGAATCTGTAGTGGCCGATAAAGGCGGGAGGTAATTGGTGTGAGAAGCATTGTATGACATATCTAGGGGTCTGCTGGACAAGGTGGACCTCATGTCTCCATGGTTATACTCTGGGTGAGATTGGGAGGGAGAGGGTATCGATCGAGTGTGGCGTTGAGAATCCATGGTATAGTCTTGAATTGAAGGAAGAATTGTTTGGGAGGAAGATAGTGGTGGAGTAACATTAAAATGGGGTGATGGTGTACCTGTGGGAGTGTAGCTAGAATAAGATTGCTTCTGGTAGGGTTCATAAAGCGCAACGGGCTGTGACCCGGAGGGAGATCCCGTCTGCGATGCGTTTGGATAAGGGGATGGAAAAGGAGCATATGTTCGAGAAACAGACGTGGAGGCCTTGGAGTCATTCGCTCGCCCTTGCGCATCATCAGTCTTGCCGCGGTTTTTCCCTACTCTGGTGCTTTTGAATATCCCATCAGGGACTTTGAGCTCGCGAACTCCATCAATGTCATCTACTGTACCCAGTTGATCCACAGTGGCTTGAGTAAAGTAGGCCGCTAAACGCAATCCTGTAAGGCACGGTGTTGCGGCCATTGAGCGAACTTACTTAGGTGCCATTTCCTGCGGCCTTTCTCTGTCTCCACCCAGACCGAATAAGTTTGCTTCACCAGAGGGTCCCAGTCCCGCGGCGGTTGTTTCTCGGCCCTAGGAGATATCAACAGAAACAAAGGTGAATGCCAGAAGACACTGTCAACCGACCCCGATCCTACCCTGTTTGTGCTGCCTCTGGCGGCGGCGCGTACTTTTCATAATAAAAGAGGAATTCCTAGGAATGCGGAAGGGAGGTTGTCCAATACCACGTTAAATCTGGGAGGTAAGCAATGCTTACATCACGGACTCGAGAGGGGCTCCATCTCCGGCCCTCTGTGAACCTTTCAATCCCTAGGCCGGTTATCTCTGTGTGGGGCCCACGCTCCTCCCAGGCGTACACACAACCGGACCTGAGCGCAAGCCGCTCATCGGCGTCGAGGCGTCGGGTGACCATTTGCAGCAGACCGAGCTGGACAGCATAGAAGATGAGGTGGGCATCCTGGGTCGAGCGAATGCGGACGTTGGTGCAAGTTGGCTTCTGCATGTGCGGTGGTGGCGACAGGACGAGGGACAAGGGCAAAGACAAGATGATGGAAGTAGGAGTGCAAGCTAGGCAATATTAGTGTGATTCAGGACCACATGTGCATGTTTTGGGAGCACAAACTTGTAAGAATTGTCCCTGGAAATTAATCCTCTCTCTTTTTCCACCAATTCATTTCCGTTCGACAAACACCAATCAGCTGACCCCTCGTAAGCAACCCGTAGCTTGGCTCCCCACTCCGAATCTTGATGCCACAGGAACCTTAATCACTTTACAACCTAAAATTCCAATAATTCACCAGATACAGATCCGAAAAATATATATATTCCTTCCGCATGCTCCTCTCCTTATGTCCTTCAACTGACCCTAGACGGTGAAGCCCCTTGGAACTCCCGGTTGCCACATGCTCACGTTTCTTCTGCTGCTGAGAATCTATCCTCTTTTTCTGCTTGTCTGCGATCTCTATGTTGCCTTCTGACCGGCTCCTCTTTTGGATTAGTCTGCGCTGTGGGAAAAGAGCAGATTCCAATCGAAACAATAAGCGATCAAACCCAGTCGTGATGTGGTCAGTAAGCGATTGGCGCATTTGGTGCGATTGCCACCCACCCTCGCAGAAGGCTTGGTCGCTTTCTGCCATTTGGGATAAGAATGGTCACAAAACCCAGGCCACGCCTGCAGAACCTGCCTACACGTTGTCGTTTCAGGGGTTGGGTTAGCTGAGGACCGAGTCGCCAGAAATACCCCTCTTGTGATCTTCAATATGCAGCAATTGATGGTGCGCTTGACCCGATTATTGCCTATTCCACTATCTCCTTTTCAAATACTACAGCGTCTACCTTAAAGGTAGAATTTTATATTCTAAATTCATGCAATCAAAATACTCGATTTCTTGTCATCTGCAGTATTTCCGCAATCGCCCCTCGCTCTTCTCCCTCAGGGCACCGGTGACTCAAGTTACATCACTTTCCTTTTCCCACTCGTCCTGGATGTGGATTTGACTTTTCAGTTAAAGAAGGTGGCGTTTCGTGACTACCTCAAATCTCAAGATGTCTGTCCCGGGCAGCGACCGAGTTTAGGCCCCCCATCACCCTAAATTTTTTTCACCTTGTCCAGACCTCAAACCCGAACCTTTATGCTTCCATCCAAGGATTGGTCCGACCAAACCACGCAATCGCCGTACTAGCTTGCTGGAAGCCGCCAGCTACGGAAGCTCTTGGAAAACTTGAGAGGAATAGTATAATTCCATTTGCACCCTCTGCACGAAGCACCCCGAAGTGTGAGCGACGAAAAATATTTACGTTTCCCCTTCTTCCGGGTGACTCCGTGTTGGTGTGTCCTGGATAGGTTGGAGGTTGGGTATTCCTTTTGCTCCAGACTCTGTCTTTTGAGCACTGTTTCCTGGCTTCTCAACGTGTCCGGCCACGTCAACGAAGATATATCCAAGGGATGTGCTTGCCCTTCTCCATCTCCGAACGACATTGCCTACACGATTTGATGCGGCTATAATCATTTATCATTATTACAGCATTCAATGATCATCTCGAGGGAAGGGTTTGGGGCACCTTATGCCTTGAAGGTTAAACAAAGCCTGATGCTCATTCCTCTTTTCGCTAATCGAGAGAAATCGTACATCATCCTATGACGCACATCACATCCCCCCCTACTGCAGGCTAAGCTATAAGGAAGCCTCTCTGGACAATGACGAGGCCTGCGAGACACTGCCACATTTGACAGTAGAGGTGCGGTCGAGATTAGATCCGGTAAGGCACCCAAACCATACCTCCTGACTTCTGTGCACTGTATAGGCAACCCTGCTGGCGAGGCAATTGCCTTACCGGTCACCATCGCCGCAACGCCACACATCTGATTTTCATACAAAATTCCATAATGCATTCGCTTGAACATCAACCCTTGCTACATGGCCTGACATTCATTTTAGCTAAGGTATCCTAGTGTGGGATGTGATTAAATGGGATGTCATATTGAGGAGTATGCCGATACCCTTGAACCACAAGTCTTTCAGGCCTCTGGATCCAGGGAGAGTCCGAGACCATGAGAGAGAAAATGCGGAGCCGACCCCAGAGTGGTGATGCTTCCAAAGGGGGTCCTGCAACCAAGTGCCTGTCTACTGCTCATTCCAGTCCACCGCTCCAACTCTACATTCTATGCCGTCAAACGAGGGCGAAGTGCCATCAGAGCCTTCTCATCAATGGGGTGCCGCCGCACCGGTGCAATGTTTTGGAGGTACACTAATGGAGCTAGCATGTCGGATAATTCATTGACAATGCGGCAAGAAGGCTCGGTTTTGTGGCCACGTCTTGTGATCGGTAGCATGAGTGTTGGCGCTGGCGAAAGTGGCTTGTGAAACGGGGATTGGGGTTCAGAAGACGACGGACTAAAGTCACTGTCAGAGTATTTAGGACTATCAAGAAGCATGGGGTGTCTGCAAGGGTAAGGTGTGTAGGGGGTTCGATGAAGGTGAAAGGGCTGCGCGTGATGGAATGCTAGCTTCATTTGATCACAGCGTTCTATGGTCCGTGGTCCACGACTCCATTTTGGGACGCGGGCGCAAACGTACTTGCCTGGGGGAACCCAGAGCCGAGCGAGCTTCGGAATGCTGTCTACGGTTTGGAGGTATGAAATCGATTCAGCCGTGAAGTAAGCGACTGGGTACGGTACGTGAGTACGACGGCTAATGCAGTAAGAATTAAGGTTGACAAACTCAAATGCCATTTCCGACGACCTCTCGGAGTATCAACAAAAACCGAGTAGGTTTGTTTGATGAGATTGTCCCTGAAGACATTTTGTCCACGAAGTGGATGGGGGGACCTAAAGGTCGTGAGCGTCCCTTTGAGCATACTCCACGCGTGGCGCAAACTATGGAAGGTGCCCTCACGATGGAACCGACTCGCTGGCCATGTCAATAGACGTGGCCGCCACAGGCTTCTCATGGTAGTAGAGAAATTCCTGGAACGCCATTTGTCAGACTCACCCCAATCCTATGCCTCGTAAAGGGAAGGGATACCTACATCTCTCACACGACTAGGACCCCACCGGATGGAGTCAGTCCACCGCTCAATCCCGAGCTGCGTATGGAACGGAGGAGGCAAAAGAGGGTAAGGTTGACATCAGCTCACTCGCAAGGGCCACGGGACGAAACCTAACTCCAAATGAACACATACCCCTGTGGCTTCAGAGCTAGGACCCCTTTCTTCCCAGACGAAGATGTCACCCGTTGTTATAGATCTACGCTCCTCTGTATCTAGACGCCTCGAGACAATAGGTAACAGGTTCAGGCTAACGGCATGGAATATCACGTGGGCATCAGTAGTTGACCTGACGCAGATATTGGTGCAGGTGGGACGCTGCTGCATAGCAAGGTGGGTGAAAGTTGAGGGCAAAGATTGAGACTGAGAATCCCCGTCAGGTTCTTAATTTATATACCAAGGCGCTGAAGAAATCTGATGATGACAGCAAGAGCCAACCTTAATATGTAATCTGGTAAAGACGAACGAGTTGGGTGAGCATGAACTAAACCTTGTTCTTTGGACAAGCACTCAGACAAGCTCGGGTGCTGTGCAGGACAGGATATGCTGTCGAGGCGATAGAGTTTTAGCAAACCAGCATAATCGAAACCGGCGGAAGTTCTAGTGATCATTGATTGATATCTTTTAACCGTATCAGGCTAAGATTGGTCACGATGAGCCCTGTGAGATAAAAGAAAGCCATTAAACTTGCAGGGGACAGAACTGGGATTAGTTTCTGCCCAAGCACATCTTTTGAGGCCCTGTCCTGTGAACCAATGTGAGTTTAACAGAAGTTATACTTCATGGGTATTCCCATCGTTTCACGTACAAATTAAGAAGATATAACGCCGTCCAGATGATTCCAGCCTGTCACAGGGCCTGAAATAGTTCAGTCTTCGTAATCTGGTTATCATCGCATATCGGCGATGAACATGACCTGCAACCGTCACATAAACAAAGTTAGGTGGCACTGCCATGATGCAAGTATTGCTTCATCGCGATATTCTTGGCCGGCAGGAATGAAAGGGGGCCGGCGTTGCATGTGCTCGAGTTCTAGGGAGTCTTATGCTTTGAGCTTAAGCATATTTCATTGCCTGTGCTGCCACACGTTTACGGGAGGACGGTGCTGAGCGCAGGCGGATCTGCGCCCTTCATGAAAGAGTGTTGTCCTATTTAATTTCTTGAGATTGCTTCACTCGTGAAGGCTCTGCACAGGGCAAGCTACGGACCACACCTATCATGTGATTCAAAGGGTTCCAACCAATGCATCGCACCCAGGAATCTGGCGGCGAGCATAAGACGTCCTCGGAGATGATCAACTTGTCAAGGTCGAAGAGAAAACACTCTAAAAAACCGGATTGCGTTTGTGCGCACCGTTGGTGGGTTCAATCAAAGAGCACCCCACATACTGGGGAATGCCGATTAATTCCTTCCATCTTGTGTCCATGGCGTGCATTCACGTCGAAGCTCCCGGACTATGACACTATATGACAGTATAGACTCGGAGATAGACAGCTGATTTGGAGGAGTAATGTGACGCTTCAAAGAAACATTCAGTTGCACCATTGAAGGAGTCAATGCCCGGGAGGTTGTACATCAGAAATCGAAATACCTTGTCCTGGGCATGTGTATTCGTGCGCCGCACATTGTGATTGAGCCATGTGCTGACTCTGTAGGCTGCAACTCTAGACTTGTCCCGGGTGTCCACAGAATGCATGTCTGGCACCCCACCCACAGTCGAGAGCGGCTTCGCCTCCAATTACAATGCTGATTTCCAAGTAGTCGAGGCTTGAGATGGCAGTGAGTTAGGGGCAGGGCAACAGACTGAAAGCCAAGGCGGCCAACCAGAGTTGTGTCATGTGACGCAAACCGCCTGATCAGCTCCTTTGGGCGCAAGAGGTCATGATTCTGACTCGACGTGCTCTTCGTGTTTATCCTGCTCTCATCAGACGAAAACCTCTTCTCCTCGTCGCTCGATACAACTCAGCAATGGCTGTCCAACAACCTCCCTGGAGCATACCAACCAAGCTGACCGAAGAACCAGTTCTGAAAGTCTACAATTCACTCACCCGTACCAAGGTCCGTATATCAATCGTCAAACTATGAGGATGGTCAGTCAACCAACGTAGACCGAATTTGTGCCTAGAAGTGGTCGCCATGTCAAGTGGTACAACTGCGGACCAACGGTATATGACGCCTCACATATGGGTCATGCACGGTGCGTTTAGGCGGCCAACGTGTATCACAGCACATTCACCACATTACCTCCAGTAACTATGTTACGCAGGACATCATTCGCCGGATTATGACCGATTACCTTGGCTATGATGTGCATTTCGTCATGAACGTCACGGACATTGATGACAAGGTATGGACTCATTGCCCGCTCCGGTGATATCACTGACACCCGAGTCTAGATTATTGAACGTGCTCGTCAAAATCACCTCCTAGAAAAGTTCCGTTCAGAAGTCCAAAACTTGACGGATGATCTTATTGATACAGTGACGGTAGCATGGAGGACTCATGTAAGGGAGAAAGTTGGGAATGGTGTTTCAGATGGCGAAAAACCTGCTGTAGGACAGGAAGAAGAGGGCTGGATACGGATTGAAAAGTTGGCCCAAGACAAGCAGTGGAAGCAGGATTGCCTGAAGCGAGATGAAAAGTTCGATATGTATCTATCCACAGCGGTAAGCACAATCCACCACTGGAAATGCACATATATGCTGACGTATACAGGCTCGCAGCCTCGCTGCTTTGTCAACAGCCAAGTCCACACTTGCTGCTGGTCAAGGAGGTCCTGAAGCTGCTCAAAAGCTTATTGACGAATCAAAGGATATACTCTCTCGATCTCTAGATGCGCAGGTCAGGCATCCCACATTACTGCTGTTGTTAGTCCATAACTGGATGGCGATATCTAGTATAAGTCCACTGTTACCGATCCTGCCATTTCGCGGTCCCTAGCGGCCTACTGGGAAGATCGATTCTTCCAGGATATGCGCAAGCTCCGAGTGCGCGATCCAGATACAATAACGAGAGTGACGGAATACGTCCCAGAGATCGTGGCCTTCGTCGAGCGTATTATTGCTAATGGGTATGCTTACGAGGCCGAAGGAAGCGTCTATTTCAATACCCAAGCTTTCGATTCAGCGGAAGGACACGATTATGCCAAGCTTGAACCATGGAGTAAGGGTAATCGCGAACTACTGGAAGGGGGAGAAGGTAGCGTTGAAAGTTTGTTTGTTTGTCCGTCTTTAATGAAACGTTGCTCAAGGTTCATTATCGAGTAAGACGGGGCGCCGATCAGCCTCAGACTTCGCACTTTGGAAAGCATCCAAACCAGGCGAGCCCTCATGGCCCTCACCATGGGGTCCAGGGCGTCCTGGATGGCACATTGAGTGCTCTGTTATGGCGAGCGCTATCCTCGGTGATAACATGGATATCCACTCTGGAGGAATTGACCTCGCGTTTCCTCATCACGACAACGAAATAGCCCAAGCAGAGGTGAGCGTCATAATATTCTACATCGTACCAACTAAAGCAAGGTTCCAGGCATACCATAACTGCGGATCATGGGTCAATTACTTCCTTCACACTGGTCACCTACATATAGAGGGGTTGAAGATGAGCAAATCACTGAAAAACTTCATTACAATAGAAGTAAGCACCTCCGTGATTTTTGAGCATATAAGCACCAACAATCTGCTCCAGGAAAGTTTGCAAAAATACACAGCCAGACAACTGCGATTAGCCTTCCTGACACAACTATGGGCAAATAAAGTGGACTTTTCGGAATCGCTCATGACTGGAGAAGTCAGAAACATTGAGACGACATTTAATGTAGGCTCCTCCCTATCGTTCTCTTAATCCTCACTCATTGATGCGTTGATATAGAATTTCTTCACCAATGTCAAAGCACTGCTGCACCAGGCTCGTGAGGATGGGCATGAATTCGATGGCCATCACCACTTTGATGATCCAGAGCGGGAACTGACTAATAGGTTAGTTAGTTGCTATTCTACGATTGTGTAAGTGCTGAAATTGCCGTTGCAGCTTGCACGAAAGTCAAGCAGCCTTCCGAGCAGCCATCTGCGACTCCTTCAATACTCCAGAAGCGATGACAGTACTTCGAGAATTGGTGTCTCGAACAAACATTTACATTAATGCTCGAAGTAAACAGCTCAATGCCGAGTTGATTGAAAGGGTAGCACGCTGGGTCGGCCAAATGCTTCGAGTGTTTGGACTCGGTGAGGGTGAGAGCTCAGAGCTCGGATGGGGCCAGGAAACCCAGGGCGATGCCAACTACAACGTTTGTTGCTTTATTCGTATTCGAAGCTTGGCACTGACTTAGCACCCAGCGAGAGGACGTCCTCATGCCATATCTTCGCGCCCTATCTTCATTCCGGGACGGGGTCCGACAATTGGCCATTCAGAAAGGGGACACGGCCCTGAAGGATATCTTAGCGCTCTGCGATCGACTTCGCGATGTAGACCTAGTGCCTTTAGGCGTTGCGTTAGATGACCAAGAAGGTTAGTTCATGTTTATATCAACTGATCATAACATTCATTATGCCTTGTAGATGGTAAAGCACTGGTCAAACTTGTGTCACCCGCAGAGTTAATAAAGGCCCGGGACGAGAAACGACAACAGCAGGAGGCTAAGGCTGCCAAGAAGGCTGCAGCGGTGGAGGCCGAACGACAGAAGCGACTGCAGAAGCTGGAGAAAGGGCGCACTGCACCGCAAGACATGTTCAGGCCTCCTAATGTTCCAGAGGGTGTTTACGGTTCATGGGACGAAAATGGCCTGCCTCTAACGGATGGTGAGGGTAAAGAGTTGAGTAAGAATCAGAACAAAAAGGTCCAAAAGGATTGGGCAGCGCAAAAGAAGTTGCATGAAGAATTCCTTGCATGGCAAAAAGAGCAGCAGTCTGCATAGGGTCGCGAGCGGATTATGGATTTAGAGTATTGGGTTATACGTATTTTGCCAATTTCATTGTAGCGAATTACCAATCACACGCGTTAACAATCATTGCAGCGATCTTTTCTAGTCCGACCCTATCATCTTCGTCAAATCCCCCAACGGCAAGGCAATCCAGATCTAGCACTCCCAGAGCAATATCCGGCTGTCCCTCCTTTGATAGGATAAGTGGACACACGATTTCACTCTTGGTTTCCCCATCACACGCAATGTGGCCTGGGTAAAGGTCCACCTCCGGAACTAGCAGCGTGCGTCGCTGAAGGAATGCGTCAGCGCAAACCCCTCGAGATTTCCCCGGTGTGACATTAATGAACTGGCAAGCGGGCTTCCCGTTAAAAGGACCCAAGAGAAGCTTTCCAGATTCTAGGCTTTGAGCACCTGATCGGGGTACAGGGAAATATTGTGAATCGATATAGAAACCTGGAGATGTATATTTCAGGCTTTTACCCTTTTGATGCATTAAGAGCGAATATGGGACTTACCGCACCAGTTTACGGCTTTCCCTTCGTCCGGACCGAAGTGGGCAGGAAATGCCAACAGCGAACTGTAAATTAATGAGGTCGCATTCGACAAGTTTGACACCTTGTGTCGAGCTAAGTCCTAGTCAATGTCATGTCCGCCGAATGCCACTTACCCAGTATCGTTGGCCTTCTAATAGCACCTGCAGTTGGGTATATACGTGCTCCCAGAATTCGGTCTTGGATTTGATGCTACGGGCGCAGAATGCATGACAAGTGGAATGAGTGATTGTATAATACTCCTAGGTGATTTTGGCGAACCTGCTTGGCACAATGGAAGAGTCTGCATGTGGCATTTCGAGAGATCAACTGGTAGCTGCCACTTCGCTAGCAACGTTGAATGCTGGCAGTCGATGAATGTCAGCACCAAGAACTGGGATAATGCATGGTGCAATAATTTGTAACTGATTTTCCTAAAGGGGGAATCAGCACGCTTCCCTGGCTGTCACGCCACCTGATCCTACTTAACTACAAACCCCAGCTCAATCGTCTCTTTATCCCAGTTCTTCATCACCGAACGAAAACGAAATGGCTCCCTTTTTCAAAAGAGTCAAGGTGGGCCACATTCGTACCCAGATTGGGGATAGCTGTATCGTGTTCCGAGCCATGTGTTGCCACAGTCATTCCACGATGTCCCAACGGAGCCCGATGTTGAAACAGAATCATTTTTGCAAGCTGCTGAGGGTGTTGTAGAACTGTTTAGTGGGTCTATACGATCTCTATCGGTTGATCCGCTACTAAAGTGTGCTCAGATCTACTTGGATCTACTGCATTCTACCTCGTTGTCAATGACTTGAAAGGCAATATCACGGTACGCACCAATTATGATACTCAAGACCCTATGCTCATGAATGACTCTTAGAAAGTTCGCAATCGCCTCAGCGAAGATCCCGTCAACGGAAAAGGGTTGAAGTCTCTTGTTGACGCGGAGATCAAGGCCAAACAGAAGACTGCAGCGGAAGGACTGTTATGGTTGCTACGAGGACTCGAGTTCACTTGCAAAGCAATGTACACATTCCTATCAAACCCCGCCCTCCCTCTCAGCGATGCTTTCAGCAAGGCGTATGAAGATTCTCTGCGGGCCTTCCATAACTTTGTTGTCCGGTCTGCGTTCTCGGTTCGTCGAGCAAACTCTGATTTCCATGCGTAATATTTACGTTTCTCTCATGTCTTTAGGTCGCATTGAAGGCGTGTCCAACACGTCAACAATTGTTACAGAGCCTCACAGCCGACCCCGAGGGTGGTGCTTCTGCTACCCAGGAGGAAGTCAATACCCAAATCGAGGCGTGGACGAAGGGATTGGACAACATCGTGAAAATCATGAAGCAGCACTACGAAGTTAATAAATACAAGTTCTAAACTTACGTTTGGGGGTTTTGTTGATCGGATACTCTGTATATTGCGCTGATGTTTTGTCTGCCATATCATGACCGCCACAGGAAATTTGAACGACTCTTGTTATCGATGCCGTGATGTTTTTAATATTCTACGCTAGGCTGAAACGGTGACCCCGAGCTGGCAAGTCCTGACATCCAGCAAGAATGAACACCTATCGACATCTCGGACCGGTAGCCTTTGTCTTTGCCTGGAGTCTGTAGTCCGAGGTCGCATATGAAAGCAAGATAGCGAGCTATTAATCAGATCGAACACCAGGACTCGGGCTGCGGTCAAGGCAAACTTCAAACCCAGCGAAATCCAGCGCCGATATGCAGCTCGATTACAAAAACAAGATCAACCTTACCCAGAGAGGAAGGCGTCCCGCGAAAGCCTAAACAATGAAGTTATAACCTTAGACTACGGAAGCTATACGATTCAAGCCTGCACCCAGGTTGATTCTTAATCTTCACATCATGTTGATGTATGTGACTCGTGTGCGGAGGTTGCATGCTTTGCGGGCGATATAAAGTCGCCGCTGGGTGTGAATAGAGGTTTAAGCTCAACCTTTAGAATTGTCAGCATATCCAGGATGGAGGGAAATCAGTTTGAGACCTGTCACAATTCTTAAAACGTTTAGTCCAAACTCGTTTACGCATCTTTTTCCCCCCTGGACTTTATACTCTTGTCCACACAGCCGCGATATTCGGGTTCGCAAGCCTTGTTGGTCGCAGATCGCTTCTGAGCTAAGCACCTATATCCGGAGTTGAGATAATCAGGGTAATAATTCACCTGAGCCTGACGTGCTAGGCTTTTCCCAGTGTTCAAGTGACCTCGCCGACCATCAAAACTGGGACTTTCTCGTCAGTTTTTTTAGGGTACGGGCAACGATTAATGAATGCACTTACATGACCGAGGGTGCATACAAAAGTGAAAGCAAAACGGCTTTGTATTAGGTGCAGGTGACAGGGTATGTTATTCTTTCTGCAGGGAAGACTTCAATTGCGGACATGTGATAGGTGACGATCTGCGGGAATGAATTTGGGAGGGCGCCACCCTTTGATGGATATTTGACAGCTAATAGATGTGGGTAACAGTAACAACATTGGCGATATTCGTGGATGATCCATAACCCCAGAGGGTAGTTGGACGGAGAGGGTCAGGGGGTGGATAGAATCACCAGCATGGTGCACAAGACATGCAGACATGAGTTCCCACTTCCCCGTATAGGCCCAGGCAATCTCCAGAAGCAGCACACGGTGACAAATTCTCCGCTTGTATATCCTAGCCAGAGAAGTGGCGACTCACACTTGTATACGGCATAAAGCAAGCCCATTGCCGCAATCAAGCAAGTAGTGCCTGTCTATTCGCATTTGCGCAAGTGCGAGAAACAGCGTGGCGTGATTTCTTTGCAGTAGTTGGGGGTTTCCTTTCCGCTAACAGTAGCGTTCCGGTAAGCTGGTCTGGTATAATGGCTTCTGAGAGTATATGGTTTCCATATTCGTCGGCAAATTTGTGGTCAGCTGGCTGTGGTCTAGAAGCATATGAAACGGGGACGGGGAATACCCACCGTCAGACTGAACTATCATGCCTTGAATGTGAAGCTGCCAGAGGTTCCAATGAAGACATAGAGATGGGCACATGCACCCATCATCAGGCTACGCAGTGCGTATGTGATTCACGTTAGGAGCTAACCTTCTTGGACATGAATTAGACCAAAGACTTGAATACCTGGAACCAGTACGCAAATTCATCAAAGGTATGATGGCCGTTTCTTGTCCGCCCAAATGGGCTTGTTCTGGGCCATCATATTTGTGAGCCCGCGCATGGGATATTCCCCGTCGTAACAATTTACCAGAGGGCGCTACTAAAAACTAGTTACATGACTTCACTTCTGACGTAGGCTATAGGACGTCGAACGGGAGTTTTGGGCGTCGTGAGAGGTATTGTGGTAATCTCGTAGGCAATAGGCGGGATGTATACGCGATGCCATCATAATGCATGTTCGTCGAAGCGCACCAACAACTTGAGGTCCGAATGTATGATAAACTTTGGGTGTAGAGTAGAACGTCCGCCGAAGGCTATAGCCAACATGTGGTTAGAACAGCAGGCCGTCCATTGCAATCACATTGATATGGATCATGCAAAGGCTCTATGACAATACCAGCTGGAGGCCTTATGTTCACTTTGAATTGGGAATCAGTAGGCTACGAAGTTCCGGTCAAGATCAAAAGCGCATACAGCACGCTATGGTAGCTATCGGAAATGAATGTTGTGCTGCAACTTCATGACGAGCTCACCTCAAGTTGGCCGCTGATTTGTATTAGTGTGGACGAAAACTCGGCGTATCACCTGGTCGGTAATGAAGACCATTCGCTACCATGACGGTGTGTAGTCTATGTCATCTAGAAACTTCGTTAAGTTCCGAGGTGTATGCACCAAGTAGTGGGAACACCGGTGCGACGGTATGCGGGGATTGAGAGAGACATCAGCCCAGCCGCCAATACCCTGCACAGGTTTAGGAGCTAGCTAATGCCGAAGCACAAGTGCTAGGTCCTCATGTTAGTTGGATAATTTACTGTAGTTGGTAACCCACGAATAAACCTGTCATATACGACCTAGTACCCCGGAAACTAGGTGGTGCTAGCTTGGGTACCGAGTCAATCACGGTAGTCTAAAGATATTCGGGCGCATGAAAAGATACATGAGACAATTTTACACGCGCCACCTGCAGTCGTAGGCGAGTTTCCTCTTCTGCCATTGATGATACCTGATAATTTAGAGGGATCCCTAGAATAGTTTATTTACCCTGTGCAGCAGTCCATTTCCTAGAAAGCTCATGAATTTAGGCGGTCCTCGGTCTTGCATCTTTTGTTCACGAGGTCAGCGATTACACACGGTAGTTTGCCGTCCTGTGCAATTGCGAGTCTCAAGAACACGCTGAACGCAGCCACCAGGCGATTTCCGAACGGCTGAACGGTAGTAGCCAAGGTAAGGAGAGCCAGTGCGGACTTGAATACCAACGACCTACACACTTTCTTTTACATAATAGCTCAAATCCAATTTTTATGATTGAATGAGAGAAGCACCGTACAGCTACATCCTTAATTGTACGATGATGGCTCGCTGTTCTCAGAATCCCATGACGCATAGCCCTTGATCTGCGTGGAAGAAAAGTGGCAAATGCGGTTGGATAGGCAGAAGGCAAACAAGTGCCAGTGGTTTACGTACCTTGTGAAGATGCTAAGTTTGGTGCATCTTGCCGAGCACGAAATTGACTGAGAGTAGAGTCTCAAGAGCCCAACGCGAACCTTTCAGTATTCCGATTCAGTCACTACCGCACACATTGCTCATGATCGTCGTACTTCCTGCATGATGAACCCCATTCTGCAATACAATTCCCTTTCACAGGATGCCCAAAACGGCCAAGGCATGAATTCATTTCTGCTCATAGTTTGGCGCGTCAGATGCACTGAGACAAAACCTTGAGTTTATATTGAATGCACCAAGATGGTGGTGATATGAAATGTGTGCAATCCCCGAGTTGCCTGCAAGCACTTGCACGATCAGATAGCATCGGGTGTCAGTGAGTTCGTGTCGTGTTCCGGGGGGTTGAAGCTTTTCTTTATCGTCGACGCGTCGTGGTGCGAGAACAACCTGCAAATGGATGGCGAATGTAAACCTGGAAATTTCCGAGTCTTGAATTGCAACCCCCCAAACGTCAAGCAGGGCGACGCGAATTCAAAATGGGGATCCTATCACTTATCAAGTGCGAAGACCAAACGTGTTTGCTAGCAATAAGGCCTCTTGACTAGCAATCGAAACGAGATCCCATGGCCTGAAGACGTGTTCCACGAGCCAAAAAACGGGAATGAGGGTAGTTTCATATCCACGACCATGGGCAATTAAGTGGATAAGAGGCAGATCATAAATGAATGTGATATTGAAATCCCCTCTCCCGCCGAAGTCCAGGTCCTTGCAGTAGATAATAAATAGTTACATCATGATACAACGCGATCCAATGCATAAGCAGATGAAGAAATGACAGCGATATGAACGAGCAAAGATAAAATGACGAGAATCAGGGCTTGAAAGCAAATGGGAGAATGCAAGGGAACGCGAGGGTTGCATTCACTTGAAGTCTGGGATCCCTTAGTCCTGGACTTTTGTTAGGGCAGTTCTGGCACGAGGGGGTATTCATAAGCATAGCTTTTCCCATCTATGGGTCAAACTACCTTCTCTTTGCTTGCGACGTCGAGGACGATCGATGATTTCTACCACAGAATTCCCAGATCCCACCATGAGCAGCTCGCAGTGTTACGTTGCATGCTGGATGTCGCCGTCTTGCATGCACGCCAGAGTTGCCTAATCTCGATAGCGATATTGACGGTGCACGGGATGTTCATGAGGCGTTCTGCTATCGCTTGGCTGAGCATCTCCATGCGTCCTGTCAGCAGGGCGCTTGGCACCCCCCTATCGCCTTGACATCAAGCAGTCAGAGCAAACACCCCTAACGATACCGACGTTATGGATTAGAAGCCGGAGGATAAACGGATATGCTTGCTTACTCGGCTGACAACACGCTGGGATCCAGTTGACACCCTTATGCCTCTGTGCGTGTTCCTCGTAACTCCACGCCCCCGTCCAACAGGTTGGGTTGACTCTTCATTCGTATGGCCCTCCTTGAAGAACCCGCTTTCAGCGGCAGCTCCATAATCGGTGAGGGTTCTAGTTGCACTGTCCTTACTTGCGTTCGTGTTGGGATATAGGATGATGGGGTCAATGCTGATCGAGGATGATAGCTCGCAGGATGTCCGCTGGCTTTGGGCGGTGGTGAGTTTGGCGGCTTTGGTGTTCGGCTTGGAGACGGCCCACGCCCGTTTTTGGGGTAGAATCCAAATATACCCTCTAGTGAGCGAGGGTGGACATCACTGAGTTCATGGCGTTCATGCAAGGCATCGTCTAAATCAGAGGGTCGGGATTCACTGGTGCCAGAGCTAGTACTATCAAAGGAAAGGCGCGCCATTATGGTATCTCTAGTCGAAGCGGATATAGGAAGGGCCGTAAGCAAGCTGGTTAAGGAATGTGATGGTACAGTGGTGTAGCGCCCGAATGCATTCGATGGTGAATTGTACAAATGATTGCGTCCTTGGTGATCGAATGGGGTTCGCTTGCTAGCCGTCTTTGTTGGAGATTGGGAGGGTGGTGGAAAGAAGGAGAGTTGTGTAGCAGGAACACGTCGTATGGTTCCCAGATTACTCGGAGTCGCGTGAGACTGAGGTGAAGCGTCAGAACTTCCGCCAGCGAACGGTTCTGAAGGATTGGGAGGTGAGGTTTTATTTTCGTCGGAAGTAGATAACGATAACAATTTGCTCTCGAGGATGTATTCCTTCGCTCGTGCTGCGTTCTCGATAGGGATATATAACACATTTCGAAGGTGTATTGAATCAGATATCCAAAGCTTATTTGCTTTCCGTAGATCAGCCATGGAGATACCGTACTTCAGTGACACTCCTGCTAGTGAATCGGTAGCCTTCACCTATTGATGATCGTTCGTCAATTGACCAGCTTCATATGGACCAAACTAGCACATACTTCGTGAACCAGCACCATCAGTTCCTCCACGACCTGACGAGCTTCTTGGGTAGGACTAGACCCCTCAGAATCCACTTGGACTAGTGTCCCATTTACGATCCGAGACAGGTGTGGGCGGGTAACCCCGGCATCACCATTCCCTCTACTCGACCCCGCAGCCCTCAACGGATGACTACCACTCCTACTTCGAACGGGTAGACTCGGAGGTTCGTCGTCTGGGTTGGATTGGCGGTTATTGTCCGATACGGAGCCTCGCCTTCTGATGACGGGTGTGTAGAATGTGGGATTGAGCGCAGAGCTATAATGTGATCGCCCGGATGCAGCTGCTGGCTCGTCATCGGTGTTCAAGGAGAAGATATCATGGGAGTTGTCCATGAACCCTGCGGTGGCCCGTATGAAAGGAGAGTTCTGCCAATGGCACCGGAAGAACTGAGGAAAAGGGACGGGAGGCAGGTATCGACGTGTATTGGCTTTCCAGACTGGGCGCAGAGAGACTGACAGTGTGGTAATTCACCACGTGCCCGGTACTATTATCCGTCACTAGTCCGTTAATCCTGGGTTATTCCTTTCTTCCATTTACTACCACATCCGAGCCAGTGCTACAGGATATTGCGACAGTGATACAGGCTTGGTAGCAATTTGACATGTTTCATGGCGCTATACAAGGAATACAAGGGCACGTATCCCGCCGCCGGGTTGGCAACCTGAAGTCTTGGACTTCTTGTTGTTTCCGGGTGACCGGGTGCACATGGGATGTACTGTATAAAGTAGACGAGGTGGGTTTCCACAAGGTTTTCACTAAGCGCCTGCAACTCCCACTGCGTTTACAAGCGGAAATCATGAGTACCAAGTGAGTACATGCTCTTGGTTAATAAGCAAAGCTAACCGACTCTGGCGTGCGATTTGCAGAAGTAAGACAGCATATTGGGTGATGCCATCTTGGCATAGAGGCTGTATTTAAGGCGTGAGCCCAGCCGATCTCCTTACGCTACGGAGCGCTGTCTCTCCCACTTAACCTCCTACTGGCGTGCTTAGGCCGGACTGCTTAGCCCCTCTGACCCTGCGAGCTTTCAACTTTCCCTAGGCGGATTTGGCCTATTCATCACTCAAAAATGACGTTGGGACCTTGGACTGAGCCTTGCTAAAGTACATCCACAACGTATATGCATCACGCTCCCATGAACTTGCTTTGGCGCCGCAACTCGAACTGTGTGGTATGCAAGGAGAAGACACTACTTGGGCCGGCCATCGCATCAATGCACCGCATAAACAAGATACCACCACCGACGTACCTCTGCTTTCCAGCCCATGGCAAGTTAGCGGACAGCGCTGACTTCGAAAATTAAGCGCTGAATGCGATGTCTATGCACCCGAAGTATGCACCTGAAGTATGCACCCTCGAATTGCCGTCGGTATCCACCCTACTCGCTTGCTCAAACCTATCCTTTGTGAACTACCGCAAGTGCTCGGCTATTTCTCCGCATCAATACGCAGACCATTCTGGAGTGATCATCAGAAAGAAGTAGGCCCCTCCATTTTGATTTCCCCGGCGGTGGATGTACTTCGATGTTAGAAGTTCTCTCCACGAGCGCGCCTTCAATATTGGGGTGGAGCTTCTTGATGACGATATGCAATCTAGAGCTCTATCTTGGAATTATGTCTGGGTTTTGGATGCCAGCGTTCTTGCCTCCTTCTATGCAGACTGTCCTACATCAGCGCTGAATTCATCCCAGGGGCCACCACGAATGCCCCGGTTGACTGAGAACTGGTAAATATGACAATCCCTTACTCAACTCCGAGTTGGTAACTGTCATCGTGCCATAGATAAGTATTTTGCGTACTTGGTATCGGTCAATTGAAGGCGCTGACAAGAACCTGATGGTTCTTTAATTCGTAGCTATTAGGTACTCTCCCTCGACTGACCGACGTTAAACCGCAGTAAGGGAGCTTGCTGCATGGGTATGGCCTTATCTCAATAATGGTCGCAATGGTACAACATATGTACGCCTTTCCTGGAATCCCATATCAGAACAATGAACCGCGATATCACCTAGGCACCTACAAGGGCATCAAGAACACGAATTTGGGCCATCCAGAGGCACGCTTGTTATCCACTGAGATTTGGGCGAACCTCGTTTTGGTATGTGGCCGGTCAAGGGAGCTGGCATTGTTCTTCTCGTTCCTGAAAGCCGAGTGCAATCAGCATTCCCTGCCCTCGTGACCACTGGTTGCTGATGAATCCACCTACATACGACTACTTACAATACAACCAGGTTCGAGTCACGCGGGATGATATGACGAAAGCCCACAACATACCTCTATACTGGGCTACCAATTATTCAGCGAGCACCACCAACGTGCCGTGGGTGAAACCCCCATCATCACCTCGACTTGTCGTAACTGCCCTTCTCCGAGCCACAGGACTTTTAATGTCACCCCATTTGGGGGCGGTCGAGAAGCACGACGACACTGTTACGAGAAAAGCATCAAGGGATGGAATGATTTTTTTCTCTTTCACTTTTGCTCCCTCACCCCCCTTCCCCCTTCTCTGTTGTTCTTCCCAATCCCTTCATCGAACATTTCTCCCGAGCTCCAGACATCGTGCATCAAAACCCCTTGTCACGGGCACGGGCATCGCAATGCCCTCGTCTTGCCCTGCAGTTTGACAGAAGTGCAATGCAGCATGGGGTCAAGTGGCGAATGAGTTTTTAGTCATAAAGGTGCTTTTTTTCGGAGCATAGGGTGTCATAAGTCGTAAGTGGGCATAGAGAGGTAGGGAGTAAGGGATAGGACAAGGGAGAACAATGTGCACACCATTAAGGCGGATATTACACATGTACTCTTACGACTTAATGCAGTTGGTGAACCAAGAAAGACGAGAGATGTCAGGAGGATATGCCTTGTAAAAACAAGAAAGGTAACAGTTTTCGTCAAGTGGATAAGAATACGCGAAAGAAGGAATCGCGAATGAGTAAAAGGACAAACGTAGAAAGAGTACCACAAAGCTCAAACAGATACATTTCATAAATTACGTTTATGCAGCATCCACTTCTTCTCTGGCTCTTTTGGTGGCGGTACTTATGGTAGTTGGGGGTGCGACGACTTGAGTAGAGGCAGCGGCAGCTGCAGCGACAGGTCCTTGGGCGGCACCGGTGACGCCGACCACGAGGCCTTTCAACCAGCCATTCTCCCTCCTAAGAGCCTCGCATTCCCTTTCCAGCTCGTTGACACGAATCTCAAGCTCCTTCGCCTTCCCTTCCAGAGCGGCTTCTCTCTCCTTCTTTTTCAATCTAAACCTAGCACTGGCGGCAGTATTTCTCTTTCGCTTATCCTCGGCAGCGGACAAAGCCTGTAAGGTAGCGCCGGCATTGGTGGATGCACTCGGAGTTTCACTGGGGGATGGCATAGCCCCCTCCGGTGAGGCCGATGCAGAAATAGATGATTTACGGGTGCGTGCTCGCTTAGTAGCGGGTGTATTGACATCTTCGGTGGAACTTCGCACGATAGATGATGGCTTCCTAGCAGTCGTGGCAGAGATCGTGCTGACTGGAGCCGATTGGGATGGTATATGCTGGGGAAGTGCTGCCTGTACAGGGTGGTGGAGGGGTGCGGCATAGGCATTTTGCATAGAATGGAGTGCCAGCAATTGAGCCAAGGATGGCGTTAGAGCTGGGTGAGGATTTGCGAAAGCCGCGGCAAAGGGATCTGTCCCGAAATTTGAGAACAAAGCATTGATATCGAAAAGTTGTGAGGTATTGAGGTTAAGTGGGGGCGGATGTAAATTCGGAAGGGAGTTCAATTGAGGAGGTTGGGTGTTGGGAACGACGGTGCCGGTGACGACGTTTGTGTGGCCATCGTGGATCGCAGTCTCGCCAGTAACCGGAGTGGGATGAGAACGAGTCTCATCCTCCTCCTCCTCGTCTGCCCTTTCCCCTTTCTTGAATCCTTCTTCTGGTCTCGTAATTGGGCTTTCCTCTGAGTCAAAACTGAGGTTGGTCCACAGATCTAATTGTGCGGAGAGGTCGGGGAATGGGGGTCCTGATAAAAGGTCCTGCGCGTCACCGTGAGGCGGGACAGGGTGGACGATGTTGAGACCCTGTAGGTTGTTGGCCGGCATACGGTGGTACGGTCTGACAACAAGGCAAAGAGGTCGTCGAGGAGATAAATAACAGATGGTGTTGTGTCGATGAGGGAGAATTGAAAATCGGGTTTTAGATTAGGAAGCCCCCGCCGTCCAATCGGAGACCGTAATCACTTCGGCGCCTGACTAAGACTGTGCCTAGTTCGGTCCGCCTCCTCGTCGCCTGTCCATCCTCACATTTAATGCTTGCATTTTCAGCGCCGTTCTACATATTATGGGCATTCTTTTGAGCCACAGAGTCTGCATCTCTCAGTGCTTGGGCACTCTCATTTTTTTTGCCCCGATTTTAAGACACGCTGTGCTCCAGGGCCAACTTATCCAGCTCTTTAATAAGCTTCCACGGCTGTAGTAATGCGATTGCGCCATCCCTCGTGACCTGCCTTGTTGCCCTCACCATGCGCCAGGAGGCTGACTAACTTGTTCCAATGATCTTTTTTATCTCCCATAGAGTTCAGAACCTTCTCTGATCAGGCATAGCTAGGACAATACACTCCTTGGCGTTGATCTGCGCCGTCAAAATATGACGACAACGAAATTTGGAATGGTGATACCAGGAACTCTGTAGCCTGACACGTACGAGTCCTGTGTCCTAGGCTTGCTGGCCTAGCCTAGCTCACGAGGCCAAAATTATCCAGAATTAATGTAAGAGCTAGCCCGCCTCGGCGCAACCAAACAACCTGTCAGCTGTTCAACCGACTCCCTATGCAAGGTTAGAGGGCCCAAAGACAGTATATGGGGTTTGCAATATTGCGAACTGCGGGATTGCGGGATCGGACCCGAACTAACCGAGTAGACAGGCCTCCTTGATCGCGTTTGAAGGGCGTCGTGATCTGAAAAAGAAAACCGAGCAAGTGCATCCTAATCCACGGAAAACGAGCGGGATGCACCTGTATTTCCTGCTGAGGAATCACGGCCAAACGCGCCCACAGCCCGCCTTATGGAATTGAAAGTCTGATGGGTCTGGAGGAGAAATTGAAATGTTCTTTTCCCCATTGATGAACTTGATGCGATTATTCCAATAGATCGTGCCGTATCATGGAGCACAGGTTAGGACTTAAAAAACTCCTTCACCACATTGTTCTGGTACGCCGAGGGAGCTGGGTGCGAGTATGTGATGGTCACGAGGATGCCCTGATTTAGCACAAAGAATCGAAGCATCGAACACCCAGGAAGCATCGGAAATAAGTGGGATACACTGTCCACAAGGACAAGGGGCATTCAACTTAGTAAGAGACACAAGTTTGAGTCCCCTCGCGTTGGGCTTAATTCAAGTGTCCCTCCGGTGTTGCGCGGACTGGGACATTCCGTAAAATCCTCTATCGTTGAAACAGTCCTCTTAAAAATTAGTGTAAAATGACTAGATTAAACTGATTACATTACGCACCTTTCATAGACAGAGCATCAGAGTTGCGATTTGTAGCCGGGCCTTCAGACAATAGTACGCCTTTTGTGGGCATTCCTATCGGGACGAGCAAGTAGCAGCTTACGGCACACTTCGTGGGTGCCAAAGAGATGTGAAAGGACGCCATATAAATCATATCTCATTGGATGGGCTTACCACAGCAGGCATCGTTCAACACGCGTCGCCCTGAACGCGCAGGAGCGGCAGCTTATGTGATCGTGAGAATATTAGTAAGCTTTCGAATTTGTTCCCCGTAAGCTGTCGGGGATCGCGCTTTCGCCACATTCTGACCGACACCATGTCCTCGACAGAACCAGCTGTTCCTTTCTTCAAGAAGAAGGGAAGGGCGCGCCCGACAACAAGCAGGAAAAGGTCTGCTTCGCCAGAAGCGCCTGCTACCTCTACCTCACAAAAATCCGAAGTCGTTCTCCCATCCAAGAAGACTGCCTCCAACCTTTTGAGCGCCGGTACGAAACGGACTGCAGCACAGAGAGACGCGGACGACAATCCGGATGCGAAAGAGAAAGACGGTCCAGATGTTAAGTGGTCGGCAGAGAAGTCGCACAAAGATGCAGCATTAGAAATCCTAGCTGGAGACGAGGCGGAGGAATTGTTAGCAAAGCGAAGGAAGAGGGAAAAGGAGCTTGCTGGGGAGGAGGAGGAAGTTCCAGATGATGGGCTTTATCATGGCAAGAGTGCCTATAAGAGTCATATCAAGAAAAACACGGAGGTGCCCAAAGCCATGCGAGTTGGGCCCCAGCGGAGCAATAACAGCACGATTCGAACAGTCACGATCGTCGATTATCAACCTGACGTGTGTAAGGATTACAAAGGTGAGTAAATTCAGTGCGCGTGTGCAGAACGACGATTGACATTTGAATCAGAAACTGGCTATTGTGGCTTCGGCGACACTTGTAAATTCTTGCACGACCGTGGAACTTGTGAGTCTTGATTGATTGTGTTCATTTTCTCATTACTGCGCTAACATCATTCGACTGCAGATCTCGCGGGTTGGCAGTTAGACAAGCTCGCAGCGAACCCACAACGATCTGTCGAAGATGACGATTCTGATTCCGACTCTGACGATGAGGATATACCTTTCGCCTGCTTGATTTGCCGAAAACCTTACACGGATCCTGTCGTGACACGTTGTGGTCATTATTTCTGCTCTGCGTGTGCGATCAAGCGGTTCTCGAGGACCCCAAAATGCGCTGCCTGTAATGCCCCTACCGGTGGTATCTTCAACCGGGCAGATAAAGTCCTTGAAAAGCTGAAGAAAATCAAGAAGAGCCAAGGAGATGGGGATGAAGAAGATAACGGGCCATCAGAAGCTGTAGAGATTGAAGGTCTGAAGGCGGATGGGGGAGATTCTGGGTCGGATTCAGACAATTCAGATTGATGGAGTTCTGAATGCTGTTGTGCTTGGTCCCTGTATGGTATAATTTTCAGTTACAACATAGCGTCTCGGCAGTCACACTTACGTGCATTTTTTTTTCTTAGTTATGCCTCAATCCACTGTTGTTAATCTCGATATCCCTGATCTTCCTGCCCGGCCCTACCCCGCTCTCGAAGAAACAAGCCTATGTCCACCTATGGCAACGCAATGCGGCTTCCACAGTGGATTCAGCCGGTCAGGACCCAGGTCAAGATCCGCTACAACTGCTTGACCTTGCGTTTAATATAATGATTACATCAACCCTAGAATTGGGCCCACATTCAAGGCATTGAAAGTGCATCGACTATTGACGTCTTCTAGCACTTTATCCATCCGAGGATAACTGTAGCTGGAAGGTTCCCCTAGAAGGTGTCCGTCATCTTCATCACACGAGTTGATATCTTCTCGTTGCAAGGTTCAAGGGGTGATGATATTCTGGATTCTTAGGCATATTCTGGGCGCAGACGTTGGTTGCCTCGGTCCGAGCATCGGAGTTCATCGGACTGAGCATCATGGTATAGTAGAGTAGTGCGATGTACCTAATCAGTGTCCTCTCTCGTTATATCATAGTCATCACTGCCTGCAAGCTGCTAGATCATCAGCAAAATGTTGCAGATCTCTCGACATCATCTCAGGTGACAAGAGTGGCGCCCCTTCAAGGAGAACGTCAATTGCTTCGCAATCATAACACGATCATTGGATCACTTGCCGAGGAGCTAATTACAAGGCCACAGGAACAAGGATTATGAAAAGGAAGTATTGATAGCTGGAACGGACTAAACCTTGGATTGGAAAACAATGAGCACATCGTAAAATGTCGGAATGCAAAAACTACCCAGACACCTGTCGGCCTGCAACATCGGATCCGATATATGGCTCTTGACATGTCAGGGAAAGATTAGGGACCATTTGCTCAAGCTGTGTCTGGGGATCAATCTTGCATACGGTCACTCAACGCCTTTGTCCCTCATGTCGCAACCAGCTTGCGTAAAATTTGACCAAACCTTTTTTTTTCTTCAACATACGTAGATAACCGCAAATTGCCGCAGTTATGGCATAGGACGACTGAGCAATGCGATCAACACGATGCACCATTAAAGCCCATAAAGGCATATTCGGTGATATTGTAGCAAATGTCCGGCTGCTATGATATATGTCCGGCATTAGTAAAAAAACTGATTGAATTTCAAATTGCTGTCGAAGTCGCGACTATGATTTCAGAAAGGAAAAATTGCATTTCTAACCCCCTACAGATTGACGTATACAAGAAAGCCCAGACAATACATATGAGATTGGAACCCAGATTATGCGGTAATCGCATCCAGCGGGTGGGAGGTGATACAGGTGAAGATTGCGGGGGGATCAGAAGCGTAGCACGACGGCCAATGGGTATAGGTCTATTACGACCAGAGATTTTTCTTCCCCCCACCTGCCTGGCAGGTGGAGGTGCATGTGCGGCACCACGTTCAAACCTTAGGTCTTAGCTCGGACTTGGAAGGTCTGGGCAGCCATTGTCCTGATGCCTCTTCAAAGAGTCCTGTCTAGAAACGCGGAAACACACCACCAAGGATGAACACCACTCGTTCGAAATAGGAGATACAATAGCGTCCAGAAAGGGTACATACCGACTGAATTTTCTCCCGCAGATTACACAGGTGTGCAGTGGCGCGTTGGGGTCGTGGTGAGTTTCATAATGGCGCTTCCTGTCGTGGGATCGCGAGAAGGTCTTGGTGCAGCCATCGCGGTTGCAGGGGAACCTCTCTCCAGTTGGCGAGGCGGAAGTAGGGGAGATGCTGCGCTGGGTGCTGGATCTTGGTCGGCTGGTCGTAATCCTTGCCGGCGGAGGCGCAGAGGAGGGCACGATTGGGGTTTGAGTTTTGTATGGATGGTAGAGTCCCGAGGGTTGCACATCGTGGGGCATGGACAGCGGCTGGGTACTCATGTAGTTCACTGCCAATTCCGACGGCGTTGGTATAAATTCCGGCGACGATGGTCGTCTAGAATAATAGCCCCGGCTCGACGGTGAGGAGGAAGAGGAGTACTGCGGACTGTACTGCGCGTCTTGCGGTGGTGAATGATAATGGGAGGACGATGCAGCCTGCTGTTCTGGATGTTGGTAATAACCATAATGGGACTCAACAGGGCTGGTACGGTAGTAGTCGTTTTGGTGGACTGGTGGCGCATCAGCCAAACGGGGTTGGTGGCGAGAAACAAACCAAACATACCGCCATTTCCATAATAATAGGTATCCGAAGGCGGTTGGGTGTATGAAGATGGTCGGCTGTGTGGAAAGCCTGAAGTCGTCTGAGTTGCATAGCTTCCATTATGGTGGGGCCCTTCGGTCGCGTAGTGTCCATGTGGCGGCGGATTATAAGAGTAATGTCGAGAGTGACTATTAGTGGGAGAACCGTTAGACTCAGAAGACAGATGGAGTGAATGAGACATGTCAGGCAAGTGGCAAAGCTGATGAGGGGCGACGGAGAGCTTTTAATAGTGTTGGGGTAGCCTGCATGTCACGACCGGAATGAGTAAAAATAATTGGAAGTACAATCTCGATTTACGAAATCGGAATAGAACTCTGTGGTTCCGAATGATGGAGGGTCCGCTGAGTTTTGCAAGCTCTCGGGCAGAGCGTGTAGGATGATGATTCAGGGGCACTTCTATTTACACGATTTCCCGTGCGTCACGATTCTGCTGTCATCTCTGCATCAGGTGGTTGAACTGCCATGAAAATCGTCCACGATGGGACACCCTGCCAGCAATAGTTCGGGTAAGGACACAGCAATCAACGAGTCCGTAATCTGGAGATGACGTGCCTTCGTAAGTTAGGTTCGGTAGCGGCTTTCGCTAGCAAAAAAATTTACTAAAATGGTAGGCCCCAAACATGGCTAGCGTCCGATATCCAGTGATACCCCAGTGAGGCTTATACCTGGTTTCGACATCCTTCCGCAACTAACGATCATCTGGTGCCTACAACCAGTGCCTACCACGTATCCTGGTCTCACCGATACTGACGACCATGTGTCCCGGTCCCTTCAAAAATTGACGTGGTGCCTTTCGGGACAGCTGCTCTTTAGAGCTTGTGTTTTTTGGACATCCAGATTATTTGACCAAACATCAGGCCCAACAAGTACAAGTAACATAGAATTTCAAACCGGCTGGCTGGCGTGGAATGGCGGAGTTCGCGATCCAGAAAGGGGCACAGGGGAATTTTTAACTTAGCCATAAAATTGACCGCTCCAAGCGATATATAGGGCGGAGAATCGGTAATGGGCAGGGTACCCCCGAGAAATGGGGCTCAAACGACTGAAAAGTTTTTACAGGTAGCATTCACGAATCACGATGGAAAGGTGGCATGGGACCTGCGGGTTGGGTACGGTCAGCCTGTAGGAGGGTTTACATAAGTACAATCGCTACTCGTGGAGATGGCCCAGAAATTTTATAGTTCTTTGAGAAAACCCAAGTCGATGGTGATGGCCTCTCGCGTGCATGGAGAAAAGGTCATGCGACGGTGGAAGCAAGTGCCAAACAAGTGCAACCAAGCGATCAAGTGGTAATCCATTCAATTATTCAGCTCATGGCTCCTTTTGATCTTGACGCTTGCATCCAACAACTCCTCCGGAAACAACTCCTCCACGAAGCCCTTTTACGTGAAATATGCGAAAAAACGAAGGAGGTTCTTATGCGCGAATCAAACGTCGTTCACGTTAGCGCACCAGTAACCGTTGTGGGGGACATACATGGGTGAGTCATACTGCGATCTTGCTCGACCTGCATCTGACCCTGCCCCAGGCAGTTCTACGACCTAATAGAGATTTTCCGGATAGGAGGATATGCACCGCATACCAACTATCTTTTCCTTGGTTGGTTTACCACTGTTCAGCCTCGTCTATTACCCCAACTCAACCAACCCATCCGTATCAGGCGACTACGTGGACCGGGGTTTGTTCAGCGTGGAGACCATCTCCCTCCTTACCTGCCTCAAGCTACGTTATCCGGACAGAGTGCAGCTGATCAGAGGGAACCACGAGTCGCGGGCAGTCACGCAGGTGGGCATTCTCTCCCGTTACGTTGTCGTGTCTATATATTCCATTTATGGCTTCCAGACATACGGGTTCTACACAGAATGTGTGCGCAAGTACGGCTCGAGCCACGTATGGACATATTTCACGGACATGTTTGACTTTTTAACTTTGTCTGTGGTCATCGACGACCGGATATTCTGCGTCCATGGAGGTGCGTTAAACCATATAGTTTCCCGTGGCTGTCCTCGTGCTTATTGGCCCCTGCGCAGGCCTATCACCCTCCATTCATTCAATAGATCAAATCAAGGTCGTTGATCGATTCCGAGGTTTGATCCTTCTCGCGTTCTATACTGCCTTCTTTCAACCTTCCGATTATTTAAGAAATACCCCACGAAGGCCCGATGGCAGACCTCGTATGGTCAGATCCCGATCCTGAGAAGGAAGATTTCGCCATATCTCCTCGGTATATCTCTCCACTCCTTGGTGACCCCCTGCTGAGTCAATTCCGACAGAGGTGCTGGTTACACCTTTGGATCCGGCGTCGTGCACAAGTTCCTGGATCAGAATAAGATGACGCACATCTTACGCGCTCATCAATTATGCATGGAGGGCTACTCAACCTTATTTGACAAGCACCTATCCACGGTGTGGTCCGCCCCCAATTATTGCTATCGCTGCGGAAACTCGGCCAGCATACTGGAGGTCGGACCAGGAGGGTCGATGTTCTTCAACGTGTTCGAAGCTGCGCCTGAGAATGAGAGAGACGGGCCAAGCCAACAGATGCAGAATAATACAGGAAAGGTATTCGACTATCACTGCCTGAAGAGTTGCACCACTTACGACTGGGCCTGCTTTAGCTACCAGAGTATTTCCTCTAATCCCCTCCCGCTGGTTCATGGTTTATTTGTACGCTTACATGTAATCATAATCTTCTCACTCAATACCGGACGTTTCAGTTAGAGGTTTTTGGCGGATATATACCCTCAAGCTTTCGAGGACGTTGTCTCTGCATAGTTACGACATGACATTTTCTCCCTGCCCTAACCTCGCTGTCCAAGCCACTTAAGGTCCAAAGTGTCTTGAATCTTTGATTTAAAATTACAACGTGTCATGAATTTAGTGTGGCTGGAAGCCCACAAGCTTGAGGGCTCTCCAGGTGATAAATTTCCGGTGCAAAACCAAGCCTCTACGCTTACACCACGTGATTACAAGTGCGAGGAGAGCTATAATAAACCCAACTGACAGCTGCGCTCGCCAGCGCCGCCAGAATAATGTGATAAGCGTCCGTATAAGATCCCTTTTTCGCCTACGTCCATAAAGTAAAGAGGAGGAGCCGCCTGACAAGGAGGCAGGATAACCAAAATAAGGATTAAGGACAGAGGTAGAGGGCATCGAAGTAACCGCAGCCAATGGTGTCGTGAGAGGCTCTGAGGTTGCCGGACAGGATGGAGATACGTCTGAGCTTAACGAGGATTCCTGCTGCTCCTTTTGCAGGGGATCCTTTAATTGACTCAGATAGGGTAGGCTTCCTCCGTAATCTATTTGCCTTCTGTTAACGCTAGACACACCCTACGGAGGAGATAAGAAGAACCTTTGGGCAGCACCCCTTCTGAGAAATATTGAATGAGTTCCTGTTGTGTCGGAGAAAAGACGCGAGACAGGGCTGAAGATGGGAGGAGACGCCTAAAGTATTTATTGTCAACAGCGATACAGTAAGGATATCTAGGGAACTGACTTAACGACGGCCCACAGCCCAGAGTAGGCCCAAGAATAGTTAACCATCATAACTTATTATTGAAATGATCTCGTTATCAGCGAAACGCGACGAAAGGTAAATCAAATTAGCTACCTCCAGCCAACATCCCCGGAAAGCGTGGGATGACTTCTCGAATGGTCCATGTAATAAGGTCTATATCCTGGGCGTTGGATGAGCTTAATGGACGACAAGAAGAGGCAACCACCGTACCAGGCTTTGAATTGACAGGTTTCTCAAGTCCAGAAGAATGAAGTATTGCAGGGTGGGACTGGAATGGTTTAGTTCCGCTTCCGCATTGAGCAGATGTAGATGAGCCCTGAGTCGTTCCACAACTTGGATTATGAGGGCTTTTGCAGTCGTGGGGTCCTCAGTCATTGATCCTCCCATTTCAATAACCAGGATAGGCCGGCCATACGGATCGCGGGCATCATTTGGCAAGCAGTGGATCAAGGGTACGACGGGAGATGGGCCAAGCGACCAGAGATTCTCTATTCGCCACACCAACGTCTTGCGAATAGCCTCCAAGGCAAACGATCGCGTGAAGTTGTTGCGCTAGTAATAGATTCAATACACTCGGCCATGGCGCCCAGAGGCACGACGTACTCTTGCTATTCGGAATATGGACGCTATGTACGCCGGTGTGAGAACCTAACGGAGCTCGTTCAAGGTCGGACGTCGTACCTGTATCACTTAGCCAGTCCTTGCCCCATTCCACGGCCTCTGGGCCCAGGCCTAGTTCGTCCGCAACTGAAGGCAGTATATCGCGAATTAGGGTGGCCTGCAGAGTTAGGATGTCATCCAGATTGGTAACATATTGCTCCAGTAGTCGTTCGCAGTTTGCCTGGAGTAGCGCCCTCGTTTCCATGCCAGGATGCTGAACGTGAGGGTTCGTCCGCGAGAATTCGATGTCAACAAGGGGCACAGTCATCGTTTGGCTCCCTGAACTCGTGTTTCTGCCCCCTTTGTTAGCCAAGCCCGATATATCAATGCACGTGATTGCTACATAAGGTAGTAATCAAGCAATTCATCCAGCAAGTTTTTGCATGTGGCAGGCTCATATTGATTCAGTTCTCGAAGCCTTAGGGTTGCAGTTTTGTGGGTGATGAAAATCATATACGTGTACAAGTGCTCACTTGCCGACGGTATGCGGCTTTAGCTGCAAAGTTACTACGACGCCCACGACAGTGCTCACTCAAGGTAGCGGTAGCTAGAGAGTCAGGTGTTGTGCCCAAATTCCGTAAAGCGGTCTTTACCTGTCCAACAAGGCATGCTCGTTAACGTTACCTTCAACCTTGTGGTGCATTAATCAATAGGCGCATAGATCATTGATAAGATCTTCGTCTGGAGAATATGGCAATACCTCGTCCCTGCAATCCCTGCAACGGAGCAACACATTTGAAATTCATCGGGGAAGGGATGTGCACGAGGTTCGCCCTAGTTCTTAGCTTGAAAATGTTCACAAGCAAAGGACCCTTCAGCGTATCGGCAGGTCTCCCTATGTGCTACGCGGAAATCTTCGTGATCTGGGGACCTGTTTATTTGCTGGCCATATTAAGTTCAGAGCCCTGTCCTTGGGAACAATGCACGAGTTCTTCTGATGTACATCTAAGGCAGTGCAAATGTTGAGAGCAAGTTTCAATTCAGCAAAAGTAGTATTCCGGCCAAGCCAGAACAGCCACGGGAAGTGTTTTAGCACCAACGACACGGGTGCATTGAAATTTGCTAACGACTAGAGTCGTAATTGGGACTTTTGTGGTATGTGCCTCGAGCAAGGCTGTGCTACCTAATTCCAAGATACGCGCTGAGATGAGGGACGAGATCCATCTCGAATTGTAATGTTCGGGATTGAGCGTAGTGAAACATTCGGACCGCTGAGGCGCACGACCACAATGAAGATTGAAAAACTTCAGGCAGAAAAAAAGGCCCCGTACTTGACATCGCCATCCTCGCGTGACCTCTGGACGAAAATTTGATTGCGAAAATACGTCTGGAATACATTTTCCCTGCGTAATTCGGCGATGAGTGGGACGAAGTGTTGATGGTTTTCATTGGCCAGCGATATAGGATGTCAGGAGAACGTAATGGTCCCAGACACCGATGGTGAAGGTAAGCCGAACATCAAGGCCTTGCAGTTCCAGAGAGAACATATGCGACTGCTGAGGTCTTCGTGAATTACAGGAGGAACAAATAATGGATCAAGAAATAGTCATCACTGATGCATTTACCCAAATATGTACCACGGATAGCCATCGGCGGTGACGATTGGGAGAAAGTGCGATTGTTTAATGCAAGGGGCTAGTTCACCGAGACCGCAAACCATCTTGGCCTTGAAGACAGACATGCAGTTGGGGACACTGTCAGGGTAGGAAAAGGCCAATTCAATGGGCACTAATACAGTTTAATGACATTACCTGAAGGTCAAGATGAAGGGATCTGGCGGGAGCTAGGAAACTGACACGAGCATTTCAGTGGGTGCGGTTAGTTATTTGGTGTGCATCGGTAAGTCACTGGAATTGAAGCATAGTTCATGACGCTAAGGGCGTTGCCGAAAGAATGCTCATGTCAGGAACCAGGGTTCTTCATGACAAACGAAGCGTCATAATTCGGGTGTCAGAGGTGCTGTTGTGCTTTGTTGTAAGTTAAGGTTTGTGTGCTACTGTAACGCACCTGAAGGCTTAAGCAGGTAGGGTTAAGCAAAATTTGGCGACAAATCTGTCGCGAGGTTCTGGGATCCCAAACACGCGGTCCAAAGCCTGCACTGCTTTACGTGCATCGAACGTTGGTCAAGTAGTTTGGGGCAAGAGAATTTAATCACAAGCCGTCTGCGCCCCAACGAGACACTTCCAAATCAATTCTCCATTTACAGTTAGGTGTATCAGCGGTTGCGGAGCCAAAAATGTGTCAAAGGTGTTCGTAAATTCTAGAAGAGCTCACATGAGGATTTTTTCCCATCATGATGATGCCTTGATGATGTTTCAACACGAGATTCTGGATCCCTTTGCAATATAGCTGTCTGTGGAAGAGCTATCTATGAATCTTCTGGTATGTAAACTCAGCGAAGTGCGCGGAGGGCCTAAGAGAGTAAAGTCAGCACTGCTTCGCAAGGGGGCTAGAGCCAATGGGGTATAATGTAATCCAAATGTTGATCACAAGACGTTTATGCATCAAGCAGAACGACAGGTATTGCAACCATCAACAATACTTTGGTAGTACTCGGGCCTGTGATGTGCGAAAGCAGCGAAGTTCCTTTCTTTGACTAGCCCGTTGCCGATGACAAGCTCCAGAACTTACAGTGCTGCTGCGCGGTATTTGCTTGGTGGGCTTCGGGGAAGACATCATCTCGTGCGTGACGTTGCCTGACCATCGGTGACGTCGTCACACTCCCGATAAGGCAAGCGAAATTTGCCCACCGCGATAACTGGTGGCTACCTCTTTGATTGTAATTACGCCAGAGAACGGTCAGAATTAGACAAAAGCGGCCTGAACGAGGACATCTGAATCATGGTAGACGGAGAGTTTCATCATAGGCCAACGCTCAAGCAGGTGAGCTGCTCACCGTCGAACTGGGTGGTGATAAGATGAATTACAATTTCTGCTGTAGCAAAACAAGAAGTTCAAGTCAAAACACGCAACGAAGGGTCAACTCAAGGCCGCCTCAAAAGGTGCGGCGGTCGTCTTTGTGTCCATCAAAGCACAGAGGCTATCCATGACCAGCTCGTGACACGGCTCTCTGACAGGAAGTTATGTTCAGGTCGAACGGCACGACCATCTGTAAAGGCTACGATCGCCACAAAGTCAAATGCGCAGATACGATTGAATCGAAGGAACAATGCGAAGCAAATCCAGTCCAAAAAGCGCGAGGAGCTGATCGCCTCCACGAGGGTTTTCCATGGAGCTGACGGAGCGCCACGAATTGTTGCCATTATACCCCTAACGGGGGATGTCAACCCCCATTCCATCTTGACTGCCTTGGCCGGATCACTCGATATCCCTACAGAGGCCTGTCCACAGTATGGCTTATGGAAGATGAGGTACGTGGCGCATCCATGCTCAACTCGTCGCACGAAGTTCTAAATTCATATTTAGAGTGGATCGATTCAAGGCATCCTTGCAGTTCATCAGCATTCCCTACCGAAATTTTTATGCCGCCCTAGACGCTGCTAGAATTGCAGACTATGTTATCTTCGGCCTGTCTCCCAATGTCGAGGTGGAGCCATGGGGTGACACGCTGCTGCGCACTCTTCAAGCCCAAGGCATGCCCGACGTAGTGTCGGTCGTTGCACCAGATTTATCCATCGATCAAAAATCGCGTCCCGCGATCCTCAAATCACTCGCATCCTTCATTCAATATTTCATCCCATCTCAGCACCGTATCTACGACCTCCATGCTTCATCGGATCGCCTAAATGCTCTCCGTTCGCTATGTGAAGGAAAGCCGAGCATAGTGAGGTGGAGAGAAGACCGAACGTGGATGCTGGGAGAGCAGACTGAATGGGAAAATGGAATACTGAAGGTTACGGGTGTTATCCGCGGAACGCCCATGTCCGCCAACCGTTTGGTTCATATACCCACTTTTGGAGACTTCCAAATATCTCAGGTAGGTGTTTCGTTAGGAATGATAATATTACAGTCTCTGAAACATCACAAAAGATCACATCTGCTCCTAGCACAAGACCCACGCGAAATCCTAATGCCCGGATGGAGGTTGAATCCACCGTTTTAGCAGAACCTGACCCAGAGGAGGCTGATTCCCTTGTCTCCACCAATGTTCCCGATGATATGGCCAACGAACAAACTTGGCCAACAGAGGAAGAAATGGATAGTGGAGCTGGTGTCACTAATGACCCTTCGCTTCCGGATGCACTGGCAGGGACTACCCCCAAAGTTGTCCGCAAGCTTCCTAAGGGCACTAGCGATTATCAAGCAGCCTGGATTTTCGAAGATGACGAGGATGAAGGAAGCGCGGAGGAAGGCGAACTTGGAGAAGACGACGAGAAGCCTCAGGGCGAGGATGATGCAATGGAAGAGATGGCTCTCGATGATGATGATGATCGGAGGGAAGATGACTTTGAGGACTTGGACGCAGACGAAGAGCAGAAGCAGTAAGTCGTTTGATCACCTTAACGCTTGGACGGGCTTAGCATCCAATTAAACGACAGACTCACTAAGTGGAAGAACCGGGAACGAGAAGAGCAGGACGATCTAGCCTTTCCCGACGAGATAGACACACCTCAGGACATCCCTGCTCGCATTCGATTCCAACGGTTTAGGGGAATGCGGTCCTTCAGAACGAGCCCCTGGGATCCCTACGAAAATTTACCCAGAGATTATGCTCGAATATTCCAATTCGAGGATTACAAAAAGAGTGCACGAATAGTGCTGGAGCTCTCACTCGAGGGTGATTCAATCGTTCAGGTATGTTAACATATATTTCATAACGGGGGTGATAACAGATTTGCTAGTAGCCAGGCACTAGGGTCGTACTCCACTTGAAGGATGTCCCGCAGGAGGTCGCACATGCAGGGCCCATCGTTCTATTTGGACTATTACAGCATGAACATAAGATGACGGCACTCAACTTTACCGTTCAAAGAAACACAGAGTATAGTGAGTCTGTTAGATCAAAGGTAATGATGGATCCCCTTTTGGTGCACATGCGGCTCCTAATGCGAGGCAGGACCCTCTCATACTCTGCATTGGCCCTCGTCGCCTCCGCGTCAACCCGATTTACAGCCAGCATACTCGTGGTGGCGGTAAGGGTGCCAACAACGTTCATAAATTCGAACGGTATCTGCGGCACGGTGCAACATACGTTGCGACCACCTACGGGCCCATCGTATTTGGCAATCAACCCTGCACGCTTCTGCGAGAAACAGAAGATCCCCAAGGTAAAGATCTCTCCGGATAAGTGATATATCTATCATTCACCCCATTTCACCCTGTACGCTTATAGCGCCACAGCTTGTGGGCATGGGTAGCTTCTACAACCCCGATACAACCCGAATCATTGCCAAGCGTATTATTCTAACGGGACATCCCTTCAAAGTTCACAAAAAAACAGCAACCGTCCGTTATATGTTCTTTAACCCTGGTGAGCTCCGTGTTTGGGCCATGGGATAAATTCCATTCTAACTCCATTCACAGATGACATACAGTATTTTAAGCCCATCCAGCTTCACACAAAGTATGGGCGTGTTGGTCATATCCGGGAGTCCCTTGGTACGCATGGGTACTTCAAGGCTCATTTCGACCGCCCTATTACCCAGATGGACACGGTTTGCATGTCGCTGTACAAGCGCGTGTATCCCAAGTGGTCGGAGATGTGGACACCCAATCCACAACAACGGGCCTCATCAGCTGCATCAGATGCTATGGAGGAATAATCACGATTCGGGGTCTGGGTCCCATGAGAGCCTCCTGTTGTGGAGGCAAATTACACTTTGTGCATGAAATGCCACGGTCTAACTGCCTATCAGCTAGAGCGGGCTGTTTCAGGTGTAGATCGAGTGATGTATGAAGTCATTGCTTTGCCGCACATTAAGACATCTCAAAGTTATGTTTATCACGATAAATAATACCATAAGTATGGCTGAGGGTAACAAGACTATCTGTCCATTGCAAGTATGAAACGGACTATGAGGCCTGCGCCAGGCCTTCGTATACAATACACGGGAAACGAGTCGTCATCGATTCGTAAATACATCCGGGCATTAGCTACAAGGGGGAGTGAGGGCGTGTGCACTCTACGGGATGCTGTCCTGTTGGGCACCGTGGTGACAAAGGTATATCGACGCTCACCAGCACCGTACTGGTGCTATACCCGCAGACATTACTTCCTCTCTGAACCATCAATGCCGTTAGTCACGGAGGAGTCGCATTGCTTGTCCTGTGTTCTCCCATTGAGGTAATGATGAGGTGATTGCCCCTGCATTGCCCCTCGTTCACAGCTCATGCTGTCTTTCTTCCCGTTGGGGTGGTGGCGCGCTTGTGGAGGGTGAGAGTGTCCTGCAGTCCTTTCATAAGTAACTCGAGCCGAAAGGATCAAGGTTGTACATCACCTCTGGTCTGTCTTCCGTTTCTATCCTGTCGACCGCGTGCCTTTCCTGCATCTCGGCTTCCAAACTTTTCCTTTTGGGCGTCTCGACCGCCAATCGAGGCGACAGCAACGTAGCTCAGATAGTTGTGCTGGAGCAAAGGAGGTAGGGTGCTGGGGTTAAGATTGGGTAGCGAACAGGCCGCTTGGAGCTGACGGAATGTATATCCTGTCATCTCAGCAGCATAACGCTCTCTCCTTCTCTCGACTTTCTCAACCATCGCTGACTTCGTGTGCGAGATTTCGAGAACGTGGAACCGAAAATTCAAACGATAGGTGATTCACGGATATGGGTTAGTGACTACGAGCGCTTATGGGATTCGTATGTGCTGAATTGGGTTTGGCCTGGCAATGTGAATTCTCTGAAAGCAAGCGGGTCACAGTACATACGTACGGGATAAGCACGGGGAATCTGCGTGAGGAAGTGTTAGCAGCGGGGAGACTAGTCTTTATATCGTGTCCCCGCGTGTCGTCTCCATTCCAAGCTGGGTGTCAGGGACCTAGCGGAGAAGCATCGAACGATGTGGGTGCCGCTGGCAAGGTCGATGACAATGACGTTTGCATGTAATCAACAGTGATGACATGTATTTGTCGTCTCAGTCGGGGGGGTGCACCGAGGACTCGCGCAACAACACACAGATCGAGCAGGATGGCATGTGAGCAATGGAACAAATGACGTCGTCGGCTGATGCGAGTGGAGCTGTGCCATTCGCTGCTGCGCCGAGCTGGCCACCCTGCGAGGCGCTGGCGTGGATTAGCTTTGTACGTGGCTAGTAATGTCCAACGCACAAACCTATTTCTCTGGATGGACATCCTCGACCTTTCCTTCGATACCCAAACGGACCCTGACCTGTCCGATCTCGCTCCCGTCTTTACCAAATTAATGAGCTAGCCAATGTTAGTGCTTTCAATCTAGAGTTCCTCAACCGCACCGAGAGTCTTCCCAGCGATACTGTGCTTGGAGCTGTGGAGCAGAACACGTCGGGCAGAAAGCTACTTGTCGTGCGCTATCCACTCTCGAATAGCACCAGTAGGTCTTTCTTGCACATATTGCTTGCGCTCGGGCAGTGTGCCCTTCTCATTTCCTGCGCATATAGTCGTGGTCAATCTCTGTTTCCTTGGCGCTCCAGCGGAAGTTCGCCTCCCACATACCACTGGCGTCTGGTACATGCTTCTCTCTGGGGCTTGGAGGGAGTACGAACGTTTGCAAGAGGATGTTGTCGACCAGGAAACAAAAAAGAAAACCATCGACAGAGAGTTCACGTTCAATGACCTGGTGAAGAGGACCGAACCGGACTCTGAAAACGAGATCGCCATAAACCTGTTCGACATAGGTGATGTCTTCGAGGTTACTATTAACGTCGGCATTGCATTTTGATTTGTCTCTCTGTAGACGCCTTTGGGACTGAAGATGTGCTTGACGAGCGGAACTCGCGTGCTTCATTGACAACCTTAAAAAGATTACATTAGCATTTCGTAACAGAGTTTCCACCAACAAAGCTACGGCACGAAATTTCATAAACGCCTTCATAGTCGAGGCAGTCGTTAAAGTTAGGTCTGAACATCCGTCGGTAATACTAGCCGTTGAAGGGGACTTTGACGGAAGTCGCGGCTATGGTCATCTGGACTATGTTGTCCATTGTCAAGATTTCAAGTTCGCGATTTTGATCACCAAAGCAAAGGTGACTGAGATGCAGAAAGGAATAACGCAAAATATCGTGCAACTCCATACTGCGGCAGAGGTGCCCAATGCTGTCGATCTTGCTCATTCCGGGCTATCCTGCTTACACGTCGTTACTTATAGAAACGTAAGCATAAGCGCAAGCAACATGAGTCAACTACTAGTCCTGCAGTAATCTATGGTATCGTGTCAAGTGGTAGAGAATGGCGATTTTTCCGCTGGTCTGGTACACCAGAACATCCTAATTTAGAGATTTCCAAGCCGCACGACGCTGTATTCGAAGGAGATATGCCAGGGACCAAAGATGTAGCTTCTATTATCATTCCGCATTCCTCAATTACAGGTCAGTATATTGACACCAAGTACATAATTTCTGAAAATTTGGTTCTATTGAATTTATGATATGACCATCCTCTTTAAAGCCCCAATGCTGGACTGGAGGTATGCTAAGAAACGAGGAGCATGACACTATAGTATACATGCAAGTTTGTTTTTGTGAAGCAGTATTAGAACATCCTCTTATCTGCTCCACCACCACTCTCTAGACTATTCGTTTAATTCGTCGATCCGCCAAACAGCAAAGCATCATGACACCCAAGACTTGGTTCAAATCCGTCAACCCCGAAACCATGGAGGAAATTAATGAATGTTGTTGATGGAAGCAGCCACAGATACAGTGAAATTGTCATCGATGAAGATTTATTCAAGATTATCTTGAAGTTTTTGGCCACTGAAGATTCAGATTTCATCAAGGAGCACATCACGAGGATCTGCAAACACAAGGCCAATCTGGGCGCACAAGAGGCCTGGGTCGTCCACTTCACCCGCGAAGACGATTGCCTTGACGACCCTGACTGGCAATCTGATGAGTTGTTGGACGAGAATGTCTACGTGGCCCACATCTGGCATAATCCTCATTTTACCAAAGTGCGGATGAGCGCTAGGTGGAAGGATTTGAGTGGGAGAGTTGAATTGATGAGCAACGAACGCATAATATGAAGCTATAACTTCAACCTCTTGCTGTTCACGGTATCAATATGGAAAACTCTCGACAATTGGAATACCGCCCGTCGTGTAGTTGCGAATAGTCCCGAGGTTCTCCTGGTTTTTGAGTCACACATCCTATATCTGTGACTTAGCCATTCTGTTCACGGCAAGATAAGGCTAAGTCACCCTATGCAAGTGCCATAGCCAAATGCCAAATGCCATATTTCTCTGTCCAATTTTTCATTTATTTACCTTAGTTCTTGATGAGGAGCTGGTGACTTTCTCAATGTTCACTTCGTCTGGTTTTGTTGCAGCACACCCCATATAATCAACAGCAATGCACCAACAAATAAATTACAAGGCTACCGATGAATTAATCTACGGCCCCAAGATACAACACCCTGAATGAAATGCGTCGTCCAAGTCCATATTTCTTCGAGTATCCCATCTAACCCGCCGCGTTCGTCCCAGGACGGTTCGTGGTTCAGTTTCTCTGTGGCGATAAACCGCAGCACATCCTTAACGGTCACAAGCCCGACTAATCGTCCGCGGCTTTCCACGAGTATCACACGAGGCCTTCGGGGGTGAGGAGCATTTAATGAGACTGTCAAGGGAGAAGTGCCAAAAGAGTAACCCACCCCATTCTTTTGAAAAGCTGCATTACGATCTCTAATGGAAGTCTCGGCGAAACCGTCATTGGTGTCTACGGGAACGCAAAAAGGAAATGGGGTGGATAGGTTATGTGATAAGTTGCGACCGTCTCCCGATGTCCAACGCGCACAATCGAAGAGAACACGAACCTGGTTGACCAAAGACTTGAATTTCAAACCGTCCTCCGACAGATCTGTGTCAAAGAAACTTGACGATGCTGCCTCCGCCAGGCTCATGCCGGCATTGCCGCTGGGTAACGCAATTTCTTCGTCTTCGCCCTCGCAGGAAAACGAGCACAGTGTATCGGGAGAAATTTCCTCAGTGGTCAATGTCCGATCTTGGTAAATGAAGGTAATTAATATCTGTTAAAGGCATGCTCCAAAGGGAATCGTACCGAGAACGTAGCGTAACTCAGTTCTGCCAATGTACCCTGTCAGGGTACGCTCCGTTTCAGACTTGATAATCGGAAAGCCTTTGACGTTTGTGCTGGAAAGGATATGCTCTGTATCAGAGTTAGCGTCAGAGTCCCTTCGCGTAAACAACATGCTTTACCAATATCGCGTACGCGCATTCCTGACTCGGTCAATGTATGCATATCCGTCCTCATAACATCAGAAACTGCTCTCGATTTTTTAGATCGGTCGGTCATTAAGACGGATCAAGCGCTGAAACTGACCTGCCACATTGTATGCGTGATCTTCCCTCTCCAGGAAAGGGAACCCATTGAATCGGATCATCTCGTCTGCAATTCCATTTGTACCGAGGAAGTCTCCTACGGCTTTAGTCACCAGAAGCACGATCTAGAAAGGAAAGCGTTGAGTACAGGCTGCTTGAGAAGTTCTAGCCACATGCAGGGCTTACCATGGTAGGTAAAATATATGTCAGGGCACCCGTGAGTTCAAACATAATGACCACTACCGTTACCGTGATTCTCATTATACCGCTATTAGGGAAAACGCGTTAATCAGGTTCGGATCAAGAGAAACACACCAACCTCAATGCTGCTGCAGCGCCAAGGAATGCATAAGTCCCGGGAGTGATGCATGGGACATCTGGCTGGCAAACAGCAAACATTCCTGATTTGGGATAGGCTCTAATTCGTATTGTAAGTACGTACAGAACGCGGAGTAAGGAAATCAGCTACCTGTATAAGGCCTTGACCATAATGCCCACCATTCGTCCAAAAGTAGCTCCAATGGCCATTGACGGTACAAATATACCGGCCGGGACTTTGCAACCATAGGAGATGATAACTAAGCCGATTCTGATCACCGTAGCCAAAAAAAGGGAGTTGGCAATCCGCCATTGCGCCTGAGTCCTTGATTGCAGTGAAAATTTAGTGAGCAATTAGATGCGGCAAAGTTCGGCACCTACTGGCACACATTGTAGATGTTGCCACCACCTTCACACTCTCTGAAGAGAATTGCCATGCTGGACGTCATGTCTAATCTGAGAAATCGATTGGTGTATCCTATTAATGCAGTAAGAGTTGCAAGTGTCACAGCCTCCGCGACCCCGTGGTTTGCTAGATGTTTTCGCCTGAATGCAGCAACTTGAAGATTGAATTTAACAACCAGAGCGCCATATAACCCCTATGGCACCAGTCAGAACCGGATGGAGTGGTTCTCGTGAAGTACATTACTTACCCCAAATATCCCCAGAATCATGAAAAATATTATTTCGAAAAAGTGCCAATCCCGATTATATGTCACTTGGAATAATACCAGCTTGCCGGTGCGGAAGGGGTTGATAGCCTAGTAGGCGTAATTGCAATTAGGTACATGGAGATGGGAAATAGACTTACAGACAGCGTGAATGTCGCAATAAGCGCACAGAAAAAACTTCTCCACATAGTTTTAATACTGAACGTGTGGCTCATTTCCTAATCCAGTACTTCAGTTATCCTGATTTACGTCGAACTTCCGAGTTCACCTCAATTGAGAACAAAACACCACCTATAGGTGAGCCAAAGGCAACGGCGACACCAGCTGCACTCGCCGCAGTAATGATCTCTCTTCGTTTGCCTAATCGATGTTGAGTTGAATAAATATAGGCGCATATATGCAACGTACTCTGACTCCTGGAGAAGCGTCGAAATAAGCCGGCTACAAGTGAGCCTATGCAACACGCGACGTGCACAGAAGGGCCTTCTTTGCCCACAGACAGTCCAGAGGCGATGACGAGGGGCTAGAATAGTTCAAAATGCAATGGCATTATTGGTAACACGACACGGAAGAGCTGAACAAGCGCTTACTAGCGTAATACTCTTCACAAAGAAGGTGCTGAAACCTAGAAAGCCCTGCATAACGAATCCAGCGAGAATACACTTGATCTCTGATATTCCAGATCCAGCCGCATATTTAGCCAATGAGCGCACGAGGTGTGCAGCAATGAACGAGAATGATGTCTATATGCGCAAGTTAGCGCTTGAGAGCAGGATTGTTCGGGCGCTTACCGCAAAGGCAACGAAGATCATCCATCTGGCGAACGTGACCGTGCTCCATGGGCGCCACGAGTCGCAACCATCCACCTCTTCACCTTCGATTTCCCAACAACAGAATTGCTGATTTAACCACCACCCATCAGCGCAATAACCCATCTTGATGTCGGAAAGCCATTCGGTAACGATAGATATGAAGGCAGCATTCAAGCCAATACAGACGCCTTAACATCCAGACCTAATATTAGCATGCATCCCTGCTAATAATTAAGTGCAAATCACGCACCGACCAAGGTCACTACAAACCAACTTTGTCCGGCGTCGACCACCTTCCGAAACTGTGACCAAATTGATGAGAAGGTCACCTCTCCGTGAGGACCACGCCGAGACGCATACAATGTCCGGGCATTTTCGATCCTTCTCCTTCGTTCTCTTACAGAATCTTCTATCCAATCTATGCCATGTTTGAATAGAGCGGTGAGCTTACGACGAGGCTAGAGCGTTGAGTGGTTTACCGATGGTTGTGAAGTCCTCGTATCGTCTATGAGAGAATCAGCACGGTACAGATGGTGATTGGACGTGCACACTCACCGAATTCGCTCTAACTCATCGTCTTGGGTTCCTTCACGATGCATGGGGCGGCGTGCTGGGTCATTCCACTGGTTGTCAATTTACAGGGCAAGTGCCAATGTGACCTGTGTGTGATCGTGGGAAGGAGATGCCATTCTGGGCCTCAGGATGCTGGAACCTGGGTCTTTTGAGCGTCGAAATGCATTAATAAAGTGATGCCACGTTTCTTACCACCGTTTTGTACTGTTCTCGGCGCATCAAATACCGGTTCATAGATGCAACAAGGCCAGAATACGTGGAATCAGCCCAAGTCGGATATTACGCAGTCCAACAGGCAATCCCACCAGGCGAACAGACTACGATTCTCAGAAAATGGCGGACACGGTGTTGCATCACGGCTGAATTCAACCAACCGTTTTCCGCTGGCAACGCGGCGGCTGCTTGGCGGATGCACAGGTTTTGCGGTCCTTGCTTGCCAACTTGTTTGGGCTTATTTAAAACCGCAGCCGCGCAGCGGGGTGACATCACCCAGAGAACGATAACCAGCAATCTTAACCTTCAACCATGTCCGAACATTCGAACCTAGCAGGAACATCGTCACCAGCATCTGCGTCGAGATCGCAATCGCCTCCAGCAACCACAAATCCTGCCAATCTATCGAGCCCTTTTCAGCGACCCCCTTCCCAAGGCTCGCCGCAGCCCAGTGATGCTGCAGTAGATCCTCGCGTTGCGGAACTGTGCTCCATGTTCCCCGACTTCGATGAGGCAATTCTGTTAGTGATGTTCGTCATTGTGCTTGCTTCCTCCATCTGAGATTTGCGGATGAAAGCCAGTCAGTTTTGGAATCCGTTAATTGGAATCAAGATCGTGCCGTCGACACGCTGCTCGGAATGAGCGATCCTAACTACAAGAGTGAGAATCGGCAGGAGGAACGTCCTCTCGTGAGTAGTCTTGTGGTTGTGCTGATCCTCCTATCTTGATACGCCACTCCAGTCACAAACGGAATTAGATGAGCAGCTTGCGAGGAGACTGCACCTAGAAGACCAGGAGCGTCATGGTGCATGGGTTGCACAACAGATGCACGGGCCACGTCGTTCTTCGTATCATCAAGGTGGTGTACCACCTACCCAAAGTCCCCCCAACCAGGAAGGGAGTACCATGGCCGAAGTCCAAGACCAGTTCAACAAGATTGCCGAGAGTGAGTACCTCATATGGCATTGCTCCAGCTAAACTCACCCCACGCCAGCTGGAAAGAAGACACTGGGCAATTTATTTTCCAAAGTGAAGGCTAAGATTCAGGAGTTTGAGACTGGACGGTGGGTTCATAGATCGCTTTCGTGTCGCAGAAACTAAGTTTTTCCAAGGCCGGCGGGTTCATCTCCCCCTCAACAACAATGGTCCACACCGCCACAGACTCAGCAATGGGTGCCGCAGGCCCAGTATCCTACCTATCAACCTTACCATCCTCATTCACATCGCCCTTCTCCCTCTCACAATTCTGGCCCACCTTCTCCCCCGATCCAGTTAAATGGTCCCCAGCCAGCCTTTTATGATCCGAACCCCCTGCCAGCTTCTCTCTCTACCCCAAGTCCTCCAGTCAACACCGTTAGTGCTTCACAAGTAGCACCAAAGGAAGTAACTGGATATGACGTTACTACCCCCCTCTCAAGTAAGCGTGCCCCCCTATATTGAATTCACCGACTATATCCCCATATTCAGCGTCACCCCCGCCCACCACCACGCCGCCATCTCCAAAGGTGCTCGATCCAGGTACGTGCTCTATCAATCCATGTTCCAGATATCTAATGGTATTCAGGTAAACTTGGAATGCTTCCAAAGCGGCCGGTCTCGCTTTTGCGCCCTCAATCGCCACCTCAGGCTGGTGGTGCGTCCAGCACCGCGGCGACTAGCACGACACCCCCGCCTAGCAATCCTGCTCCCGGAAAACCGGAGAAGGTTACTACGCCACAAACCATAGATTACGATAATGAGAACGTCCTTGATTACGCGGAGAGTCCATTCGAGGATCACCGGAAATAGTTTAACTCGTCTAAGGTGTGTTTAATATTGGAATTATGGGATGGATTTAGGTTGTACTTTTGGTATAGTACATTGGAATTTATACACGCTCTTTGTTGGAATTACTCTATTTTTAACGTGCTTACATCCCGCATTGTCGCGTGCCGTTGACGTTGTGGAACGTAGTGCACGTGGGAGGCAAGGCATGCCTCTACTCGCGATCGATAATTTCAAGTAAATTGGTGAAATCCGCCCATCTAATTCACAAGAACAGTCGCCTTCCTATTGACCTCAGTTATGGATAAAAATCGTACAAGGGATACAAGTCCATAGAACCGGAATACACGAAACCGAAAACCGCAAACTACCTTACAATACGCGATCCCTATTGAGCTTGAGCACCTGGAATGACTTGAGTCAAGCGACTCGGATTGATCCTCACACCGGGGGCAACGCTGCTTGATGTGATATTGACTTGAGGTTGGGCTTGCCCTGCTGGGCTGAGGATGCTTCCGTTACCGGACACTATGGGAATACTGTTGACGGATGCAATCTTGCCGACGGCTGCCCCGCCCGCTCCACCTGTGACTGCAGTCACCACGCTATTCACCGTGTTTCCTAGATTTCCCAGCGTCGGCAGGAGCTGTCTTCTCCCGAGGTCGTAGTTGAGTCTTTGCTTCCCGCTGTGAGAGGTCGTATAAGCGCTGTGGCGACGAGGGCGAAAGCGAGAGCGGTTCGATCTTGCAATCAAGGCCCGACGAGTAGCAGGGGTGTCGTCATCGCTTGTCGTGTACCACTTCGCGGTGTCGTCCGAGTCACTTTCGTCCTGGGTGGGCTGCTCGGGATTGTTGTCTCCAGTGGTGGGAGTTGAAACAGCAAGGGCGGGGTCCGAAGAATCGTCTGTGCGTTGGGAATTGTAGTCATCGTTTTGCATTTCTCGGCGAGTGTTGATGAGCGTGGTCCGTGGAGCTTCTGAGAGCGAGCCTCGATGAATGGAAATTGGGAGTGGGCGGGCTGCCGTCATGAAGGTGGTAGGGGCCAGAGCGAGGTAGAAGAGGGCGGCAAAATTGACGGCGAGCATGGTAGTAGTTGGAGTAATACTGATTGAGAGGTTAAAAGAGTGTGGAAATGGTTGGAATGTAGGTGAGGGAATGTGTGGGCCAAGGTACTGGAATAGCTGAATGTGCTAGGAATGAAGAGGTCAAGTAGATTGTTGAAGGGCAACCTGATGTTGAGCGAACAGGTAGGAAGAGTGACTTTTATACCTGGACTGTATGCTGACTGAGCCCGCCCGATCGTCGATCTAAATCCAGCGCTAATCGGGCGGTGATGACACTAAGGCTTTAACGGCGGGCTGACCGACAGTGGAGAGTTGCAATGAAGGAGTCAAGCTGACCTAAATGCAACATCAGAGACCACCAAAACCCACTGAACATGGAGCAACTACTTTTACTCCTGCATAATTCAAAAAAATGACGCTGGCCGTTTGTCATGTTATAGGGGAATTGATGAGAGGGAGCAATCACGTACATGAGCGACATATTGTCAACGTATAACAGGTGGAGGAATCCAAGTAGGTGACTGGATGGTATACTCCGACCAGAGACTATTTAGCCAGCCACGACTAAGGTGCTGACCGCTCTGCATGTACGACTGGAGGCATGCAGTCAAGGTGCACAAGGTGAACCTTCCTCAAGGGTATCTCAGCAAGCTGTATTGTCAGTGTCGGAACTAGTTCTTTACGTCGGCAGGTGCACCGCCCGTTCAAGCATTGAACATTCATTCATAAGCTAGATGTCATCTAGTTTATGTGATTAAACGGATAAGGGCATGCCAATTATGCTAGTGGCTACGACAGTCAGCCCTTTTACTCGGTTATAAGCCTGTCGACAATTAAGGAGCTCATGGGTCAACGTCATCACCGTCATCACATGTTGCTTTCAACGTGTCAGTTCATCGATGAAGGGAATGTATGTGGCGGCTATGAGTTAGCCTGATTCTGGATATTTCCACTCACAGCTATTATCGAACATGTCCTATCGCGTCTGCCAGTCAATGTTTGGTGGAACATGATGCCAGCATTCAAATATGCAAGGGCCACCTGGATCCCCATTTTGCGTACCCTATGCAAGACTGTGGTGATGAGTAGCCTAGTATTCATTATTGGCCTGAAGAAAGTGTGAAACTGTTAGAATAAATCACTTTTGTTATGAAAATTGTTGCCGGTGCGCGAAAATTTGACTTGCCAAAACACGGACTCACCTAGGTGCCCTACGTAGACCGCAACCCACAACCCCGGGCCCGTTTTGAACTCAGCGACGTCTCATGTTTTACCGATCAGCACTACCGGTGGTGCATGGGATGCTGTCTCTACCCACCGCCACCCTGTGGCATGGCAGGCTTCGAGGTTGAGTCATCGCTCTCGTGTCCATCCACCAATCCAGGATTATCCTCACTGGATACACGAGGAATCTTCACTTGTACTCTGGAACGACCCCGGTCCCAATACCCAACACCCAGAGAGCTTGGAGCGTTGCACCCGGGATCTTTGTGCTGAGCTGGCTGCTTTGCTGAGGGGTGACTCTACGTTGATATATCGATCACCAACACACGCCATTGGTTGAGGTGTGGCCTCAATCCGAGGAGCGTTGGCTATTATGGACTGAACCTGAGCCCGTTTGCGGTGGTCCGTAGAAAAGTTGCGTCTGCAATACAGTTTCCTGCATCTGGACGATGGCTCGGTCAGAATCGGGCTGATGAATGAAGGACGAAGAGAATGGGATGGACCCACAGCTGGTCCACTCAGTGGTGCAAGAAAGTGAAATCTATTGAAGCTGCATTCTCCTTCCCCTGATCTGCAATGACCTGTTTGAACCTATTCAACAGCGATCATACAAACAGCGGGACTTGTCCAAAGGTCAGGGTAAACCAGAATGGAACATCTTGAATTCAGTGGGTGTTGTTTTGGTTCGAGTTTGAAGGATGATCGTCGCCGTCCAAAAGAGGGAGTAGAGCTTAAGTTTATTGTGGGATTTCTTACTCTGGTGTACCAACTCAGACACTTCCTGTGCGCCTGTCGTTGGATCCTCAGTGAGGACCATGCTTTCCCAGCGGTAAGCATGGACTGCATGAGAGTAGGAGGTGCACGCAACTAGTGCAGCAAGCTCGGCTAGGTCTGGGCGACAATATTTTTTTTGCCTCCAAGCAGTTCCGCAGCAAGATCATTCAATATCCGGCACCAATATCAAGATAATTTAGGATCATTCGTAAAACTCACAGACAAGCCGAGCAGAAGTTGGTACATACGGCGTTAAGTTCTCGTGTTTGGTATATTTTACAAGTCATCACTCATCACTCATTTGGCGAGTTATATTTTTTAGAACATGATTATCAGCGCGGACTGGTAACAGCGATGTCTCTCGAAATAGAACCAATTATTCATTTGCAACATACTATGTTGCTTTGAACTAACCCGCTGGCTCTGAGCGTTCTGCCTGTGAGCAACGTTATATGATCCCACAACCGAGACAGGTATCCTCAATTCCCATGGTAATGTATCCCTGATAGCTGCTCCACGCATTACTATGACCAGAATGCCTACCGGGGACGAGGATACCTGCCGGGTTAATGTAATCGAGCTATTATGGTGCTGCTGAAGACGTCTATGGATCAAAAAGAGAGGTAAGACTATGAAAGATGATACCTACATCAGGCTGTTGAACGCATCCAGCCAAGGATGAGGTTATTAAGGGCTGCCGCCGGGAGCGCTAGTCGCAATTGTGGCCACTGGATTATATCGACTTATGGGTGAGAGAGAGAAGAGAGGGGCTCCACTTCATGGTGGTAGGAGAAACTCTGACGTTTTTATAGGCATCTCGTCCATTGGACCTCCGACCACCTCCAACAATTTCTTCTACTATTTTTGCCTGATCTCTCGATAAGGTTTCCTTCTATGAAACCCGACGGCGCACTCGCACATTTAAAATGCATCATTGAGGGTATTTTCTCCCCTGAATTTCAACCACGATACCCTTTTCAACCCCCATGTGGATGGCTAAGTCACAGTGATCGCGGGATTTCACAATATCGTTCGGGTTGGTCCTCAAGGCCACACGGCTAGTCTCATGCTTGTTTGTTTTGACCACCTCTCTCAACCCAATCACATTTCCCCCGCTCGTTGGCTCAGTTTCTCTTTACGTCTCTCAGGTAGACGTCGATGCGCGCTCCCAGCTGGCTATCACGGACCTATTTGCGTTGGTTCAAGCTATTCATCTGAGTGGTGGTGAAAGGGTGGGGTGATTGGCTTCCCGATGTCGCAGCGAGGCAGGTCTTAAAAAGTCTACGGTACCCTCCATTGTTGCCTTTCATTTAATGCAGAAAAATATTACAAGTTCTCCATTCCGCCCTTAGCTATCCTTCCCTTTCACCAACGGTTTCACTCATAGTCCGAAGTTCGTCTATATTGGTCAAGGCAGTTGGCAAGTGTTGTCTTTCCCTGCACGTCGATGAGAAAATGTCCGGTGAAGTTCTGGGTTTCAATGAGGTATATACGTTTGCTTTTGAGGCAGCTGATGTATTCCACATGTCCAGCGCGATGTCATAAACCAGTCCGGCGAAATTTCTTTCATTCCACATCTGGATCTTCTCCAACAAAGGATCACGGTGCCGGGTTGCAGTTCATTTATCAAACATGTGGTTGGCGGTCCTTGAAGGCTGGACCTTGGCATGACGACTCTACCCATCTATGTCTTTAGGAGTTTCCCATATCCAAAAAGGATTTCACAATGAGACCTCGTTGACCGATAATCCGAGTTGATCTCCTTAATACGGAAGTAGGTCAGTTATTTTAAACCATTTTGGCTGCCCCGGTCCTAGTGCTGACGAAGCCAATATCTCCTTTAATTCACCATCCCATCGCATATTGAAAGCCCGATTTTATTCTATTTGATTTCGCAATCATGTGGCACCTGCAACGCGTGCGTTTCGTTTCGATTTTGGATTGCTCGGACCTCCGTTTTCCTTGACATGGGCAGGTTTTTCAGCGTGTGGGCGATGCATCCAGCAACATGGTGGAGCGATGTCTTTTGGTGTCTCTAGCGACGGATTAATGTGTATGGGTACACCATACCCTGGGCTCGAAATTTCTGCATGGTGACCCTGTGTAGAGGGTTGAACCTCGGACCTGTAAGGCACTCTTATCATTGGCATCCTGACCTATGACACAATAGGTGGCGGACACCCTGCAGCTGCGTTCGGCTAACTGCTGTCTATATGAAATACTCGCTTGCCCGACGTCAACCTCAAGAGGTCATACTTGACCGAAAGGTATCACCCTAATTGACCTTGGTATGACGACATACATCCTCTCCCCACCGGGAACTAATATCAGACTGTGTACGCCATCTCGCTGGGTGTGATTGGAATAGTAGCGGTGTGCACTTTTCTACTGTCCGATAGTCTTCCTCTCCCCCACACATAGTCCGTACCTGTGGCGCATTGCGTAATGACATCATAACTTTCACAGGCAGCCACAAGGATATCAAAGACATAAATAGGAGGCAACGGTGCTGGAACCGTGTGCACACGCATCAACTAACAGCATTCGCTGTGCATGACTCCAGTGAATTAACTAGGGTGTGTGCTTCCAATGGGTCACCCGGGCAGGTAATATTGCCAGGGAGTTCCTCATCCCATCCCATGAAGGCATCAATTACGATCAGTGACCAAACGCGATCGTAGTGGCAAGGTGAGACGCGCGCTCGGGGTTGCCGTAAGTTGACTCACGCGCCCAACGGCGTCAACCGCTTCAAAGTCCTATATGTTATCCCATAACCATCTATTCTTCTGAGACCCCCACATCGCTATGCGTTGCGTTGCCTTCCTCTGCTTAGCTGCCACGGCGCTGCCCTTCGTCGCTGCCACACCCACCCCACGCCTTCATCACAAACTGCGCGATCCATCAACTCGTCTAATCGACAGCGAACACATCCAAGCACGCCAGCTACGCAATGCCGACTATCACGTCGCCAAGTTAGGTCGCCCGCGAGATACGTCGACAGCGACCAACGAACATGAAGTTCCTCGTGACCATTCGACTCGGATGGCTGCGACTCCGCGTTCCAAGAGCCAAATATTTGGTTTAAAATCGAGCAAGATTCTGGCAAGGCCAACCGTAACCCTCTCTCGACGTCAAGTACCTGAAAGAGGTCATGAAAAAAGTCAAGACGACCTCGATAGGCCAATCCATAAGCGACAAGCACCGACTCCATCGACCCCATCGGGCTCCGCGAACAATAATACTCAACCACAGGCCAACAAACCTGTCGTTCTACCGGCTCAAGTACAATCCAACGTGACCTCCACTACTGCAAGAGTCGTCGAAGCAGTCACAAGAGTCGCCCAGAACGTTCGCCCTAGCGTAGCGGCTAACGCTTAACCACAGAACTCATCATACGATCGCATCATTTCTCTTTACCTTCGTTCTCTTCTTTTTGAGGATATCTTGACCCTGTCTGCTCCAATTCACGTAGTTGATCCTAGTCTGAACATCGCGAGGTTCGGTACTTCCTGCATTAACCTGTAATATTAGCATCGTTCGTGGATGTCGATAAGTTGCCAAAGTGTATTGACCAGCCACCGTGGCACAATTGAATTGTCAACGGGCTTGAGCGATGGGGGTGACCCCAACTATCAATTTTGCTATGTATGTCACCTCGACAATGCGAACCTCTTCTCTCAATGGCTGACAAAGAAGACTCAAATAATGCTGACGCCAATTCTCCTCAGCGATGCCAGTAAAATTGGGCGATTAATCGTATCCAGCCACATGCGGCGGACGTCTAGGGTACTGGAACAGAAAGCGAAATTCTAGCCAACCACATATAAATTCCAGCCACCCATCCTATATATGCGTGAAGCTGCGACATAGAGGAACCCAACCACCTTGAGCTATAACGTCCATCATCACCTCGTCGTCGAACTTCTCAACAAATCAACTTTCTACTTTCTTTTAAATCGTCCTCTCCTTCCTCAAACAAAGCACTCAATTCATCATGCGCTTGTCACCTTCCTACCTGGCCCTGGCCGTCTCCTGTGCATTATTCAAGGTTGCCAACGCAACCCCAGTCCCTCAATATATCTCCTATAACCCCTACACCATCGACCAACCCGTCGGAGGATTCCACAGTGCCCCAGTCGTCGATTTTGTCAACAATCGCCCGTTCTCTGGCTACGGACAACCTTATTATATCGTCTCTGGAACCGGAACAAACCCTGTCACTGGAGGCAATCCCGTCACCGGAAACCCGATTCAAAACGGCGGCGGCAACCAACCTACCGGAAACGCCCCAGTCGGAGGAACCACTCCCGGCGGGGGCGCTGGAGGAGCCCCTGTAACCAATCCTGGAGGTGGAGCTGGAGGAGCCGACAGCGCGGTTAACGTCTTGATGAAGAGGCAGTTGCTTAGGGTTGGAGGACGAGGAGGACGACGCGTTTTGGGCTTCTGAATTTTCCCTGCATCATTTCTTTTCCCCTTATTATTTTCTTTTCGCCTTTCTCTGCATCGACCGGAAATGTATTGATTATTGATTGAGATTGTATCAGGACTTTTGGGATCGGAATTGTGCCAATTGCACTGGATAGTGGCTAATAAGTAGATATTTAACTACAGAATGACATTTGCCTACTTTTACACGTTCATTCTATACCGATGAGGGTCAGAAGATAAAATAAGCGTGATAGGAAGGTCTATAGTTGGCATTGAGTTCGTAGTCTTAACTAAGCGCCGTGGAGTGGAAAATGAAGGGAACTCACCAGTGCCCCTCATACTTCGTCACCAGCCGCCCGGCCTACCACTCATACGATCAAGCCAGTAATTTGACATCGAGACATTATCCAAATGACCACACTCCAGGACTCGGACGACAACTCCATTGGCATTAGCATCGCGTAAGCTATCCAGCTTGCGCATCATGGCAGCATGTTTGAGTTGAGCGCTGGTGGGCTTTGGTGTGACTGGTGGAGCTGGCGCGGCCTGCAGCACAACTTCTCTGAGAGTTGTCGGAGTGAGGTTATCTGTATCTTCGTGAATTGCGCCCTCCAGCTCTTGTAAGAATGTCGTCGCCAAGTTGAGTCCCGAAACGCGCAAGCAGGACAAAATGGGGAACGCGGCCTTGAGAGCGCCTGTGGAGAACAGGCCGTAAGGGTTACGATTTCCATTGAGGTGTAAGTGCGTTAAAGAGGGAAACGACCCGCGTGTTGAAGGGAATGGGTAAAAACCCGAAATTGACAATTCCCGAAGGACCGGGAACTGTATGCGATATATCCGGCTGAGTAATGGTATAGAGCTAGGACAAGATCCTAGAACCAACACCAACGTTTCCAGTGTAGGAGCGGCCGAGGAAACCAGTTGCAGGACGGAATTGGTATAAGATTCCGAATCCGTATCGGGGGAGCTTTCCAAGTCTTGTGCAGACAAGTAAAGGTTTCGAATAGGTTCTGCTTGAGGAGACCTTTGCTTTAATCTCGCAGAAAGCTGACTGATCTGTGGCCATCCCGTTACGGAGATCGATTGCAACGCAAATCGTCGTGCAACCTCCCCAAAATATGACGAAACGAGCGAAAGGGCTCGGACAGTGCTCCCATCGTCTGTACATGCCAACTGGCAGATATAAGCATGCAGCTCAGGAGGGCAGGTATTCATGGTGGTATCTGAGGGTGGCGATTGGCGCTATACTTTGTCATCTCGCGTTCCATGCTGCAATTTTCTTCAGTCCTGGATGGTGTAAGAATGTGCTGCGATGGCGACATCTTCACGGGGTAATGGCACAAATATGCGTAAACCGGCATCGACCGGGCATTGGGCAGTGGCGCGACTCGCAACGCGCTCAGCTGACCGCTACTCAAAATTGTTTCTTGACAAGCAACCACAACTATTGTATACCTGCAGGTCTTTTGGAGACACTAGACGGGGACGGCTTGGCAGTGCTATTCAGGGGATTTCCATCACGAGCACCGAGGAGTTGTCAATGAAAGGATCCAAGTACATTTCTATCGTTAAAGACAGATCTCAATCCTTTGGAGTGTTTAAGACGGGAACGCGTATTATACAAGGCAATCACGAGCGCTTGAAATATGTAAATAAGTGAAATGGCGCGTCTCTGACGGCTCTCATAGCGAAACGATGCGCACGGTCTAGCGATAGTTATCGGTGCGTGCTTTCAATGCTCTGTTGGTCGTGAATCCCCATAACTTATCATTTGCAACGAGTATGAAGGCAGTCAACAATGACAGTGTAGCCATGTTATGAAACAGGGTCGGTTACTTTGACTACATTCATAAGGATGTGTAAACGTGCATACCCACGTACTGGCCTTGGTAAGAAAATATGAATGGATTTCTCCACTTCAAGCCGCTGCTTTTTCATTTTCAGGGTCAGCGACTTATCCATATCATGATCCATATGGTGACCCTGCACGGTTGAACATTCTTAATGATTTTAGCATGCACGGACAGCTCACCAAATGCAGCTGTTATTTCCATATACAGGGAACAATGCAGCATTATTTTCTCTTTCTTGAGCTTTCAAAGACATTGAATATGATATTCCGTTCTGACCACACCGCGTCCCTGGAAATTCGATCAACCGGCATTTCCAATTTCGGGATTGCAAAGGATGTCAAGTACTTTGCCAGGCGTGTGCGCCTGCCGTGGCTCGTATGCATGCAAAGCGTACGTCGGGACGTGCATCGGTACAGAATATAATAAATTACAAGGGGACCTACTCTTCGAGCCCAATCCCTGTGTTTCAAGATGCACTTCATCGCAACCCATCAATTGGACGTCGACAAGTCCTCTAGCGCGCTTATTTGTCTGCAAAGTCAAGCTGGCTGATTTTCCTTCAGGTCTTTGTTCAATGAGTGGAGTTCATCCGGTTCCTAAGATCTTTGCCTGGTAAAACGTGTACAGTTCTCGACAAACAACGTATAAAGCTTTTGCTCCCGTCTCTGCTTTGAGACCTCTTGTCCCATTCGTTCTTCCTCAATCCCATCTTTACAGTCAACAGTCCAATCCAACCATTCACCTCTCTCCTACTAGGCATCTCGTTGAACATATCCATGATACCTCCTGATCAGCCTGCCGCTCTTGCACCTGCTGCTGAGGGCCCTCCCTCTGGGAAGCGAAGCAAGATCTCCCCTGGCGTTCTTCCCCATCCGACTTACACTCAACCGGATCCCTCCAAGAAATCTCATGCACGGAAACAACCCGCCGGCCATGTACCCCGCCCTCGTAACGCCTTCATTCTCTTCCGCTGCGACTTCGTTCGTCAGGGCAAAGTTCCAGCGGACGTCGAAAGCGATCACCGTAATATCTCCCGTATAGCTGGTAGAATCTGGAGGGAAATGAGCGATAAAGACAAGAGGCCCTGGATGGTAATGGCGAAAGTGGAAAAGGACCGCCACCGCAAGAAATATCCCGAATACCGGTACCTCTCGCCCAATGCCCTATCAGGCCCGACGTCCAAGGCCAAGCTTAAGAAGGAATCTATGAAGGCCAAAGCAACCACCTCCTCTACATCCACGCCCGAGTTCTCTGAAACGAATGACAGCGTCTTTCGCATAGGACACGACCCACTCGATTGCGAGTGGGATGAGATCTCTAGCCTTTTAGCTAGTGATACGGCGTATGCCGTCGCTCCAGAGCCCCTACGAAGGGCATCCTCCTGTCCCCCTCCTGGAGCTATTCCCGTTGCCCCCCCTGCAGAATATCAAGGCCTGACGATTTTGGAGACAAAGGATGACCTCTCGCGCCGACCGAGCCGCACCATTATGTACCACTCCCTTCCACTTGACAATGCTCCATCCATCTCTGAGGGACTTCCATGCCGATCTTTCACATTTCCTTGGGCAAGAGGCTTAAATCTCGGTCCCCCGATGTCTCTCGGTGCTTATACCGTTGGCCCCTCCTTTGACAATACTCCTTGGGCGGCGGACTCCGACAATTCGCTGGGACTTTGGGGAAATATAGTCGATCCTAAGGAACTGCAGCAGACAGGCATCCATGTAAGGCTTTCTTCTGTCGGTCCCTGCAAATTTTGGTATTGACAAACCCGCAGGAAATGCCCCCAACCGGCGTCACTTCTAATCCAGATGCAATGAAAATGCGTGAAAGTCGCAATCTAATCGAATTCATCAACCCATTTGCGCCTATCCCCAATTCCATCTTTGAGCCTGAAGATGATGCCCACAAGGCTTTTTGTCCTTCCCTACACGAATTCTCGGTCACTATTTCTCCCACCTCCACTTGTCGGCCACCATTACCAACAACCTCTTGGCCTGAATGCATCTGTAGTCACGACTCAAAATCTGGCATCACACCCCTGCTCGAGCCAGACGAACAGTTTATGCGGGATCTGCAAGAACATTTCGCAGGAGGTCCCAACAGCCCATTGGTTACTCCCTCCACAAAGCGCCGCACCACCGACGAGATTATTTCGATCTCCTCCCGCACGCTACCTTTGGCGGACAATTGACCACCGAAAAACCTACAAGATGGGATTGCAAGCGAGCTTGTACAATACGGACATGGACGTTCTCCTCTTCAGTTTTCCTTTTGGGTGTCGGAGTACCTTGTATACATTGCGCATTTAATCCGGTGTTAGCCTCATGATCATGCCGAAATCTAGGATGTAAATCATGTAAATACAATCAGTGCCTCGTCTCGTGTTTTCCTCATGTCTACTACTTTACTAATGCCATCTGTATATGGGTCCATTATCCTGTCTCCAATCCCTTGCCCTCTGTCGTAGTTTTAGGAATGGTGCTCCAAGCATGGCTTTCAGCCGGCCCGGGCATCGCGCCAAAATTTAATCAATTGATGGTATTGCCAAACCTCTCAACTTCACGTCATTTGCTATATACTTGCCACCATGGACACCACTGAACAGGAGCTTGCAGGATTCCTTGACTGGTTCACGAAAAATGGGGGGACAATCGATAGGGAGTCTGTAGGGTTTATGGACTTTCCGTTGAGTGAAGGGGGCAGAGGCGCCTTCGCAAAACGAGATATACCAGTGAGCCTCCACGTTTTGACTGTCAGCTACATTGGGCTTATGGCGATACGTGTGTCGGTTCTGCCCAATGACGATCATTTCAACGCGCGAATAGGCAGGCCACGCGCTGTTCACTATCCCTCGATCTCTCACACTCTCTACTCGGACGTCTACCCTTCCCGGCAAATTCGGAAAAGATGCATGGAACGAGAGGAAGCTGAACGAAGGCTGGGCGGGATTAATATTGTGCATGATGTGGGAGGCGGCTTCTGGTGCATCGTCCAAGTGGAATGATTATCTCGGTACGCCAAGTGGCTCTTTAAATCCTTGTACGAATGCTTTGTAATGACGGGGCTCTGGTTCTAGAGATTTTACCTACCAAGTTTGATACCCCAATGTTTTGGAATCAAGAAGAGTTGGATGAGCTTAAGGGAACGTCTATAGTAGGTGAGTAGTGCTTCGGCTTCCTACTAAGGAGATGGCATTTCAAATACTTGAATGCTAGAAAAGCTCGGAAGAGACGAGGCAGAACGGGATTACAGTCAAAAGGTGCTTCCAGCTGTTCAGGTGAGCCCTCCAATCTCACCGCCCACCGCCGTCCACCAATCACTCATAGTAACCCGCACGCGTCAAGAGTCGCCCAGATCTCTTTCCGCCAGACCGGATACCAACCCACTACACGCTCGAGGCATACCACATCATGGGTAGCCGCATCCTGTCGCGCAGTTTCGAAGTAGAGCGCTGGAACCTTGACGATGAGGAAGAAGAGGGAAATACTACTGGCAACGCGAACGATAGTTCCATGGACGTCGACCCTCCATCACACGATGGGGCTGACCATGAGGAACGCGATGAGGATGGAGAGGAGGTTGACGCCTCTGATATTTCCATGGTTCCCATGGCGGATATGCTAAATGCGAGGTATGGACACGAAAACGTTGGTCCCGTCCCTTTGCTGCAACTTTTAGAGCTAACGAACGCGATAAAATCCAGGCAAAACTGTTCTATGAGGAGAATTTCCTCGGGATGATCTCGACACAAACGATTAGAGCTGGCGAACAGATCGTGAGTACCCACTCCACAATTCTGACCACCTCTAACCGCTAAATTCCCCGCATCGGTACTCCAGTGGAATACCTATGGCGACCTACCCAACTCGGAATTGCTCCGCAGATACGGTCATGTGGACGTGATACCTCTGCTGGGGAGCGGCCAAGGCAATCCAGGAGATGTAGTCGAAATACGAGCGGATCTCGTCGTTGCTGCCGTTGAAAAACATAACCCGAGTTTAGATCCAGAGTCCTCCCGCGAGCGGATAGATTGGTGGTTAGAAGAGGGCGGAGACGAGTGAGCTTTCATCCACCCTATTATTGGCGTCGCGAATTCTTGCTGATAAGCGATATCGTGTAGTGTTTTTGTACTTGAAGCAGACAACACGCTTCCAGAGGCGAGCATGGCGCTCATCCGGCTCCTCTTTCTCTCACCAGATGAGTTCAAGAAGGTCCAAGGGAAGGGGAAACCACCTAAACCCAAAGTGGACGTTCCAACCCTCGAAACGTTTAGTGAAGTGCTAGAGAATAGATTGAAAGAGTACCCAACATCCCGTCAAGTACGTGTTGCCATCGTTGCAGTTATATTTCATGACACTCATAACTGCACTTTGTTGAAATATTATAGGAAGATGAAGAAGCACTGTCCTCAGATCCTCCTTTGAACAAGCGGAATGCGTTAATTGTTCGGATAGGAGAAAAACGTCTGCTAGAACAGACGCTGGCGAAAGTCAAGACACAGCTTGCCAAGGAACGAGAGAAGGCGCAAGCAAAACGAAAAGGGGACGAAGAGGGAGGACCTCGGTCCAAGAAAACAAGACGGTGATGGGCCTACCTATGTGCTGGTGGTCGTCTCCCAAATCTAAAAGAGGGTTTTGCTTGTATTACCCTCACCTCGCAATATATACAGCTCGTATGACGAATACCTGTGATGATGTCTGAATCAACGATACAAACGTGTACCCGAGTACAGCATCCATCGTCAACATAACATAACTTAAACCTCATACGCGGCCTCATAAAGATACCCAATACCACCCAATCCATGACCGATACCATCCACTCCCGAGCCTGCCAGCGGAGCAGTAGCAACTGCACCACGATGTCTGTTCATATAAACCTCCTTCAGATGTTTCGAAACGGGGTCCATGGCAGTTCTTAATGCAGAAAGCACCGCGCTGGCAGTCATTTGGAGACTCCACAAGCTGACGGTTTTGATTCGTTGTCTGTTCATGTTGGAATGCGTGACGTGGTATGCAAGAGCGTCGTAGACTTTGAGTGAGATCTCGTCCATCAGGCCGCCTAAGAGGAATGAACTAGTCAGCGCCGGTTTCTAAGCGAAATATCTAGCAGACATACTATCCCACATCTATAAGAGCAGTCCGGTGAGCTTCATAGTCGCATATATGTCAAAAAGATGGTGACTTACAGTCCACGAACCATCAAAATCGCTCAAATCCTTGACAACTCTACAATGTATAGGCACAAGCGTCCGATTCGCGCTACAAAAAAACACGTTGTCAGCACCAACCAGCAAGACTTCACTCTTCACAGCCTTCAACTTACTTCATAAAAGCGACAATAGGCCTGATCAAGGCATTATTCACATACGACAGATCCTGCGTAAAGATTGGGACCGCCGCCTTCAAATCTCGGAACCTCAAATCAATATCGATTACAATTTTCGGTTCAGACTTCTTCTCTTGGTCACTAGACTCGGGTCCTCCTATGGCCCCAGCATTATCAGATGAGGATGCATGAGCGTGGTCTTCAGGTGCTGTCAAAGGCGGCCTGGCAAGCTCCCTCTGCCCAGGAATTCTCTCCAGGGCTGGGTCTCGACGTTCGCCGGTTCCGCCATTTAGTGAGGTGCTTATAGCATCCGCGATTTCTCCCAGGATAGCGTTGAAAGGCAAGTCCTCTTGTGGGTCTCTCGGGAACTTGATGTCGAGGACGGCATCGACTTTGCCAGATGTTATCCAGGATAGAGGACCTTCAGTTGTAGTAGTGGAACCTTGGAGGTGGTCAATGTTGACGCCGTCTATGCGGATTCGTGTCTGTACGTGTCACAAGGTCAGTTTAGAAAGACAGCCATGCGCATATACTTGCCATTCTCGCCCAATCACCATCTTTCAAGTCTTTCTCTGTTGTCCTTCCTATACTCTGCGGCTTATGCAAACTGAAGAGACAATTATCGAATTGTCCCACGACGTTTTCTGCCCTCAAGAAATCGTAAAATAGCCACTGCTTCCTAAAGCACCGTATGTCTGCCCGGAAGATAGACGCGGTATAAGGACGAAAATTGTCTGGCTGGTATACGGTGACAAGAACATCTTCTAGTTGCAATGATTCTAGCTCGAAATCTCCAGTTTGGTGCTGATGCCGGAAGGCGGCTGGGTCTGGAGGGTTTTCCGGATCCCAAAACACTGAGCGACGATCTTCACAAAGTTTAAACTCAGTCAGACAAGGCGGTGTGTATATGCGGACAGAAACATGCTTACCCAGCACTCCACGGACGCCCTTAACCACGGCATCCTCGACCAACCCTTTCCCATCCAACCACCTCCACAACGACAACGTAACGTCCACCGAATCAATCGTCAAATCAAAGAACGACATATTCCAGTCCTCCACCGCCGCATCTTCCTCTCCAAAGAACTCGTCCTCTTCTCCCCCTTCGATGTGGTGATTTGACGGGTGGTTGCTCACATCGTACCCCACCCCTGAGATGTGTTCGACGCGTTTGGGTGCAAATTTTGTGGCGTTTGGTCGACGGGATACGTAGACGTTTTTGAATGAGAGTTTGGAATCCTTCCATTTGGGAACGATTGCAGACTCGAATATTATGGTGACGCCTGTTTCTGAAGTTAAATAGTCGCTTATAGCGCGTGCAATATAATCTGGAGGTGCCGAGGATGAGAACGAGATAGACAAGAAAGAGATCAGGGCTTACGTTGTAGTTGTAAGCTATTGGCAGTTGCAAATATAACAGAAAAGAATGTTGTTCTGCAGAAGCAAGCCAATGAGCAACATAATTACGAATCCAAAGACTATTCAACGTACGTTCCAACTAGAATCCATAATGTCTGGCTCATCAAGAACCACGTAACAAAAGCCGAAATATCGTCCGCGTTAAACCTGCGAAACCCTCTTACAGCGAACCACTTGAAGCGTATCCTCATTCGCTGCCAGAAATTTGTTGCGACTTTGAGAAAGTCATCTCTGGTGGGTCTGTGTGGATGAGGTAAGGACTGGGCGAGGCGCTTGTATAAACGTGGGTAGTCCTCGAGGTTGTGGTGAGGATGTGCATTTTGGGTTGAAGGCGGCGGTTCGGGTGATGTAGGTGATGGGTGGGAGCTAGTAGGCTGGTCCTGGCATGTGCATGGTCGTTGCGTGGCGGGTGGTGGCGGTGTATGTGGGTTTGGGGGATTGGAAGAGTGTTCGTGTGTAGGTGTGGAGAATGCTCTCCATCTTGTGGAGTGAAACGGTTGGTATGTACTTTTGAGTTGGTTGGAGAGGACGGTGAGCCTCTGAGAGTGCAGTCCTGCATTGATGTGCACCGTCCGTCGGGCAATAGCGCTAGTAGAGGCTGCGGCCTGCAACGCACAACGCGGAACCACCACTGTACGAGCTTGGGCGTTGGTATAATTTGAAATAACATATTGCTGCCTGAAGAACGTGCGAATGAGATTGTATCTGTCGACGGATGCCATGGTCGTGGTCCTAGCTGCGGTAATGCGAGGGAATGCCCATGGAAGGAGAGTCGAGGTCGTCGAAGACGATGAGGGCAGGGATTTCAAAAGCATCCAGCCGAGGCACACGAGTACTTTTGGCAAGAGTCAGAAACGGGCCGATCGCGGACAAATAGGCGACAATAAATTACCAGAAGCGGAGCGGATGCGGGCGCTAGCAAGTGCCGTGGCTGAATGAATATTTGGTGCTGTTCAAGCTTAGCCCACTGGCACGAAATCAGATAGCTGTGAGCAGGGGCACCAAGCTCGAAAAATGCGAGTGCATGAGTTCGTAGTATGCATTGACTCAACGGGCGCCAGTACGCTAACACTCACACTAACCACTGGCACAGCGGAGCAAGCAGGCCAGATCTATGGGACAGGATTAGGGGCCTGTTTGACTGGCTGACTCGTACTCAAGGCCACAACGCTTCTACATACACAGAAGTAGCGTCAGCATGGTCGTACTCGGTAAGCCCGTTCATCACCATTCCACACAAAATTAGTCCTGACCCTCCGCTCTACCGTACTAGACAAGGCATCATGCCACGATGTACGGACTCACGAAGTAGACCCCTCTACACGACAGAGAGCACGCAGGAATTATATTCTGGCTCTGCATGGAGCACCACCAATTGTGGCAGCACCGTCATCAATACCTACTTCGGATGCAAGCTATTCCACTACTACCGCAAGTACCAACTCCCAACTTTGCGGATTCGGACTCGAACTTGGAACACGAGTGCGACAGAGACGATATGCCAGTCAGCCAACCACCAGCACCAGCACCAGCACCACTTCCACGAGCAACATCAGATGTACACTCTGCCAAATCTGCCGCGGCCCCCCAGGAGAACACAGAGGCTACCCCAAATCGGCCGTCAGACCCTTCCGACTTGCAGGTCTACGACTTGAGGACTCGACTATTGATTCAGTCATGCTGGAGCAGCTCCAGGAGATGTCCGTGAATGAGAGCGACTGGCCCGGGGGTCGCACCACGACAGCCGCGAACCACGTACTAGTGGCTAGTGCCAATGAAGCGCCTACTACTGCTGGCGAGGGCGAGGTAGGAGCTGGTGTACGATGTCAGCATGAGCATGCTCAGTGGTGTTCGAGAGGCCGTGGGCAGGTAGTCAAAGAGGAAGACTCGAAGTCTGTTGAAGAGGATTCCCAGGTATCAACGCAATAGCATCTTGATATCACATCCCAACAAACTTTCTCCTATTCCAATCGTCACCCACACCTAAGAGTACAGTCCACTCCAAATAGATATAATATGCATCCAATGACAGAACGAATGTGGAATATATGCGCACTTGACACTACGTTGCCCGAGTCCAAACGGACTTGAAAATAATTTACACGATTCTCACAGTCAACATCTTCACCACCCCGTCTATCGCGATACCATGATTGATACCTGTAGACCCAACCGGTAGCAAGCCAGGTAGGCTCTGGACGGTCGTTTCGTATGTGACGCCTGCGAAGGAGCGGCGGCCGAGTGCTGCTTCGACTAGGCGGTCTCTGTGGGTGCGAGGGAGGGTCAGTTTTGTATGCCAAGTGTTCGAGTCCAATTTGCAAGGGGAAAAGGGGTAGAGCGAACGCAACGTACCGGCCGATGTTGTATCCATCAGGAACAATGGCGTGTTGCTCGAATATACTCTATTTGGGAAATTGTTAGCCCGTCACTGAGTGGGATTCAGAAGTGGATGAACCTTTTGTTGTGATACACTGTCGTTATGGATCCGCAATGAACACCTCGGAGTACATGGGATATGTTGTAGAGGAAAAACTTACGCTAGGAACAAGGCCCCGCTATTAGCTCGAGGTCCATTCTGAGGATACGCCCTGATAGCGCAAGTCAATGGGTTTATTCCTCCAAGCCCAGTGAGGAGGATTGACGTGCCTTAGGTGGTTTCCACCAGCCAAGCTCTCCCAACATGTGCCAAAAATAGGGACATTAAAGTGCTCCCTCAACACTTCCTACGAGGTAGTGTTATTAGGAATATGTGTGTGGCTGAGTTGGGCACTTACCCGCTCGCCTACATCGCCCCGACCATCTCCCAGATTGGCAGGCTGTGGATCGCCGACGTGGATACCAAGACATTCTTTAGACCTGCCGAGATGCGTTGTAGTAGATAAACTACGTTTGAGAATATACCCACATTCCGACAGCACGAGCGTAATTCAGGAAACCGTCCTTTGTGAGGACTTGTGGTGAGCTCAGACCAGAAATAATCACCTAACGATGCAGGGGTCTTATCAGGACGAACTGCAACTCGATACGGTGATTAGTACGCACGTTGAGAGGCTCGCCGAGTCCTCCTGATTTGTTGAGGAAAGAGCCGCCGCCTTCTCTAGGATCGTAAAAGTCGACTCCTTGCCGTTTGGCGGACAACGGCGCAGAGGTTACCGACGAGATTCCGAGTATGAGGATGGAGAAGAGTAAGGAGGGGCGCATGGTTGGTTACCGGTAGCGTTGTGGTGTGCTACTAGTAATATGTCGTTCTCGGACTTGCCGGTAAGCAAGCGGTGGATTTTCCGCAGGTGCACAGAGGGATGAGGAGGGCGAAAGGCCGATGACCCGGGGTTATATACCTCCACGAATTGTCCATGAGCTACAGGAGGAGCGTTGGATGAAGGCTACATCCCACATGGACGTTTGATTGCTCCCTCGAGCCTGAATGCGGACTGGGAGGGAGCTGGTCTGATGGAAGCTATTGGCTGTAACTTCGAGGGGTGCTTCGAACTCGAGAGGTAAAGCTGACCACATGGACGCATAGGGATGTGGAGTTGCCTTTTAGGACTTTATAAGATGGTCGTTGTCCACCGTGACCATGTTATGGATGCCAAGATCGGAAAACATGGGCAAGAAGGAGTGGGGGTGCATGTGATTGCACGGTGAGACGAAGTTCGACGTTTGAGGAGGAGGAGTAGGGCTCCTCTGAGAGCACATGAATGCTCTGGTTCTGTGGTGATGGGATCCTTTTGGCGAGGTCGCGGTGTGCGGCTAGGTTTGGCGATGGAGAGACCTGCATCTGGCTACTTGGGTCTCAGGATACATACCCCGTGTCTCGAGGTTAATGCAATATGATGGGCAGCTCTGACGCCAAAGTGAGCTGGATCTGTAGTGCGCATCCCCAACTAGTGCGGAGGACTGATGCTGGGCTAGAGTGTTTACATTCCCTGCAGGCCCTATCTGGCACAGAGCACCGAAGCTGAATGCGCGCTCGCATTACAGCTCGCTTGCTAGACAAACAGCTAGATGAGTGGATGTTGGTTGGAATGCGGTCGACGCCACTTACATCTGCGCATCGGAAGGGTGTGACTTGCTGATGCCCATAAATGGAAGGCATTGCGACTATAAAACGACCCGCAGACAGTCCTTTGAGTCATCCAAGGCCCAGTCCGGTTTGCGTTCCCTTTCTGTTACCCTTTGTGCTTGATTTCTTTCTTCCCTCCAGCTTTCATCTCCTCGTCGCCTGCTATCCAAAAGTACCCGCTTTTTCTTGTCTTTTGACCCTCCCTCACATCGGGTTTCAGTCTATATCCATCTCCTATCGGTTTCTACACACAACTGATCCCAAACTAGTGGCAGTCTCAGAGCCAACACATGACAAACCACTCATTTATACCCCCGCCCCCAGATGACTCCAAGCCATCCACTACGACTCCCAGTACAAGTCTCAACTTCAGCCGAATACCATCAAGCACACCACCCCCAATCATCCCCCCGCCACCACGCTTCGAGGCCTTCCAATTCACCACAATTGGCAAGGAACCCTCTCTGCTTAAGCGCCTTTCCAACCCCACCGGGGATATCCTAAGCTCTCCCGATATCTCTGCCCAAGAAGTGCCAGGTTCCGGCCAACTCCCCACGTCCCCAGTGGCTGGATCGAAGCCCACATTATTCCACTCACTTGATGGAACCCACGGTGACCAAATGATGGTTGACGAAAATACTACTACCACAGACTCTGCACATCTGGACGGCACATCTCTACTTCTTCGCGATTCAGGATCGTCTAGCCCTGATCATAAACTGCACAGTGGTGACATATTGAACGATGATGACAGTCCATCTGGTTCCGCCCAATTACAGTACCCCCCTGCGACCACCCCCATCCCATCCGATACATCTCTTCCTGTGACATCTACTCGATCACCTCATCGTTTTCGCACAAGCCCGTCGTTGCCCTCCAACCCATCCCAGTTTTCACCCACAACTATTCGCACTCTTACTTCCAAGCTTTCATCGTCTATATCCAACCTCGCTCCCCTCAATATATCGGTGATAATCAAACACATAAAGGTTCTCCTTGACCTCCACGAAAAGTCCGAGCTGCGTGCTAAGAAGCGGCAGCACCTCTCGCAGAGGGCTTTCAAATCCATCCAAGATTGCATGTCCGAATGCGACAAGGAGCTATCTGAACTTAGGTCGGTCAAAGGCAGTGTCAATGCTCTCGCACGTGCGATCGAGCTCCTAGGTTCTCCGGAGGAACAAGAGAGGCGAGAATGGGAACACAAAGCAGACCTTGATTTGCTGAGACAATACGTACAAGAACTCGGTGCCCATGCGCGAGAGACAGAAGGCGAGACGGGGCCCGGGGTTGGAGGCCGACTGGAACGCGCTCTTACAGAACTCCAGGTCCCTGCTTTGCCTTTGCCTCAGAAGGGTCAGGAAACACAAAACACGCGACCCACCAACGCGTTCACACCCAACTCGCTCCCCTTGTGGCCGGCTCAGATAGTGCAAGAAGCGGTCACCGTGCAGCTCGAATGGGCTTCTGTTTCTGACACCCGTGTATCCAAGTCTTCGTCCACCGAAGCCAAACCGACTCCTCTACCCGCTGCGCGTTCAACAGATACAGTTATGGAGGCCGTTGCGCCTGCGCAGAAGGCTAGCAGCAGTGACTCTAATCCACAGACATCGCAGCAAGCCCCTCTTACTCCGCCATCTCCACTCACTCTCAGCAAGCAAAGAGAGGATCAACTTCGACAGGAACTGCTCCGAAAACAAGGTATTCAATCGTCAGCCTCAGCGTCCGGCTCTGCGTCACAAAACAGCCAAGGCACTTTTAGTGCACCCAATGGCTTTGGCGTTCGCCCAGCCAGTACACCCGGACCTGACCCAAATACAGCATCCCAACCTGAGAGCGAAAAGACGAAGGCGCATCATCCAATTGTTCAGCCTGCTCGACCGGCTCCCAGTCGCTCCCAGTCTCGACAGACTAGCATCCCACCTATCGCACACCTTGCAAATGAACCATCACCTGAACCATCCACCTCATCTTCTTTACCTTCTCCGCACCCAAGTGTTCGGCATACCTCCAACAAAGGAGGCGTATTCCTTGATCTATCGCGGGTACCCCCGGTGTCTCAAGCAGCTCAGGCGATTAATCTGCAAAATCTCCTTCCCGCAAAGCAGGAGGGATCTGACGCGTCAAACGCTATAGAGGGAGCAAACAAACTGATCAAGAAAGAGCCTAATGACGATGCCATGATGCAGGAAGATGTGAAACCGGTGAAGATTGAGCCATCAGCGTCGGTCGCGTCTTCGTCTTCATCTTCATCTTCATCTTCATCCTCGACGGCTTCAGCACCTGCTTCATTAAACGGTCAGGTGCTCCCTCCAAGGCTTGCGAAGAAGGGTGCTGCGAATAGAAGGGTGTCTACTGCGAAGCCTTCTTCTATGCAGTTGGCAGATAAAAGGCGTTCTTTGAGTGTCTTTGCTGACGCTGTTCCAGTGCCCCCTCCACAAACAACCTCCGTCCCACCCCCTGCAACACCTCCTATGGGTGCCTCAACTCTCCCTCAAGCATTACCCGGAACCGTAGCCAAGCATACATTAGAGGCTATGGGACAAACTCCGGTGCAGATGCCGAACCTCACACCTGCCAATACCCAGGCCCCTCCCCAATCGTCACCTATGAATCCAGCTAAGTCGGTCCTAGGACCTACACATGGACCACCAGCTCAACAGCCGCCTAACGTGAATTTAGCTTCGTTGGCGAGGCCGAGCGCTCCTCTTCCACCACCCCCGCCGCCAGCCACTACCATGTCCGCAAAGCCAGTGTTGTCGGTGAATACTACCCCGCAGAAAAAGACGGACAAGGGGAAGGCGTCCCCATGGGGCTTAGTTCCACCTTCTCCTACTCTTCCCAGCAAACCCTTGCAATCTGCTCTTCCAGCTGTGGGGGCATTTGCATCACCGATGTCCGCAACTGTTGCTCTATCCAACGTTGGTACTCCTCATACCCCAAATCAGTCTAGCCCTATCACACCTGGCTCTTTGTCCGCGACTTTTACTGGTAATTCGATCCCTGCTCGTCCCCCTGCACAAGCTAGACGCAACCTACCCACTGCAACTGCAGCTAGTCCAAACCTATCTGCTGCTAATAACTCTGCGAATAACCCAGCACCTCTGAGTAATTCGAGCCCAATCACTGCCTCGCGACCTTCTCCTGCTTCCTCAGATGGTGCGGTCAGCTGGGGAAGTAGCCTCGGGGTGCCCCCATCCGACTCAGTTGGCGGGTTACCTCCTCAAAACCAAAGAACGAGTATTAGCCCACATGAAGACACCTCGGGGCGCGGCATAGGGCGAAAAAGATCGAGAGAACCCGAACCAGATAATACTCTTCCCCCAGCTCGAAGGGCGCGAAATAATGGATTAGGAGCGCGTATTAGCGCCAACCTACGCGCATCATCACCACCGCCCCCTCCTCCCCCACCTGCGCCTGTACCAGTAGCAGCGCTTATGCGTCGTGACCTGTCAGGATCCAGCTCATCAGGTCAATCCCTCCACTCCCGGATCGAAGGATCTACGACGACGATAAAGACGTCAAACCTGAGGTCGAGAGTTGCAGGGGACACTGACAGGTCAGGCAAACGCCTTCCTCGGGGAGATTTCTATAGACCTGATTATGACGCTCGGGATCGCGATAGGGCGAGATGGGGAGGACCACCGGAACGTAGGACGCCCGAAATTTATGATCAAGCTAATACTGATGGAAGTGATCCTCTTCCTCTTGTTGCTCAGTACGACGACGACCGCGACCGTGACCGTGACCGTAGTCAGAACCGGGACATGACTGTGACGTTCCCTCCTGCGTTGCCGCAAGCGTCTGTATCGTCGCCGACGTATGATTATCCGCCGCCACCGCCGCCGCCTCAGACGAGAGGACGTTCGGCTGCTAGACGGGGTGGGAAGGGGAGGAAAGTGCCGCCACCTCCTAGAAGAGAGCTGATTGAGCGATTGAGCGATGGGAATCCGAGGCCGCCTGTTACTCGTGGTAGAGCGGCAGCGGCGGGACGGGGTGGGTATGGTGGGGGTGATATGGATAGCGCGTATGGCGGGGAGGGTGCGTTGTATAAGCGATTGACGTGATTGAGAGTGTGGGTGGTGGTCGTCTGTTTTTTTCATGACGTTCTATGAAGGAGTGTGATGTATGCTAAACGCTGAAGATGGAGGATGGTTGGTAATCCGGATGGAATGGATGGACTGTGCTTTCGGTTTCATCTCTCAAATCCTTGATCTCTTATCACTTATCTTATTGCCCCTTTCATCACATCCCTCTGATTGCCATTAATCTCTCGAACTGGAAAAACTAACAATGTATTTGTACTAATGAGGTGAATGAAAACATTGCTTTTGTTACCATGCTGCTCATACACGATAGGTGCTCGTAGAGGGTAAGCGTGATGATGGCACTCTTTACATCAACATCAAGTATCCGCTTTGCGAGTAGAAAATACAGTATATATCGCTGCCGCCTCAATCATACAATCCACGATACTGCAATGCCATTAATACGTCTTGTAACAACCTCAAGGAAGGGAAATGTAGATGCCAATGCAAGCCGCCAACTGTGTCCCTAGATGGATCTCCTAATACTAACCAACCCGACTCCTCGCGTCAGAATTAATTACCACCACAAATGGAGAGCTCCCGCATTTCCTGCAAGACAGCCTCAACCTGTGCATCCAACTGGCCAGCCGCGTAGTCGTCTCGGACATTGTCGCCGAAATAGCTGCATCGTTCAAGCCGTTGAGCATGGATCAAGACGCGTGGTATATACCCGGATGGACAACGCACCGCTGCACACCGCTCAGCTTCTCGTACCCTTCTTCTGCGAACTTGGACTGCATGCGGATCATGGCTTCGAAGCTTGGATCGAAATAAGGTACTCGGAGCTCGAGGAGCTGCGGAAGCTCGGCGATCAGCTGGTCGTTGAGCATGTCGAAGACTTCTTTGGCGTCATCGTGTTCTTGCTGTGCCTACATGATGTGTGCGTGTGGAGTTAGCATGCGATTGACGGGAAAAAAGTGACGAGCACGAAACCTTGGGCAACTTTGTTGGGTCTTCACTTGGCTTGTCTATGAGTTTCCGGAGTTTGCTTCGGGCAGAGTCGTAATCCAGCATCTGCAGGTAAAGTGATTTCGTGAGTTACGAAGTTATGGGGGTGGGGGGATGGTTGACTAACCTTTTTATTTCGTTTACTGATGTGCTCGTTGATAATTGGGAAGTAGGCACACATCTTCCCTAAGGGTTCTGATATTGTTGTACGGTATGGGATCTCCTATGGGCGTATAAGGGCTGCGATTCATACATAAAAGGGTGGTGCGACTTGCCATTTCTCGTCCAAATCCACTATCGAGTTCATCCACTGCCCGTTTGTAGGAATGACCCGCCATTGCACCTTCTGATGCACCCTCTGCAGCGCCATAGAATGTCTCAATAGTCTCTGCTATTCTGGTTTGGGCGGAAGTCATCGCTGTTTGTCGCAAGTACGGTGAGTGGGTCCATTTATGATATGGCAGGTGAAAGGCAACTCACCTCGCATAGCATCCCAGTATGCTTTACTATCCTTCTGCAACGCTTGACATTCCTTCTCAAACCTGCACGTTATTGCATACACCAGCGTCAGCGGAAACTTGAAGTGCTCATGGTCATGATACCACAAGGGGCTAGAGAACTGGGTGGTTTCCAGGTACGTACGTCTTGTATTTGGCCTCCTCTTCGGTAAACTCTCGATCTACAGTTCTTTCGATCTGTCCGGTCTTTTGCAGGAGCTATAAACCGAGATAGATTAGGGGATGGGGTGGGCATGATAACCGCAGCACACCAACGCACCGTGGTTCCCGCTCTGGAAACGGTCTTCTTAAGGCTAAAGGAGCAGTCCTTTCAGATTTGATCGCAGTTAGTTAGGAGGTGCAAACGTACCCTGCCCAGCTCATAGTTCGTAACAATAATGGGAGGAGAAAGTGGTCTGTGGTGAGAGTGAGTCGTAGTGCTGGACGCTATGCCGAGATTTGATTACATAAGTCAATTAGCGCAGTGCCAAGACGAGTGCTCGATTGAGGAGTGAGTATATTTTTATTCAATAGAGTGGACATAGACAGCCCATGCATAAAGATTCATTGCTGACTGCCTTGGGCTTTTGATTCATGTACATCACTGTCCTCGTGTAACATTGATCCAGAGATAATGATGTTCTACTACTGTCCAGCTAACATAGACATGGCAAGTGCATTGTCACCAACGAACAAGTCCTCCCTGAGGGCGTGTCATTCCCATTTTGCAAAAAGACATCATAATAAGCTGCATTGCTGGTGGAGCAAGCGATGAAATTGAGTTGGCGAGGGTTCGTGATGATGATTGTATCGCCCTCCAACCCCCAGTTCGTCGTCGTGGCAGATGTTCCGAATGTCAAGGGTTTATACGATGTAGTTGCGGTATTATTGACATTGAGGTAGGCCTTCGTACCGTCAGGCTTATTCAACGAGATGGAGCCGCTGATAGTGAATCTTCCTGAAGAGGATTCGGGCCCGAGCACTGGCTTTCCTCCTGCACTCGTGTAAATGAGTAACATTTCGACGAGAGGGGAGAACTTGGATTAGTACTAACCACTGTCCTGGAGATAGAAGTGGTATACTGGATTTACAACCGTGCGGATCTGCGAGCCAGTGGGAGCAGGGCCGCTCGAGGTGGTAGTAGAGGTGGTCGTAGTGGTCGTGGTCGTAGTGGTTGTTGTGGTCGTTGAGGTAGTAGGGCCTGGTCCGCTACCAGGAAGGCATTGAGAGTACCCTACCCGCAATGAATGAGGGACAGCATGAATACTTTAGAAATAACCTTACATGGATTGCTGTACGTGCACGTATATCCTGAAACACAAGTCGTAGGTCCAGTCCTTCCAGGTAGAATATCAGAATTCCTTGTGTTCATACGCTAGCTATAATTAGACATACCATCCTTGACCACCACACTGTCCCCAAGCAGGAGACTGGGCATTGATACCAAGTGCCAATACACCAAGAACAGCAGCAGACAGCAGTCGCATTATACGGAGAATCGATCGACGCGAACTAGTCTTAGCACCCTCGTCCCACTTTAATACAAGCCTCGGGTATTTGGCAGGAAGGACATCGCGGTATTTCTCTGCTTCCTGCCTGGAAGAGGAATAATTTCGGGCGGGTGGACAACATCACCCGAAGAAGTGCTTTCCGGTGCAATAGAAGTCGGTGGAATGTATCTGACCTGCATGGTCAGGCGATGGGTCCCTGACATATGCCCACTTCCCGAGAAATTTGAGTGGTGATGGTATATGCTGTTCCTCGGAAGCAAGGAAGACAGCTGTAAGACAGCTGTATCGGGTTGCATGTGGCCGAGGCAATCCAGCGATAACGCACCGAAATGCGAAGATGTGCGGACCAGTCGAAGCTTCGCAATGCACTAATTCATCGGCCAGAAATAAAGTGACGGTTGATGATACCCAGTATTGATAGGTCCAGAGCTTCACGCACCTGCGCTTCATGTGATGGCGCCGATGTGGGGAGGGTGAGAATGAGCGGCATAACTCGAAACGGAGTTTCCAACTACGATGGTGAAACAGGTGGAGGGACAGCATAGACAGCATTAATATCGAGTCTCAGCAACCAGATGTCAAGGATTTCCTGTGAGAGACGAGGGTCGTGCCCTTGGCTAAGCGGGGTCATGCTGGACCAAAACAAAAGGGTTCAACCTACTCTGTTGTTTGCAGCCATGACCAACACCAGAGGTGAGCCGCTCGATGTGCAAACGGTAAACCAGTACGTCTTCAACAGCTCGCAAAGGTTGAGGATACCAAGTGGTTCGGATGACGCAGCCGCCGAGAGTTCATTTAAAAAGTCTCTCAAGCTGGAGGAATGAATCGTGGACTGGATGCGCTCCGGAGGTGTCTCCGATTGTATTCACCATGCCTCCTAGGTCTCCTGCACTACCCTGCGTTACGTGTTGCATTTTGACACTCTGGAGACCATGAACGTCATTTCGGCGGTTGAGGTCGCCGAGGTACACAGCGGTTCTTGCGAACCCCGCACGTTGTGCTGCGAACTGACCTTGTAATTGTTCGCCCCAACGAACTTTCGCACACGGATTTTGAACTCTTGGCTGGCCATTTGAAGAAGACGCCGACGCTCTTTTTCCATGCTACTCTTGTCCCTTAACCAGACGTTTTGACCCGTAAGTCACCCTGGGGAATTCTATCATATGTCGTCAGTTTCCTGACTTTTCAATCCGTTGCTATAATTGAAGGCATTCCCCTCTCTTTTGCAACCCAATTCTCCTCGTCCTCTCCCTCCACTCGTCCTGCTTTGCAAGAGAGATTTGCCATGTGGTTCACGAACGTCCTCATTGCATTGCTGTTTCTCTCTGTCACGCTGTGGACCTGTCCTCTCTGCTTTGATAGCATCCTCCGTACGGTGTCTTCGTCGTCGACCTACGACGACTCTTCCTCTTTCAACCTGTATGATGCCCAATCGCTCTACAATGACTCGACCCTCCCAGAAGTCCTCCTCGTCTCTGCTTTCTTTCCTGTCTCTAACACCGTTCACCAAATGCGCGAATACCGTAAACAGCTTTCTGCTTTTTTGGGACACATAACCACGGACGTGTACATCTTTACTGCACCCGCACACGAGTCTCTCGTTCGCAACCTTCGAGGGGACCTCCCGATCATCATCAACACGACTTTCTCTTCCCCATTTGATATCCCACTGCTTAAAGGCTTTCAATTTCAATACCATGCCATGCCCTCGCTCGACACAAATCCACTGCGCCCACATTCTAGTCACGAATACGCGCTCTCTAATTCCCGGCCCTTTTTTGTCGATGAGGCAGCAACAAACATGCTAGATCGCGGCAAAGCCTACGACCTCGTTTTCTGGAACGATTTGGCAAGCTTCCGCAGCAGAGCCCATTACTATACCTCGTGGCCTGACCGCCGAAGGGTCAAAGAAATTTGGGAAGAAGGCCGTGCATTGATGACACTGTCAGATGAACATAACGATGGGGACGATGGTTCAGAAGCATTGGAGCACCTTGACGAGAGTGGTGGAGAGAGGAAGAACACCGATTTGATGTTGTTCTTCCCGGTTCATAGAATGTTTAGGCTTTCTATGAAATATTGGCAGGATTCGCTTGGACCTGTGGACGATGATGTCAGCCAAGGTGAGATTGGGGATTCATTTGCAATTTTTCAATTTCTATGATTTGCAGCTCCTGCTCAGGGCTTCGTGCGCAGTCCAATATAGGGCTTCAACGAGGCCCTTAGCATCCTGAAATTTTTGACCTTTTTACCTTGTGAGGATAGTCGCTTTACGACATCAAACCCTCACGCGACGTCCTCCGTCTTAAGCGTTGGACGTCGCCTAATCAATCGCATCTTCTTATACTTAATGGTCTTTCTTCTCCTTCATATCCGTTAACACGCTCAAGGCACAATCGATTTACTCATCTTTGATCATTCCTCTTTTCTTCTACTAGGAAGCTTCTTCGGCGGTTCTCCACAAAGTTTACGATGGTGGCGGACCACATTCTACGCGTATCACGATCAATACCTTTCGCAAGGCAGTTTCATCGGTCGAGCATCTCTCATCGAAAACGCACTCTTTTTGCTGTTCCCTGACCATATCATATCGGTCTGGGCCAATGATCCTTCGGCACCAGCTGCATCTACTGTCTTATCAGACCCCGAAACTTCTGATATGCGCCTCGATGCATTGAGCACACGCGCACAAACCGGAATGCTCGGAAACTGTGGCCCACAAGAACAACTCTATTACCAATTCTTCTTCTCCAGCCCTTCATCCATTCACCAGATGCGACAAATGTGGAACAGAGACGCTAGCCCTTTGCTCCCTTGGAACTGGAGCTGGGGTCAACGAAACAACGTAATTCGAGGCAGCTGCAGAATTACGAGAGTAGCCTGGATGAAGGACCTTTTGGCGAGGAGGTTTGGTCAGGACTGGGTGAGCCCTGCGCCCAGTTTTGGGTTTAATCAATGAAAGCGTGAGTCGTGTTCAACTTGATGGCACTGATGCGGACTCGTGCTGCTTGCAAAGATTGAATGGGACTGCGGCGTAACTCCTACCTTACCCCCTATCATTACCCCCCTTTTACATTTTCAATGACATCAGCTGGAGGTGGGTGTGGGTGTCTACCCATCCTTTTGATACGCCCTCCATGCTGGTGTGCATCACTCCATCACACCGCCCGCTCTTTCTGTCTTCTCTTGCGTGTATCATCCTTCATCCCACTCCTTGTAACATGCGTTTACGCCTTCAGGACATGTTGCCTTCCATCTATCTTTTGTTCATCACTTCGCTGCCGACAGTATAGCAGCCAGTTTCAGTCTTGTTTTCTCGTTTCATCTCTTTGAGCCTCGTGTTGTTATTGTCTTGTTTCCTCCGTCATCGTCATCCTATGTATCTTTACCACTACTTATTGGTATGTATTCCATACCCACCCTTCTGTATCTCGACCATACCCGTCGTCACCTATCATATACTCACATATACCTATTACTATCTATTACGATATAATGCCAGTTGACCTTGCTATTCTCACAGCCGGGTAGGCTCCTAATATACGTATTTAGCACCACTCTTTCATGTGAGGACCGCCCAGGATTCGCGAAATTGTCTCTTCATCTGATCTAAGTCCCTTGAGCCTTGGATCATGAATCATTTTCGCTCGGTTTTTTGCTATGAAAGGCCGCTAGTAACATGACTTTCTAGAAAGCGTTCGAAAACTCGAACCTGGACCCCTCAGGATCGCACAAAGGAATTGACGCATCGGGTAAAATGCACAGCACCAGTGTTGTCAGTTAGACTGGCGTTTGTTCAGCACGTTCAGCACTCCGTTTGGTGTGATGGGTCGAATAGAGCTACATTTGTCTGTGATCAATGATCAATGGCCTATAAGCCAGAGTGTTAAGACTACATATGAACAATGGGAGGTAATTACGCTGGAGCGAGAAGTGTAACGATGAAGATGGTATCCAGTCGAATGCAAGGTATAGTACTAATGATAACGATAACACATCCGAGAGCAACTGCAATGGTCATAACTATCCGTGAAAATGCTTCTACAATAAGTACTTGCAAAAGGTGAGTATGGTGCGTGTGTGCGTGCGCGTGTGGGTCAAAAAAGTGAACGGAAAGATCAGAAACGAGAAAGGAAGGGTAAAGCACGCCTCCAATGACCAGTTGGAGTAAGGCATGGAACGTAATAAACAGAGTTGGAAAGGAAAAGGGAAAAGACACCGCGCTCGCGAGAGAATTCAATCCGCATAAAGATACCGACCGCACCGCACCACACCGCACTTTGAACTCAAAACTCCAAAAAAAACTCCCAACCCTCGCAGTCGCTCAGTCGAGGAAGGGATGAAGGGGGAGGGGACCTAAAAGGTTCCGGGGGAAAAACCGCGCCGCGCCAAGTTCACAGAGCTCCATTTCCATTTCATACCGCAATGCCAGCGTATGCGTTGCTATTACTCATAAACGACGAGTCCGTATCTCTTTTCGCTCGTTGTCCCTGGCCCTGTCCCGTGGTGCTGTAGCCTGAGTACTGCTGCTGTCCACCAGCATTCGCACCGTTTCCGTAATAATTCGAGCTCGAGACTGGGGCTGTTGGGACCGAAACCCGGTGTTCATCGTCAAAAGGTGTCACAAACGGATTGATCGAGGACGATTGACGGGCATGTTGGGTTGTCGAAAATTGGTTGACGGGCGTAACCGATGAACCGTACATCTTGCTGTCCTCCGCATCCTCCGTAGTTGGGTTCAGGCTGAATTCGGTTGATGTCATGGCTTGCGCCGTATTACCCTCAGTTGGGGATACGGTTACCGTTCCCCAGGTCACTGTCTTGCCCTTTTTTCCAGGACGCTTTTGTTTACCGGCTGGAGGAGGTGCAAGAGTAATCGTAGGTGAGGGGAACTTGGGTGACATCAAGCGCAGGGGTGGGGATAAAGCCCTCTTATTCCCCAGATCATTAAGACTCTCGTACCCTGGTGGTAATTCGTAAGTAAGTCCAGGTGGAGGCGGAGGGGCGTCGAATCCGTGATGTAATGGCGGCGCAAAATAAGTCGTTGTTTCCGTCGGTTCTTTTGATCCCTTCAGGTTGGCAAAGGGATCTTCCATCTCGGAATCAACATCCGTTGGAACATTAGGAAGATTCTTGGATCGCGGTTTTGGAGATGGAGCCCTTCGTGTTGGGCTGAGCACTGAACATAGCCAGGGAAGAGAGTTGCGCTTGGGAAGACTACTTGGGGAGATTGACCATCGAGATTGAAGCTGAGGACTAGAGGTAACAACGGGATTGCGATGTGGTGAGACACCAGAAGAGTTCACCACTCTCGGTAAGTCGTCTATATCCGAACCGCCCTCGACCGAAATGGTCAAGTTGGGTTTGACCCGTTGCGGTTTGGTGGTGTTCGAATACTGATCTGGAACGTCTTGGGTCGGTACCGGTTTACGGGAGAGTATATTTGCGATTCGTCCGTACCAGGCTGCATCCTGCTGGGTCTTGGATGAAGACCTACCACCATCCTTCCCCACGGCCTTTCGTCCAAGTGCCATCAACCTCATTGGTCCACTGATCGGCTGGGCCAGTCCCTGCCCTTGTCTCCCATGTCCAAAGTAGCCATCCCAATTCTTTTCCTCGTCTGCCCTCACCTCCGTATTGGCCCGATTATTACCTCCCGCAGCATTGAAGTTGACTTGAACGGGGCCACTATTGGAGTTCACCGGTCCGGGTGGGGGCTCACGAAAAGGGACGACAAGACCATTGATCCCTGATCGCTGTTCCCTCTGCCATCGTCTTCGGCGTCTGTTCTCCACAATGCCCCTACCGAAGGAATGCCACAGGACCACGCATAGACCCATGAAAACAACTATGCCCCATATTCCCATGAAGATGCCGAACATAATTCGCTCCTTCCTCAATGTATCAGCGTAGCTGTTGATGAGCCTGCCCACCAATCCTTGATCGTCATCATTCCCGCCACCAATAGCTGCGAGTGCGATGGGACGTGCGGCTTCGTCAACTGACTCTTGAGAAAGTACAAGGGCGGAGTCGTTGACACGAGGCATGTCAACTCGGAGATTCTCTTGCATGAACGTGAGGGCGTTTTCGATGGCGTCGACCTTGGTTCCAATCAGACAGCGGATGAACTCCTGTGCGGGTTGTTCTAGGATCGTCCCTCCGAACGCGGTCGAAACGGCATTCTGAATGTCGTCATAAAATTCATTGATGGTGGTGTTGAGAGTTGAAGTAGTTTGGTTGACCCATCCAAAAACGCCGTCGTTGATCGTGCTTTGAGTGGCATCGACACGAGCGTTGATGTCGTTGGCGTATGCGGCGGATTGGTTGTACATGCTATCGTTGATGGAAGTGGTGATGGTTCTGGAGAAGTCGGAAACCGTTGAGGCGGCTCTATCGGAATAATGAGCAGTAAGTGGTCCCAATGCCCACAGTTGAATTTGTACAGCAAGAAGACCAAAGAAACCGATTAGGAAGACAGCCAGTGCCGGAGAGTGAAAGATGTAGTTGAAAAACCATTGCAAATGGGTGTGTTGCGTGGGAGAGAGACCAAGCCGTGCTGTGAGTGTGTTACAGATTCGGGTGAGTAGGGGGTGCGATGAGTTCGCATATAAGATCATGAGGTTGTGGTCGCTGAGGGTCACTTGAGGTGCACCAACATAAGCCTTGGGATGAATCATGGTGGGGTCCGTCATCCAAGCTTGACGAGTGTACTCGAGGTGATCCTTTAAGCACCGCCACTTGTACCATTGGAGGAGACAGTTGAGACCTATCAAAAGGAGAATAAGGGCGACCAGGATAACGGTTCCGATCTTGGCAATTTTGATGAGGTCTCTTCCGAGGTCATCGACAACAGACGTGTCCATTTGGTGGCAGAAGGTGACTCTACTTTGTTGTGGAACTGGGAGTGTCTGAGCATCGAAATTGAGGCCGGTAAAGGTCTCGTTGATCTCTTGCTTGACTAGGTCGAACGGCCTCGAGATACTACAAAGGGATAAACCAACTGCTCGTCACGAAAAACTGAATGCTCACATTTCCTCGATCTTGTCCTTTAAATCTCCAAAGGTAGGAAGCGTCTCGTTGAGCCTGGTGAGTGAGTCTTGGAAAGAGCTCGGCAATTGCACGTTCTCCAGACCGTCGAGATTGGGAACCTCTATTCGTGGTACAGGAATGTCGCCAAATGGATTTATGCGGTTGGCCAAGTCGACAATCTCTTGAATGGCGCGGTTGGCACCACTAATGGAGTCTTGAATGGTACTACGGATGCCATCTGCAACACCCCTGACCAGGTTATTCAGCTAGAAACACCCATCTGTTATCTGGCCAGCTCGATCACGTCGTTACGCACCTCCTCCACTGCACCAATGAGAATTGCCAAACCACCGCGAATAACCAACTCCAAAAAACAAAGAAAGGTTGACCGATAGATATCAATTAAGAAATTGATAATTCCTTCCATAACGGTCAGAGATAAGATAAGGGCAGCACGCGCCCCATTCATTGTTCCATTAACTGCATCTGCGAATTGCTTATTCGTAGCTATGGCCATGTACCGGGGCATGCTAGCCGCAGCTGTAGCGGCTTGTTCCGCCGCTTTGCAGCTCGTCAATAGATTATCCTTTGCATTAGCTACAGCCTGCTGAGATGACGCCAAAGAGAGTTGAAGTCGGAAAAGCACGAGTATGAGAGAAAGTATTGGATAAGCAAGCCATGTAAGCGATAGGATGTGTGGTAGTTGCAGATACGGCGTTAGAGTCGAGCTTGACATTAGATTAGGGCGCGTGCTGTCGTGAATTAGAATGCAGTAAGTCTTGTCGGATTCAGAAACGATTGTAGAGCGAGAGGTCGACCTGCGACGTCGACAAAGAGACTAAGGAGGGGGAAAATGAAAAAAGACAGTGGTGGGGGAAGACAAGAAGAGGCTGAAGGACCTGAGGGGAATCATGGCCACGATGGGATATTTGAACAACGACTCGGCCATTGTCATTCTCATTGTCGGCGTAACTTTGCATTTACGTCTACAATAACCCTTATTGTGTCACACACTGTCACATCTTGCCCTTATCGGCATCGCACCTCCCATAAACCCCGTCTCCCTCATCCTTGACGAGGCGAGGCGCAATCCAGGTTGCAGCCGTCGACGCAGCCTAGCTACGCCTCATCCAGCTATTATGTCCCTCTACCTTGCACAGCAACGATATGCATAGTACGAAGAGTCCTCGGCTAGATAACGATCATGACCATGGGTCCAGGATGCAGCACCATAAGTGTTGTATTCGTTGTTCTCTGGTCAACACGAATACAAGGAATAAATACCTCATCTCCACGAGTATAGGCTCCGTGTGCATCGCTTTCCATTTTCCTGATCAATGAAGACACCACTTTGTTACCTTTTTGTCCGGCGCTCAGTCCTCCTATTCTTCTTCGGCACGCAAGGCAACCCTAGTCCAAGTCCATCGGACACTATCATGGCCCGCCACTTTCTCGGACTCCCCGCTAGGTACATCATCCCACATCATCTTTCATACAAGTAGGCCGGGATTGATACGAGTCCCAGGATATGACCTCACGGAGGCCAGTTTCCAGTGAACGTCCGCCAGTGGCGTCTGCACCTCATATTCATTACCATCATCGCTGTCTAAAACCGGAAAATCAAAGGCTCGGATATAGGGCGATAAGTACTCGAGGCAATATGGAAGAGAATGGAGGTGCAAGGGTTGCACCTACACCTTGTTCTTCCACAACAAAAACAATTCTTGACATCAATCACCTGCACCGCGCACCATCAAGACGTCATACTGCACTCGCGTACGTGTGCTCAGGCTTCACGTCAAATCTCAGTGTTGTCAATGCACATCATTAATCCACCGCCACTGGCAAACTGTAAGTCTCCGGCGGCAACTTTTTTGTCCATTTGTTCTGTCCCTTACGGGCTGCGCTGAGAACTCAGGTCTCAAAACCCAACACCGTCAGGGCAGTTGTGGACCATGCAATGCTAGTATTCACAGCTGATGGACCGAGGCACACCAAGTCCCAGAAGGTCTATGTCTGCTGCGTAAAGATGGTATGATAAGTTATTAGTATTTAATTATCGCTTGCTCACGGATATCCGGCCTGCTTTTAGGGTTTGATGACGCTACGACCGTTCCACAAGCTCAGGAGTGCAAGGCTTCACTCCAACTTCTCTGTGCTTATGCCGCACGTCTCGCGCCTATTCACCTTGATGAATTCACTTACCTCTGTTCACAACTAGCACACTTTCAATGTTGAATGCTTTCACTCTAATTGAGTGGCTCGTACCAATACACTGGGACGCATGCCTCAGCATCTCTTGTACTAAACGGCGTCTTCTTGCTTGGTGACTTACACTCACACCGCAACCACCGTATCAAGGTGAGCACAACACATCTCCCTCAACTCGGGTCACAGCACTAGCCCACTCCACCTATTCATAACTTGAACCTAATTCGTTCGCTTCAGATCTCATCGCCATTGATATGAAACATCCTTTGCCTCCAAGCCTGCACTTGGACGTAGACCTCCTTGCCTTCTTCACAAGAAAGATACCATCTATGATGCTATCTTTCCTCTGAAGAAGACAAGCAAGTCGATATCATGCATGCAAATACAGCATTGCTAGTGTTAGGAATCAAATCGCGTTACCTCTATCGGTTTTATTGCTCTTGCTGACTAGTCTTACTATCAGACGGCACCCGAAACTCGAGTTCGTCGTGGTACTGCTTGCTCGTGCTTAAGCTCAACACAACGCACATGCACCAGAGAGAGGTAAAATAAAGGGAAATTCTCATATCGTAATTACACTTCCATAGACCAGCAGCAAGTAGAGACTATAATATGTACCGAAGGAAGTAGGTAAAAAGGGAGGGAGGTAATAAAATATTCTTCATCTTCATATGTACAGTAAAACCTTTACGAGCTCGAAACGAAACGAAAACGACAGAAACCAAAGGGGGAAAAGGAGGGACGAAACATTATTGTGTATGTACTTGGTTGTGATTGAATTGACCAGAGCGAAAAAACGTCCGTCCATTCCATCCTCGAGGCGAGGTTCGAGGGTGGGGATAGGTCGAAGGAAATGGAGGGTAAAGTAAAACTGGAGTCGAAACCGAAACGCATGTCTAGATTATGGCCAGTAGAGGATTTGTTGAAGAGACGGGAGACGGGACGGAGAGAGAGGAGACAGCATAAGCATAACAGAAACACCCTAAACTTTCACATCTGCTTCGACTGCAATTCATCTCTCAACGTCACGTCTGAGTCTTCATCGCCATAGGTTCTAGTGCTGTTGTGTGCAGGTCGGATTCTGTATGGTTGGGCAGTTGCTGGTTCGGCAAACTGTTCGCGTAGTTTGACTGCTATTTGCCTTTGGATCTGTAGGGGGAAGGGAGGGAGAAGCGTCGATGTAAGCGTGGGCATATAGTGAAAGACGGTAGCGGAGAGAACGTACCTCTGCTACAACGGTCTTCAGGACTTGATAAAGCGGGCCTGCAAGCCCAAGTTGTAAAATCACGTATCTGTTTCAAACACCATTTCATAGTCAGTACCACTATCCACACCCAAAACCTGAACGAACGAAAAGGAAAGCGTGGGCAAAAACAAAACACACAGAACAGAAAGGGGGAGGGGCAAGGAAAACTAGCAAAGAAAAAAGACACTTACGCCGACACCACACTAATCAACATAAACGTAAAATACAATGGGCTCGAAAGCACCAACATCGCCTCATTCCACCCAAGCACGACCAGCACACCGTACATCCAGTACGGTATTTGCGCCACGCTCGACACTGTGCTTCTCTTGGCCTCAACGAAGTACGCGTCGGCCTCCTTTCTAAACTTGGCCTTGAGGTCGTCCGATTTGGTTGCGGACAGGACGGTGAGCGTGGACTCGAAGTCAAATTCGTCTTCGGGGTCCAGCGGGTTTGAGGAGGACTCGGAGGGGAGGGTGAAGGAGAGGGAGGAGTCGACCGGGCTGATTTTGGAGTAGAGGGGGACGAGTTCGAGTGTCTGAGCGGGCAATGAGAATCAGCATACCGAGCATAGGATAGATGGCATGAGAAGGGCATACCTGGTCCTTTGCCTTGATGAATGCACCATCAATATCGTCTTCAGGCTGCCAGACTCTTGGTGTGCCATTCTCGTCGTATCTGAAGCGTTCCTCAAAGTGTCCTCGCAACTTGGCCAGAAGAGAAGTCTCGCCAGTTTGCTCATCAATCTTTGCCCTCAATGCCAGCCATGCCTTCTTGCGAAGAGTGGCTAGCGATGCTTCCTTTTCGTCTTCCATGCAGTTGAGGCCTATGGAAATACTAAGCATATATGCGATGAAAATGAACAGAATCTTGGCTTACTCTCGGCCTTGCTTGAATACGTCTTCTCTGCCTTCTCCAAGACTTCTCTGAACGCTTGAAGCACACTATCCCACATATCACTAGACGCCTTCCTCAGAGCCAGCTCTACAGGTTCCACAATCTGCTTCTTGAAAGTACGCTAGAGAAGAAGTAAAACCACACATCAGCCAACGACCACAACGAAAACACTCAAACCGCAAATACTCACCTCAATAGCATTAATCATCTTCTTCGTCTCATCCTTCCTAAACTGATCAGCAACACTCCTCGCCTCCTCCTTCAACAGCGCAAAATCATCCTCCCACTCCCACGCAGCGCCTTCAATCTTCGCCTCGGCAGCCACACTCGTAAACGCCTTCTCTAGCTCCGCCTGCGCTTTCGCGAGCACATCAACGTAGTTGTAGTTCTCTCCTTTCAAGCCATCCTGAAGCGCCTTCTTGAAAGCAGTCAGACACTGCTTGTGTAGGTTCTTAATCTGTCCAAGGAACAGAGGCGAGAGGATGGCGTCGACGGCGGCGAGGAGGTCTGCCCGTTTGCGTTGGTAGACGCCCTTGTGGTATCTCGAAGCGTCTCGGTCGTATCGCTCTATTGGATACAAACAAAAACAGCTCAGCATCGTAGCCACAGTTCCCAGAATGAAAGAATGAAACGTACGAAGTGCTCCGCCTCTCCACTCGGCCATCATAGCACCGAGACCTGGCACCACATTGCCCGATTCAACAGGCCTCTTCTGCGACTTGGCCTGCTCCGTGAATTCGTTCAGCGCAACAGCTGAGATTTCGTCGCAACGGAATTGGGCCAACAGTTCTTGTTGAGTGGGCAGATCCAAGTCCTTGTTGCTCTGGACTTGTTCCTACAAATCGACGGAAATGTTAGGATGCGTGGCTTGACTGGAAGAAGTCGGGAACGTACCCAAATGCCTTCCATATAGAACGCAACACCATCCGCGGGAATACGCTTATGGTACACGGGTTTGAATAGGTAATCTTCTCTATTCTTATCAACAAAGCGTTGACGCAGCTGCTTAACCTGCTGGTTGAACTGGTCAGGAAGGAGATGCTTATGCGGGAGACTCGTAAATCCCAGATCAAAGTAGTCGGATAGTTGCGCATCTTGGAGTTCTGCGGGCTTGGCTATTGAGTCCCACATGCGGTAGAGATCCTGCGTGAGCGTGTTTTGGAGGTTCGACAAGGGTGTGTTGCCGATGTGATCGCGGATGACGAAGAAGAGCAGCGTTCTCCCGCTCAAGCTGAAGAGTTCTAGTGCATCAGCGGGGAATGGGTGTAAGCAGGGCGTGGACTCGGACTGACCCGTCCTGGCTACGTCTTCCAAACAACCCAAGGTTGACCTCGAACACCGTCTTCAGCAACCCCATATTCGCTCCCTGATACAGCCCGACTTGATGCTCCCACAGATTGATCATAAGAATCTCAGACGAAGCGAGCGAGAAGAGCGCAGATTTACGCTCAAAGTCCTGGGAATTACATCAGAGGGGCTGCCACGACAGGGCATGGCACGAGGGGTGGACGGACCTGGTTCTCTCCGCGTTCGCGGCCGTCGGTTCCTTCGACGTCCATGATCATGACGTTTGTTCCCTTGCCCCGACACATCCAGATACCTATGGCAAGTCAGCTACGTGATCTCCCCTGCGTGGGATGGGCACCACGCTACCTTTGGTGGTTTGTTGTCTCTTCGACTCGTCCATGACATCAAATGTGGTGCCAAACAGGCCATTTAGTAGAGTACCTAGATAGCGTCGTAAGCGTGCGGGCAACAAAAGCGGAAATGTGGACCCACTTTTTCCGGTCGACTGCGAACCAATGACAGCAACGATGTTGTAGTCAAATCCAGCGTCTATAAGCCCCCATCGCTCAACCTGGGCATTCATGCCCCGTCTGTCATCGTAGATTCAGCACATGCACACAACCACCAAGGGCGAAACACTGCAGGCAGCGCAGCGTGCACGAGGGAAGGAAGGGAGCGGTACTAACGTGAAGTTCTTCTCGTCATCAATAATCTGGAGCCTCTCCGAAGCAGCATCGAGGGGCCCGGTCCCGTTGACGGCATGCCCGTTGGCAGCGGTGTGCAGTTGCGGTGCGGAGGACAGTTCGCTGGCACGACCGTTCTGCGCGGCCAGAGGTTCGATTGCCATGGTGTGTGTTTACGAAACGGAAAAAAAGGGCAACGAGCGGGGGTTGTAAGAAGAAATACAGAACGAGAAGGAGAAGTATATATGTATGAGAGTTGCGAGGGCGGGGAGGCAGGAGGGAGTGGAACTGTGGATGTATGTATTTGGACGAGAAATGAAATCTGTTTGAAGGGGCTCTGTTCAGCTCGCCTCGCCAGCCAAGTGGGGACCCAGCAACCCTCGCTCCACGTGGCCTCCCTTCTGCCCATCCCATCACAGACGGCTGGTGCAGAAGTAATATTCCTGCAACATGTAGTGAACGTTGACTACGATTCGGCTGGGTGTGCACTCAATCGCAGGGACCCGCGTCACTGACATCACGGTGGAGGCCCCTGCGCATCATGTTGGTGGAATGGCAAACACGCCTGGACGTGGTGGTGCTCTTCATATCGGGGTAATGTTACTGGTGGTGTGATACTTCCAAACTGCATACCCTAGTCGAAGCAAATGAACACCCTACGCAGCTCTACTCTGGCTGGATACAGTTGCATTGCCGCTTTACTCTAAACTTTGCAGGATTCTCGAAGACAAGGACGTACAGCGGTGTCATCATCGTCGGCACACAGGGCAAGCCTTGCCGCCTCGTGGCAGTTGTGGGTCCTTGATTATCATCTAACTGCGGACACGAGTTCTAGCACGACAAGCATCGTAGTCAGAGCGGCGAATCCGGGAATAACGAGGGTGCGCATGGCGACTTCTGTTACACCTCTATCACCAATCTGTACCAGGGTGCGCAAGAGGAAGTGTCGAGGAGTTGCAATGCTAGGAAAGGCGCCGTTGTAACATCCGACTGCCTATGAAAGCGCAGAGACGCCAGAGGATGTTTCAATGGCAGATGAAACGGCCGCAAAGTGCTGCGTACGGTATTATGCATCTCTGCAAAACTCATTGTGCATTTACTTCCTTGTCATTACCACACATTCGGCAGTCCGGACCACAACAGAAAAAAGCCTTTACCGCCCGGCTTCCTACAGAGGCCCGAATGGTGGAGTGCTGTCAGCTGTCAGAATATTTGCAGCTCCTAAAATGAGGAGTCAAATCGTCCGAGGGATTAACCACGCGAGAAGCCCCTCGAAACATGATCGAGGAGGCGGAGTATAAGTGGGTGCTATGATAGATAGGAACGCTGTGATCATCTTTCATCCACTGTGTAGCTACTTTGCGCACACTTTTGGCTAAGCTGGATGTATCGGTTGCAGAGATACCGCTCACTAATACAGTGATCGGAAACCACGGAGCCGACATGCCAGCACCACAAAGGGGCCCTCGGACGGGGCGAATTCACAAAGACTGGATTACGATATCGAGCTCCTATTGTCCAATGGGAATCGCCATGGACGGTGCCCGACCAAGGTGGCGAGACATTGCTCACTGGCTGCCAAGAGAAAAGGCTCACCCGGGCGTGGTAAGGGGCAGCAAGAGATAGGAAAGGCGTGAATAGGCAGCGAGTGGCAGCTGACCGTGCTGACGAATGGGTGCGCTCGGAGGCCTGATGGGATGTGCCAACGTTCTCCCGTATAGAATCCCTGCCCCAAAACTCAGGCATCGGGAGTCTGAAGTTTTCTGCGATGGCCCTATGCATTGACGGCCACTGGTATAGTAGACGGTCCAACAGGAGGCACCTGGTTAGTCAAGGTTTGCTTCACTTACGTGGGCGAAGAAAGGCACGGCGTGCGTCCGCGGGGTGCCGCCCAGACGCGGGCGCGAGCCGGGGCGGTCGCTGGGCTGCAGTGCAGCTCTGGATGCAGCGAGGATCTGGTGGAGGCCACGTGGGAGATCGGGATCGGAGGCAGGAGCGGCCACGTGGTTGGTGGGGAGTGCAGGGGTTGTGGACTCTGGAAGCAGCCAAGGCAAGCGCAACGGCTAGTGCGACTTTGAATCCAACCACCACCACCGCCTGGCCTGGCGTTATTTTTGTCACATCTCTGCGTTCTGAGCACGTTTATTGGCCGGACTACAAGGAGCGACAATTTGGGCACCAGCTGGTGACTTCTTGATCGTCACGGACTCGGTTACCGATGGCTTGGCCCAAGCGCCGGTCATCGCGAGGACGTGACGATATTAAAGACAATCCACCTCGCCCAAGTCACTCTTCCCGTTCCCTCTCCTCCCCTCCATCCCAGCCTCCTGCCTCGAGTTCCTTCTCGCCTTCGCTCGTCCTCCACCGCCACCTGCTCTCCCCGCCGCGTCTCTTTGCCCGCGAGTCCCAACAGCGAGATCAACCCCCATCGTCCACCAAGCACAACCCCGCCCACCCGTCACAAATGCAAGACCAGCCACGTTCCCAGTACTCGGAGCAGCCCCTCAGCCCCCTCCAACCCGCCCAGGAGTCACACTCTCGCTCCCGCATCGCACAACCAGATCCTTCACAGCGCTTGCATCAGTAACCACTGTTTCTTTTCACGTCTTTCGTGTTCTGATATTCTCGCTTGTTTTACTCTGCCTCCATTCATTCGCGACAGATCTTCCGCTCCAGCAGGTCCTCCGCATTCGTACCGCTACTCCGCCGCCCAGTACGCCCCGCAACCTGGGGTACAGTACTACGCCCGCTACGATCTCGCTACCTACAAATTCGGCACCGCGGAGCAAACCCCCGCATCTCCCTCCTCCTCCTCCCACTCCCACCGCCACTCCGATTCAGCGTCCTCCAACAACAGCACCAACGACGAGCGAGACGGCCAGTTTGCCACCACCGACATAACCCCCCGTCCGTCCGTGTTCGACACTTCCCGGACCCACCACGGTCCATATGGCAGTCATCCATCGCAACCTCTAGAGGAACCTCCAAACCCGGGTGTTCTCACCGATAGGCTTCGGCGCACGCAAGCGGCGTCCCATGCTCCTCCCTATCAGGACACAGACACCGATACCTTTGGCGCCTCCATATCAGTCACATCCTTTTCCTCTCGAGACGATTCCCGCGCTTCAGGCACACGTTCCCGCACTGGCAGCAGTGCTCGACAGAGCTCTCAATCCGTCCCGATTGATAGCGATTTCTCTGACGAACAAGAGCACCGCCACCCCCTCCCTATCACCTCCTCAATCAATTCATCCTCTCCGGAACGGAGCACCCACGATTACTATCGCACGTACTCTCATGAGAGCTTTACGGATTCTGAGGATATGTACAATATGGACACAGATTCAGATTTAGGGTCTGGTTCGGGAAGCGACAACGACTCCAGTGCTAGAGCAAGGATTGAGAGGATTGAAATATCCTCTGCTCAATACGAGGAAGGATACAACGCACAAGAGGCACAGTTTAACTCTCATCGAGGTCCGAGGAACGAACCTGTCGGTTGGGAACACCAACGCCATAACTATCTAAGCGAAGCCAGCATAGCTCGCGAAAGCGACAGCCCGCCTCCTATCACTTCACCCGCCCCCACCTCTCTGCTCGATCCCACCGAGCTCACTCGGGAGCTCACACAACCAGGAGGGATCGAAGCGCCGGGCTTTGGGACCGCGCGAGACGGGCCGACGTCTGCGACCGGGAGGGGCAGAGAGGACAGCATTGGGACGCTCCGAAGGCTCAGCAGGAGCGTCGGCCACCCAGGCCCCACGGGGTTGCCTCCTGTGCCTGTCCCTGGAGGCGATGGGAATTGGTCGACAAGGGAGACGAGGTCACCTGAGCCGCAGGCTGTTGCGGGGACCCATACTGCACCGAGCACGACTGCTGTTTCCTCGACGTCACAGTCTGCCGGGATGTCGTCTGCGCTGGATGGGTTTGATGCCGACTTGCTGGATATGAGCCGTGGGATTACGATGGGGGATACGGACTTTCTGGTGCGCGAGGGGATTGTGAGGGCTTCTGCTGCTGGGCCTGCTCTTCCGTTTGATGCTGTGTGCGTGGCGCCGCAGGGGAAGAGTGGCTCTGGGCATGAGGAGAGCGAGGGGAAGGTGAAGAAGAAGTGGTATTCGCGCTGGATCGGTGGTGGCCACAAGGAAGAGCGTACCGCCAGTAGCGGTGCGAGCGTTACAGCCGGGAGGAAGTTGAGCACTATATCTGTCATGCAGGATACGTTCAACAAGCAGCTGGCGCAGTGGGACGCTGTCAGCTACAATGTCCAGAAGAAGGAGTGGACGTTCAAGCGCGAGAGGGCGGATAGATTGCGTGGTGTGGATGGGGGAGAGGTGGATCCGCTCATTGCGCCGAGGTTGAGCGGAGAGGATAGTCCTCCGATACCCAATAGGTTCCAGAAAGGGCCGAATCTTGCTGGGTTTACTACTATTCACGACGGCACGGCCGAACCACCGCTTAATCAAGACTATATGGATACCCTGCGGGAGGTTAACGAAGCTGATAGAGCGAGGATAAGAGAGAAGGAAAAGGAAGAATTGGAGAAGGAACGCGAGAAGAGGATGAAGACTTCTAGTTTGATGTGGAAGGGAATGGCACTCAATTCGCAGGAGATTTGGAGGAACGAGTTGATTGGGAGATTCAAGGTCGACAGGAAAGCCATCAAGAGCCAAAGTATGTTATCATTCCCTACTACCTCCTTGAGGTGTGCGACTAATATCTAATGTTTCTAGCTACCGATTACCCTAAACCGGCGCAACAGCGACTGATGGTCAGCAACTTCCGCGATGGGTTTATCAAAGTACCAGGAGTTGGGCCGCCGATCACCATCCACAAACATTCGCGGGCTTCAGCTTTCTCAATAAGTCGGCATTACCGCCCACGAGCTCCAACCCCTCCCCCTCTAGTCCCCGCACCACTACCACATCAACCAGCAATATCCCAAGAGGATCCAAGTGCTCAGACTCACCCTCCACCTCTTCCTCCGGCACCGGAACCACCCAAGCATGCTATACATAAATTATACGGCGGGGCACCGCAGCCTAGGAAGGGCACTATGATTCTTTTGGCGCCTTTGAGAGTCCAGCAATCGTTCACGAACACGGCCACCACGAGAAAATTGGCGGATTATGGATATTTGAAGGATAACGACCCCGTTAGCCCGCCTACGTTTAATGAAGGACACCAGGACAGAGAGAGGCAGCGTGAACGCAGGAGGGAGAGGGGCGGAGACCGGGATAAGCAAAATAGGGAAAGAGAAGAGCGCAGGAGGGAGCGGGAAAGAGAAGCGGAGAAGGTGAGGGTGAAGCAGATGAAAATGAAGCAGAAGGAAGATAAGAAGAGGAGAAAGGCGGAGGAGGTGGAGATGAAGATGCTCGGCAAGGGCAAATCGAAGCAGGACCTCAGCCAGACACAGGGGAGTAGCAGTGGGGGAAGTACGGGAGCGCAGAGCACGAGCGCGAGCCAGGTTGCTGGGCCTTCGATTAGCCCGCCCGTTGCTCCTCCTTTGGTCAAGTCCAAGTCGACGTCTACGACGAACAGCACAACTGCGGTGGCCAGCACTAGTGCGAGCACCAGTCCGACTGCCAGTGGAAGTGCGAGTGCGAACGCGAGCACCTCGAGGTTGCCGTACTTTCCCTCTGCTGGTCCCGCGCTTGCTGCAGGGCCTTCTGCCTCTGCGCCTGCATCGACATCTGGTGACCTTCAGTTTGAGGGCTCGCAGATTGATTACAGCACCTATGCATCCATTACACCTCGTCGGCCTCGCCGAAGAAGAAAAGTGCTTGACGCCCTTGAGCCTGATACCTCGACGGACGAAGAAGACGAGGGACGCAGATCGGATGGACCACCGCCTACTCGGACACCACACAATGAAGCGTTCAGTACCATCGATGCGTCATACTTGGAGTACAAGCGCGCATTGATGGAGAGAAGCTTACAAGCACAGGCCGCTTCTGAAGCTGAAAAGGGCGGGGTGGTCAAACGGCTTTTGGGTCGCAAACAGAGATCTAATCCTGATCTCATCGGGCCTAACCCGGCATATCTGGATTCGAACTTTGACCCGCCGTGGATGACGCTGCCTTCCCGGGCGAAGCTGGAGGAACAGCAGCGCGTGGTCGAGAACCTTAATGAATCGTTCAAGGACGTCGGGTTGTTGCCGTCTGGGAAGAGGAAGAAGCGCACTTGGAGACGAAGGTCGGAGAATAGGGATGTTACGCCCGTTTTGGCGGATATACCCAACGACTGCTTGTTCATGCTAATACCGCTGTGGCCTGGCGAGACGGACCATGCGCACATGAGAAAGTTGCCGCCTGATTGGGAAAAGCCCAACATTCCCGTTCACGAAAGGGAGTATCTTCTGGTTCATTACCGTTCCACCTCTGCCGACATCTTGCGGAAGCTGGACGAAGAAGCGTCGGGTGGGAGGACTGCATATGCGCACGAGGCGTATCTTCGCCGACAGGCAGAACGAGCGAGGACGGAGAACCCGGGGGATGACCGGAGCGTGCTCTTGACTTCGTTCAACGTGTGTGCAAAGTTGGTCACGTATGGAGAGTTGACGGGGTCGGGCATTCGAAGACCGGATGAAGGTCTGGCGGTCACTGGACTCCTCGACGTGGCCTACGAACAACTGCCCAAGCTGATGAGGCCGAAGCCGCACGAAGGGACCGATGTCATTGGTATCTGTCATTCGAGAGAGTCTGGGTTTGAGTTTATACCCCATGGCTTGCGCAGGATGGGTCTTTGTGCAGAGGTTCCACCGGACCCGGAGCAAGTGGCAGCTGCGATTGTGGGAGCTGATCATCCTGAGCCGGACCTTCCGGATCCTACTCTGGTGTTGACCCCGATCGGGAGGGCGGCGCTGGAGATGGTTTGGTTGGGCTGTTTGGCTGTTACGAGCTTTGGCCCGTCGGTTGAGGCTAAGCATAAGCATTAGGCAAGGGGTGTGTCTGTTTCTGTGTGTGAATGCGTGCGAGAGGGGAGGTGTCCTTCGTGATGAGGCGGGTTGATGTGTCGGACGGTCGCTCTCAAGTTCGTTCTGGTTTCTCGTGGCAAGCTCCTGCTGGTTTTCTTTATTGTGCCATATTGCTCTGCTGGGTCACCTCCCTCTATCATAAAATCTCACTTCTTTATCCTTCCTATCTCTCTCAATTACTTATCTGCCTTTCGTTATTCTCCCGTTGTTATATTATACCATTGCGACTTCTGTCTATCTGTCTCTTTGCTACTCGCACACCATCAATCAGTCGGATTTAGATATTTCTTCACTGTATCTTTTTCGTCGTTTTACTATTGCACCCCAACTCCCCTACCCACCCACTCGACGCTCGTAAAACTTGTATATAATACCCACGTGTTACCCCCCATCTACTGCTAAAACCCAAAAGTCCCTGTTGTATCATGACATACTCGTCGTTTTTATCATCTCTCTCTAGCTATCACTGTCTCTCTGTCTCTCGTCTCTCGTCCCTGTCTTATTCTGCTTTAGCTTTCTCTCACAAGGATTCTTCACATTTGCGTCCTTCTCGATGCCTAAAAGTCTTTTTTCGTTCATAATTTTCGTTGTCGTTATCCAGCACCAGGTTAAACTTTTTTCACTTCTATAAAATTATCCCTCCAGTATCATTTCCACGCCAACAGGAACTTTGCTTACGATGGAAACAGAAGTTTCGGATAGGATATCGAGTTCAGTTGAAGTGCCCATAGCTACCGTATACATTCACCACCCCTATCTATCTACCTACCTACCTATCTACCCACCCGGCCTGCTGATTTAGCTAGCTACCTACCCTCCTCCAACCCTTGCCTACGATATACACCACAGTAGCACGTATCCACGCCTTTTGGAGAATCCAAGTGTAATACAATTGTTGACGTTACATCATAACTTGGGAGTCTGGAGCCTGATTAGAAGAGATTCAAGTAGGACTGCCATGACCAAGTCGATAAATGGGAATCCACCTGCCATCAGAATGGATGTACGACTGCGCGGACGCGCATACAACTCCCCCTGACTCGCTCTGACATCGTATGTCTGCCCATCCGAGTCATACAACCAGCTAGCATCATATCACGATGGACCAGACCAACCTAGCGCCGTGGCTGGTGCCCAACAGGATGCTATGATGCGACGATCGCGCATCCGTATTCCAGAACGCCACAAAACACGCCGGCAGGAGTAATGTCTTGCCATCAAATCCAGCGTGTAGGGACCTACACACTTACTTACGGGGACACATACGCAGTACCCTCGCAGTGCAGGTGTTTTTTGCGTGGTGATGAAACGATGGGGGGGTTACAGTGTGGACATACAGACCCAGGCATACTCCGAGTCCGAGTCCTCAGGCTCTGCATGTACGGTGGTATTGTGCTGGGGTCCTTGTTCGCTACAGCGATAGCAAGGTTGGTTCCGAGTTGTTTAAGGGGATAGAGACGTAGGCAAATCAGTTCTACACTGGATAGTACGGGTGAGTCAGAACTTGGCTTTAGAGTTAAACTTCGTACTTGCGCCAAGCAGGTATTCCTGTGATGAGGGTGCTTTATTCCTTTCCCATGATCAACGGACTAGAAGAGAAAAGGTGAGCTTGGGTACAGATGAAACAAATGCCTGGTTATGGTTATGGGTATGGAACAGCATGGTATTTGGGTGGGCGAAGTGAGGGGGCAAGCCATTGTGCTATTTTGGCGACTACAAGAACAGAATAATCGAGACCTGCAGGCCGTCGACCCCGGTTGTCATATGGGCGTTGTTGATCGACATTCTAGGGGGTCAACGTTAACCAGGAGAGCGCGCGAAAAACACAAACCCAGATGGATGTGATAGTGATAGATAGAAAGTATCATCTCAAACACTCCGATGGGTGGGGAATGACCAAAGGTGCCCACTTGAGCACACATTAGATGCTCGGGATGACGCTCATGGTGACATCGATGAAACAGACTCGAACGAAGGCGAGGCGAGCTAGTAGCGAAAAGGAAGAGTGGGTGCATTATGGGTCGGGACGGGAAGGGAAAGAGAGGAGCGGTTAGATAGGTGGGAAGCTTTTAACGAGGCAAAGTAGGTCACTACTGCTCTCTTCCAGCCAGCATGCTGCTGCAACGAGATGCGGCGAGGACACGATAAAAAACCCCAGTAAAAGAACGACCCTAGGGTAGGTCCCTACCTGCGCCTCACAGATGCAAGGGCGATTTCATATTTCCTGACCTCTTCAGGGACCTGCTTGCGTAGGCTTGCGGGCAGTTGCTACGGTAATCAAATGGTGTATGGTATGATGCTATCGCATGATTATCGATCGACGGGCATGTGTTTAGAGGATAATGCACCGGTCATGACGGGGTGGCTCGTGGGCAGTTCTGTGATGATTACCAGAGTAGACGCGCAAATAAAGGATTAGAGGTGCTTACAGGGATTGTCAGGGGAATGTGATTAATAAGGGACGGTATGAAATTGGTGCATGCAACGAATTGTGTTGCGATATTTGATATGAACCATGGACACGGCGGAGTGTAGGTGCAAGCTGTGTATTTGAGGCGCCCTCTGACCATTGTAGGAAACTTGCGAGTCTCTGGGCCCAGCCTCTGGATTGCAATTGAAGGCGCGTGGTTGCAGTGATGCACATTGATGATCGCAGTAGCTATAAGCTGCAGAGGAAATTGCGAAAGTTGGATTAGCGGGTTCTAATATCCATTCGGGGGAGCAAGCACCAAGCCCCTGGAAAGTAGGTGCGTGGAATGTATTGGGGGCACAATTTCGTTGGGGGTAAATACGGGGAGGTGAATGGTAACCAAAACGGAGGTGCAAACACGAGGTGAATTGATGAGGCAGTCCTATCAGATTACCACAGCTATAGTAATGCTATGAGAGGAAGAATGCGGACCTTGACAACACCTCTATGATGTAGGTGAAGGTCGCACGTCCATTCTTCGCAAAGATTTGTAAAGGAGTATGCGCAGGCAGCAGTCTATGAAGTACGGCATCAAGTGATCCTCTCGAGTGCGTTAGTGCTGCCAGAGAACAATAAGGCGATATGGTGCACCCAACCTTGCAACAAAAGCATTCAGGCGCCCCGTAGTCCCGACGGAGAATGGAATGTCGGAGACAGTTAGGTATGACGACTTCTTGATGGGCTTCTTGTAGGTATTTGACCGGATGATTGTCATTAACACTCCCCGAGGCACGGAGAGTGGACCGAAGACTCGAGGCAATGGCTGCCTGCAAGGGCCATGGTCACAGCATGATGATGCCAAGCAACAGAAGTGTCGGTGGATGGTATAACCAGTCAAGTTGAAGGGTAGATGGAATTGCTGAAGCTCCTGTTGTCTGAAGGCCTTTGACGTTTGGGGCTTGGGGTGGGGTCATCGTTGTCAGCTGCACAGATCCAAAAATGATCGCAGGCGACAGCCCTCCTAATGCCCCAGTTTAAAATGCCGTTCGATCCAAGGGTGCCTCATCCACATAGTATCTTACAATCCATCTGGCTCAGGGTAGAATATGCTTCAGTGGGCCATCCGCATATTCTGGAAGACCGGAGGGGCTCACCGTCGTCGCAATTTTTCACCGTGCGACTGCAGTCATTGCGGATGTTTCACTGACCCCAGAATAATAATGCACCTTCAACGCGGTATTCTGCGAGTCGAATCGCTGAAGGACTCGCCACTATAACCGGTCCGCGAAGTGGAGTTGCAAAGATCGAATCGGTGAAGGCAAAATCGTGCCTTCGATCATTCAAAATGGCACTGTGATACGGAAGAGTGTGTCCAGCTGTATTGGCGGTGCTGTCATCGCTGCATACCCCCGTAATGCTACACATTGGTGATCCCGATGCCCTTGGTATGATCTGTAGAGCTCAAGGTCCGGAAAAGCCATCAGATAATAGGCAAAGAATACGACTCCGAGTAGCAGTTCGGACGTAGTAGTGGGTAAAATCTGAATTTGGGACACGTACCACGCACCTCGTCAGCGCCAGGCGGCGAGGCAGTGTCACAAAGCTGAGGATGGCTGCTGAGTCAGCATATCCTGTTTTGGCGAGAAGGAGCTTGGAGTTGCATTAATAAAAGCCCGGTCGGTCCACTCTACCCCTCTGTTTCTCATCTCTTCTACATCCTTCCTCCGCTCAATCTCACTGCTCATCGACACCAAACACATCCTCCAGAGCACGCCTACGCTATCACCGACGACGATGAGCCAATACCCAGTCCCGCCTCCTTCCTACGGCTCGGCCGATTCTACACCTCGATCGAAGCCCAAGAACTTCTGGTCAGAACGAGACAGGGAGGCGTATGAGCCTCTCGTTGGAGGACCCAGTAGTAGCGGACATGGAATCTACAACCAACCCGCGCCCGGCGAGCTGCCTGACGACTTCAAGGTCGGTCCCCTTTACTTCGCGTATTCGCACAATTGTCGGGCTCACAGCATACGCAGTATGGTGTCTCTGTTTCCGACTCTGCACCAGAAATTAGGAATGCCTTCATAAGGAAGGTTTACATTATACTCTGTGAGTACCAGCTTTCCGATTGTCGAAGCACCACTAGTCTGACCAACTCCCACTAGTATGCCAAATCGTGAGCACGATTAACCCCTAAGAATCCATTGCACCTGACTGTTATCATTTAGTTCGCAACATGCATCGTTGGTGGTTTTATCTCCCAGAGCGAGCAGGTACTGTTTTGGGTCCTGACACAGTAAGTGACTGAATGCGCAGTCTCCTTGATTCGGAAGTAACACCTGACTTTTGCAGCACCTGGGCATTCTATGTCCCCCTCTTCGGCACTATGTTGAATGTTGCGTTACTTGCATGGAAGCGCCATAGTCATCCATGGAACTTTGTCCTCCTCTCGACATTCACCCTCATGGAAGCTTTCACTCTTGGCGTGGTGGTTGCATACTTTGACAATATTATCGTGCTTCAGGCCCTGTAGGTGTTCCCCTATCCTTTCCCTTCTGCCGTTTCAACTACTTCCGCCCGTAATCTTGTTTCTTTGACTGACTGCGGGTGTTACATTTAGGCTTATAACGCTGGGCGTATTCATCAGTTTAACTCTGTTTACCTTCCAATCCAAGGTTCGTCTGACAATCCACTCTGCCTTTAGTGTGACATTCTCATCCGCACTCATCTAGTATGACTTCTCGGGTATGGGTCCCTTCCTCTTTGGAGCATTGGTGGCCATGTGTACGTCATAATTCCTCACTTACGCAGTCACTTGAGGCGTTTCTCACTCTACTCGTGTGCAGGCATCGCTGGGCTTGTTGGAATCTTCATTCCCTTCAGTCACACCATGGATCTCGTGTTCGCTATTGGAGGATGCCTTTTATTCAGCGGATATATCGTCTACGATACCTACATGATCAACAACAGGCTTTCTCCGGACGAGTACATCATGGGTGCTATTAGCCTCTACCTTGAGTGCGTATATGCGTTTGATCTGCTTTGGTGCACCTGATACTTACGCTCACCCCTCATCTTTTCACTATTCACAGCTTCATCAATCTCTGTATGTATCCTACTTCCTTGTCACATTGAAATTCTCGGCTGATAACTTCCTTAGTTATCAACATCCTTCGCTTGCTCAACGACCTTCAGGACAATTAACCAGTCCAATATGAATATGCGTATGGACACGATCAACGCTGTCCAGGGTTTGTCAACGTACAGCCTACAAGGGTTCACACTAATGAAGTGAATGAACTACCCCTTTTCCCATCTTCCCATTCATTTGTTCTCAAATGTTCCTATTTCAGCTCTTGTATTCGTACACACCCGAAACGGCCCTTTATTCTTTCGTCGATGTTCTCTTTAAAAAAGGGACTTTCACCGCCTCTTAATCCCCTGTGTTCTTACATCATGCTGTTCCCCTTGTATTTCATCCGTCTCAACGCTTTCAAACTTGTTATGCATTTAGTCACCCTTGTTTTGTGTTAGTTTCAACTTTTGTTATTTGGTTTGAGTTGCTTTTCTCGGTCTTTGTGTTGGTACTATTAGCATGCGTACAATGAATCAATGAAATATTTTACTGTCTTTCACTTCGTCTTGCTATTAATTCCCTCAGCTATCGCCACCAGCCTTTCGTGCCGCTACCCTGTTCTTCGCCAGCTTGACAACAGATATACTTTCAATGATACCTGGGTCCCTAGCTAATGCCGTCAATGGCAGTGCCATCGACCTCAACCTCGATCACCAACGCGACACTGACATACATACAAGCACCTTCCCTTAAAGCCGTCCAATCCACAAACTCAATCCAAAGCATATATATTGTCACCTCGATCCCGAACCGGAAGTCCAATTCAATCACATCTTGGTGCACATCTCATGCCCAGTGCACATGGCGTGCAGCCAACCAACCAACACATTCCGTAGACTCGGACGACGACATGACATGCCATTGGCACGGCCGGGGATGCCATGCTATGCCAAGGTTTCGTCCTCGTCCTCGTGGCCTCCAATTCCGACGGGTTCGAGGAAAAACATACGTCGTACCATACCATATATGAGAACGAGATTAATCTTCGTTCTCGCACTAGTGTGGGGGGCTGTGCAGATATATAAATGACCAGCCCATGAGTGAACTAGTGGCGCTCAGGCTGGAGGTGGCCCGGGTGCTGTTATGGCGAGTTCAAGTTGAGAAAGTTTCAACTTTCAAAAGGTTAACGTTGATGGTGACGATGTCGTCGATGGAGATGTGTCAAGTCCTCGGGGTCTATATCCGACGAACCCACAGGCTCGAAATGGGCTCTCGGGCTGCAAAGTATTCAATAGTAGCTGCCTCGGACTCGAAAGAATGCGCTGGTATCCACCATAACATTGGCGCGACGGCGACGGCGAGGAACTCGAAGGATGAATAAGTCATCCTATCTTCGGGCCACTGCAAGCTTCCCTCGTGTCAGAGGTAAGGTGTACAGGCGTCCATCACGATCAATTGATTCACTAGCCATGACACACGAACATCTCGACTAGCCTAGTCATTAGGAGTGCAATAAATGAATGTTCAAGTTTAGATTAGAGAGATCCAGTGATCAAACCGGCGGTGCGAAGTGGAAGCCCTTGAGAAAAATAGGTGGTTAGAGGGGAGATGATCATTAGGAGTACGTGCGGCTGTGCTACGTATGTCCGCTCCTTTGTTTAATGGCCTTGGGATAACAACAGAGGCTTTGATAGTGGGATACTGAAGGTACCTATCATTAATACATGCGCCATGCCCCTATAGAAGTGCATAGCCACTTATGAGCAGCTGGAAGTGGGTGCTTTGAAGAGGGTCCGGGGGTACAGGGCAATCTGGGATATTATCCCATGCTTCGCAGGCATTACCATTGGGTGATCGCAGACTAGGCTACGGTCAGATTACCTAGATTCACGAGTATGGTCAGGAGAAGCAGGGGCAGGCTGGAAGCATGGGAGGAATCCCGAAAATCTGACGGCGTGACAACCGGTACCCCGGCCGTTACAAGAGCCATTCTAATCTCCTGCTAAACCTACGCATGGATTAACGTTAGTACTCCGAATATCTCATCAACATCACTTATCCTCAAGTGCGCGGACTACAGTACTACCTAATTAGCTCAGAGATCGATCGGCTCTGGCTGAGCAAGGTTTGTACCCTCGAACATGCGATTACACCTACTAGGCTGGGCTAGGCTGTGAGCAATAAACGCATACCTGACTGAGTAATGCAGTTATAGAGAAGCCTGCATGCACAAACCACGCAAGCCTGGAGGGACCGCGATCAGTGTGTGAGTCAAGGATAAGCAGCGCTGTTCGACATAGTTAGAAATTAGAACGGTTAAGCAGTTACTACACCTATTCATTTACATTACCACATCTGCAACGCCATTACGACACCTATTGGCCGCGGAGGTGGAGCGAATGTAGCTTGCCTGGACTGCTACGAAGAGCCTTTCCCTGACTCTGCTCACGCAAACCCAGGTGGAAACACGTTCTCCTCGGAATATCCGGATAATATCGTTGCAGAAACATAGCGCGCCACGGTTAGAATCTCGAGCGAATGATTTACACTAACGAAAAAGTCCAATCTGTTGATATCACAAACTTCTTCTGAAGACAACTGTCGTGTTTCAACATCAATAAACTAGACAGAATACCGAAAAAAATAGCCCAAGAAGGCCTGAACAATCAGTCAGGTTTACCAGGAAGGCGGTGCGTGGCCTGTGTCTGCCTTCTGTTGTACCTTGTTCCTTCTTCTCAGAACACTTCATCTGGCGTGGCTTCACTCCTTGAGTTTGAACAAATAATGGCCAATGCCCCACCTAATATCAGGTTCAAGGTGTATACCGTTGACTTGGTCAGTGACCGCAGACAGGTGCCTTTAATGACCACTAACTGTTGTCCGCCGTCCATATTGAACAGCTCGGAGCATGCCATATAGAACACACGAAACCTGTTTTAAGTGTCAATATAGCAGTTAACACTAGGTTGGGAACGCATAGCATTCCTGTGGGATCAAGTAACTTACCGGTTAAATGTCTTAGTACCTTCAATCACATCCTTGCCTTTACTAATTGCATCTGCTTGGAGCTCTTGGAGTCCGGCTGTGTCAACAAGGTCAGCACTATAGAAAATCACACTCCAATGCACACCTTCGGCATTTTTGTCTTGAAGCTTGAGCCAATCCTCTAACGTACGAGAATAATGTTTCCCAGAGAGATACCAACTTCGGACTAGCGTCAAGTCTTTCTGGAAATAAAGCTGATGCAAACTATTGCGTAAGTGGAGATGATCAGGGGATCAAGCTAGGGGTGACTAACGAATAGGTCATGCGAAGGCATGGTACCGCCTGTAACATGAGGCATTGAGCAAGAGTGCATTCGATCATGGGGCTAGACGGATTACCTGAGAAAAAGTTCCGGGCCATCCAGCCATCCTTCTCTTCGAAATGATAAGGCATAGAGCGATGACAGAAAATATGAATGAATAATAAAGACTCTTGCTCAGGACTTTTGATATGGCTCTGGGGTCGGAGCCAAGTTGAAGCTTTCTTCAGTAAAGCGTCATAATTCTTCATATGCTCAAACATCTAACGCAATCATTCTACATATTAAACGCATATAGCATGCTGTTGATTCGAACTCACCTCGATTGATAAAATCCTATCAAAGCTAAGGCAACATGAGCATAATGATAGGTCGTAGGCATAGAATATACAAACTGCCTCGTTCCAACGAAGTCATGGGCGTTGACATCGGAAGTTATGATCTAAGAGGCATACTGAGCATTGAGATTCATGCAATGCTCCAAAAATTACCTCAACGTTTTTGAGCCCTCGCTTTTTTGCGGTTGCATCAATATATGCCTTCTGCGTAGAAGAGTTTGATAGTCCCACAATACGAGAGTTTGGGTATCTCTTGTGCAACGAAATTGGGAGAATAGTGAATGTAATTATCAGGAAAATGAAGGATCCAAACGTATTATTACCTCAGCGAGAAAGAAAGTTAGACTACCCCAGCCTTTGGACACATCTATGCGTGAGTATATGCGCCTCTAATGCCGCTGGAAACCTACCACAGCCTAAATCCAGTATATCAAGGCCATCTTGTAATTTAGCCTTTTCGCAGTAGCTTTCCAGCATCAAGACCTCTGCTTGTGCAAGGGTTTCCCTCCCAGTTGGATACAAACACGAGGAGTATTTCCCATATGGGCCGAGCGTGGACAGAATAAACAGGGTTGGAACCTGCGGCACATCAATTAAGTGATACTACACACACTTCCAACAAGCTAGAATAAGACCTCGTAATGCTGTTCATTCGCCTTCTCTGGCACGTCGGCGATGGTGGCCCTATCACGTACCCCCTCAATCCATTTCATTTTGGCTGAATGATTGGCTTCAAACGATCCGTGGTCTATTTCCCTTAGACGTTGGCGGAGGAGCGATCGAATGGAAAAGCGCAACAAGAAGTCCGGAGCCCAACCCTTGTGAACTTGTTAGACCTAGAACTTCAATCAAGGGACGTCATGAACATACCTTATCCAACAGGCCGTAGCCAACCTCGAGCAGCGCGTCGGGTATCATAATTCGGAAGGTGTAGGGTATGGAGCTAGCTAAGTTACGACATCCTGGTGCTTGACTGCGAATCTGCAAATAGAAGCCTACGTCCAACAAATGGTAAATAAGAGAATTAAGTACTGACGGGTGCACCCAAACTACTACGCGTTCAGCGTCATTCGGCTATTTCCTGGTGGACCCCAGCCACCTCACGCAGACGATTTCGACCAAGATCATACCTTTTCCGGTGTAACAGAGTCGCTGAGTGGCTTCGGCGAGCACACACCGCCAGACGTCCTTCAGTTGAACGTCGGGTATGTATCTTCTCCCCATCGTTATGGAGTGCGGAGTGCTGGCTCCAGTGCTGGATTGAATTACAACGAGCCTCTCAATCAGTGGTGGCTTTCATGCTAGCCACCCAACGACCAACGGTCAGTCAGCCTACAGCACAACGCCAGCCACTTGGGTCCATAAAATGTCGATTCTGACATTCGTCGATCTCAACCTCCGGTTGTCCAACTCTTCACTATCATTTCTACACTGCTAACCACCAACATGCGATTTTCATCGAGATTCTCACTTAGAAAGACACTCACGATATTCAGTTTCCATAGAAGAACAAAATCAGACACTGCAGTCATTATCAACCCCCATGTTGCCTCGACGCTTCCTCAATCCAACTCGGATCCAGTCCTTGATATTCGCCCTGGAGCTTTTGAAATTGCCGTCCCTTCCAGTCCACCCGACTCTCTCAAGGTTCCATCTACACCGAATAATGCTATCCGCACGACTCTTCCATACACCTCTAATCCCGTCGCAGGACCTCCAACTCTAGAATTAACGATCATTCGGCAAAGAATTACTCAGCTCGAAGCCGACAATGCCACACTCTCCGAGCAAATCTCGTCGCTACTTTTCGAGGTGTCTCTCCGTGAAGAGGAATTAACGAAGATGCGTGGCGAACTTTTGAACGAGAAGCTGCTCAATTACACACAAAAGCGTGCTGCTGAGGAGGAGGCTGCAAAGTATGAAGCGCAGAATCGACGAATAATTCAACTCGATAAGTTCATTGCCGCTATGATCGATATTGGCTTGAATGCCCCCGTCTTGGAGAAGGCCAAGAAGGCCGTTCTTGCTGGCGAATTAGCGGACGACGCACTGGTCGATGCCATCAAAGAGGCGGCTGCAAAACCCGGGACTGCTTGGGCGAGGATCATGCCTGCCATCGTTGGCCCTCGAACCCCGGATAACTACGTCTCCGCTATCAATTTGGCCCTGAAGACCCGACAAGAACTCAGATGCGCACAGAAGATCACGAAGTTCTGGAAGAAGAAAGCGTTATTGGATCTCGCTCATGCGGGTACCGTTACGCCCTCACCCTCGCAACTTTCCGACGTTGTCATCCGCCTTACTGACGAGAGGCAATGCGCAGTGGACGAGTTATTACGCAAGATGAAGAACGGCGAGCTGCTCCTTGGGCGTGTGCTACCTCCAAATGAAACTACTCTGGGCTGCTCTCTCCTCTGCATTTCTGCTGCCATGCAATCACAGGTCGACAGTGTCCACTCAGGAAGCACGTCTACCGAGCGACCAAGTATTACATGTACATCACTTCTCCCCACCCCCGCGGATTCATCGCCATCACCGGGACTTTTAGCGACCCAGTCCACTACGCCGGGAGAGGCCGCCTCAGCCCAGTCATCTTTGACGGATCCGGATATGAAAGCTAAACTAAATACCACATCAGCCCTCCTACCCGTCAATATCCAGGGAATGAAAGACGCGCTAAGTGCGGACCAATCCATCAAGAGGCCCCCGTCCATATCAACGCTGAAGCCCAGGGCGATATTAGGCAATATTGATATGAACAGAGGTATTCCCTCCCTTTCATCCACGAGTTCTTCAAGCTCCCGGGCTTCTAAACGTCAGGGACTCATCCTATCTGCCACGAGGACCACAACCTCTGAATCGGTTTGTATTTCCCTCGTCCAAGATTTTGCACCATATACTTACCGGACACGCCTTACAGGAGACCGCATTCGACTCACTCGAAATGCAGATGCATCGTTCAACGACTTCTCCAGAATATAACTCCTTAACACCTCTCAGTGATCCTATACGCTCACCTTCATTAGGAATTCCTTCATTCTCGGACCAAGCACAAGACCTGTCCTTCAATGTAGTTCTACCCTCTCTCGATCAAGGAAAACTCGCTGCAGAACGCGCTCTCCAATCTCTCGAACGAATCTGTGCGGCGTTCAGCAGTGGCAGCTTAGGTTCTCTCGATACCATTGGCGAAGAAGGGTCATCATCGACTGGATGCGCAGCACAACTTCGCTCTCTTTCCTCGGGTCCCCACACAGTGACGACTGATAGCACCAGCAATTCGGGAACCTTGCACAGCGAGCCGCCACAAGTTGCGGATGTCGTACCTCCACCCTATCAAGCTGTAACACCTGAGACGAAAAGGGCTAGTCCCGTTACAATTAAGAGGTCAATGCTGCCGGTCTTCAAGGGTTTCCGCAGGCTATCAGTTTCAATTTCTCCTCCCAGGAGAAGCGTCATCATACCGACGGCCAACAATGGGCTCACCAGTTCTGGTCAGAAGAATACTAAATCTACCGTTCTGCTCACAAAATCGACTTCACCTACATCTACACTTACGACATCGATTGCACCCAAGAAGATCGTTAAGAAAACAAGTTTCACGTCTAGCTCACCGACATCATTGGCTTCGACTACTAGATCGTCCACCCCTCCAACTCCGCCTTCGAAAATTCCAGCTTTAGTTAAGACAACACCCAACAAGAGGATTATGGATAGGGGTCGGAGAGCGGTGAAGTCCTTGAGTAGGATTCTCTCATGAATGTGTGAGTCCACAACCACCTTCCACTTCTGGCCAATGGCTAACACTCCCATTGCTGACGAAAGATCGCAGGCATTCACCTACGTGTTAGAACCGTGAGAGATATGCTGTAGCCGGTCGCACTAATGTGGAGTTTGGCTACGCGCGTTGGGTCCACGGCCCAGGGCAACATACAGACAACATTCACGCTCATTTTAGGAATTCCGCTTATATTTCTCCGAATACAACTATGTCCTCAATTATGAATATGAATATGCTTCATCATCGAGCGTGAGGGAATGGTATGTAAGGGTATCACAGTTCCTCCCGTGTTGGCTTAGGACGAACGGCCAAGAGCTCAACATCGAAGACAAGAGTGGAGCCAGCAGGAATGATATCCCCGAAACCACGTGAACCTATCGCAATGCATTGAGATTCTTAAGAAACACCGACTGAAAAGCGAATGTGCCACGTACCATAGGCCATATCCGGTGGAATAGTGAGGATACGGCGCTCACCGACGCACATGCCCTTAAGACCCTCCTCCCAACCACGGATAACTCGGCCCTGACCGACTAAATGACAGATGAGATACTGTGATGTCGAAAAAAGAGCTTTGACAACGTACGCGTGAGAGCAAATGGTTGACCGCGGTCGCGACTGCTCAGGGCGTTAATTAATGATCACGGAACGGAATTGGGTTGGACAAACCTCGAGTCGAATTTTTTGCCGTTGGAAAATAATGTACCAGTCTAGCGGCATGGTTTCAGTGTTTACAGCTCTACCGGTATCAGTACAAACAATAAACTCACGTAGTGAACGTCGATAGAATCCCCGGTCTGCGCTGTAAGTTTGCAAACGTCGGGCTTTTGTGTAACTTGGATGTGGAGCTCCTTAGGGGGCTCGGCACCCTCGGCCGCGACGGCGAGTCCAGCAAGTGCAGCAACGGAGAACCACTTGAGAAGTTGCATTTTCGTCAGTGAGATGTGGTAGTGGTGAAGGTTGGAAAATGAATCCGGGGAGAGCTTGAGCTTTAGCGAGTTGGGCCTGACACGTCGAGGCCAAGAAGGGTAATTCTTGGGACCACGTGGGAAACACGAACATTCAAGGTGTCTGGGGACCTGAAAAAGTCGGGATGTACCGTGAGCAAATAGGGCTCAACAACTGTACAGCGCGCCACCCTGCTAACCTTATTTTTCGGACACAACACTCCAAGCAATCCCCCACGCTCCGCGGCCGACACGATGGTGAGCGAGCATTTCTTGCGTCAATGCTGTCCCTAAGACCAACTCGAGTGCTAATGTACTGAATTTGTGTTATTAGCCTTCCCAAAAGACCTTCCGTATCAAGCAAAAGCTCGCAAAGGCCGCCCGCCAGAACAGGTGCGATTCCTTAACGAATCTATGAGGAAAGTAGCAGGAAAGACTAACGAAGCGTAATAGACCCATCCCCCAGTGGTTCCGCCTAAAGACGGATACTAAGATCCAAGTTCGTTTCGCTCATATACGAATGATGACAATCCACTTATTCAAATATGCAGTACAACGCCAAGCGTCGCCACTGGAGACGAACAAAGTTGAACATCTAAACTTGTATTGCATTTCATTACCCCCATCCCACCACGACCAGCAGCACTCCTTGTCTCCACTCGGGCGATCAGGCTTCTTAGTAGATGGGGAGACCAAGCTGGGGATCTGTTTCTGCAGCATTATACATGTTTTATTACCTATGACGCATGTTGACAAGACAAAACGCAGATGTGCTCTCTCTCTCGACTTTGAAACTCTTAAGATCCGACGGGTGATCGACTTTGCATGAGATGGTTCTGGGTAAGTGTTGAGCGCTTTGATTTCAGACTTTCCACTTTTCGTGCACATCGACTCCCCTGCACCCAACTATGATTCTGCAAATATCTCTTCAATTACTTGAGTTTCAGTCCGGCGCTACATGCACACATCCTTAATCGCCACATTTGGTCATTTCTGCGTGATGAGCTGCCGTGGTCCTCATTTTAGACCTTCTGGACCGGACTAGAACATTCATTACAGCCCTTTTCGTCGTAGCGGATTGATCGCCCTCCCCGATAATTTAGCAGGGGATCACGTGTGCAACCACGATGTGAGATGCCCATCGGCTGAGCCACCTGCACTTGCACTTGTACATTATTCGCCTCTTGCACCTCTGCCCAGCCATGGAGTTTCCTCAGTATGAATCCCCCCTCCTCAAGGTATGCACGGATGAGACATTTCCATGACGTACGGCTATCCGGACCTATCAGGCAGGAAGTACCAGAAATGCTGGAGGAAGACATGCTGGAGTTTGAGTCAAATAACACCATGACTGACCCACCAAATCTCGTCATGCTGTATGAGAAGCTCAATAACACCTATGATCATCCCTTCTTCACGGCACGCTTGGCTGAGCTGTTCTATTCGATGGATGCGCTGCTCCTTTCGGTCGTATATTGCAGGAGGGTGAGTACGTGTGTGTTTGTATTTTATTTCGTACTGAAGAGAAAGTATTGGAAAAGGCAAAGGATACTCTAGACGAGATGGGGGACAGCGATCATGTCTTACACGAGATATTTATCAAGCGCTTCATTGAGGCGGAAGAGCTGGTTAATGAGGGTCTTCAGAGAGCGCGGCTCGGTATTGTCCTCCCTTCTTCTCTTTGATTCTTCCTTGCGTATTCCCTCCACAGTGCAGCCTTATCAAACGTGGAAGCCATCTTTCAGGCATGAATACCCCTGCCGACTACCATATCCGTCCGAGCATGAAGAAATCATTTCGCAATGGCGTAGTCTGAAAAGTGACGAGCGGGATCGATATCTCACGAGCCTAGCTATAGAGACAAATCAAATCGAAAGCATTTTCCTGCTAACGGAAGAGGTCTGTCATCTCCTGTGTCTCACTACAGCGTCTCATGGTGCACCTTCTTATTCCAGTCTACGCAAGATCTCGTTCAGCGGGGAGTTGCTATGGGCTCAGTAGAAACCCTACCAGGAAGTGATACCCATGACCCAGCAAAAATTAGACGCATAATCAATGACACCATTACCGCATGTAGCCACTTTCTGTCAAACTTCACACTTGCTGATCCTCTTATCAGGCGCTCGGTAGCGTGCGTGAGATAATAGAGAATAATGAGAAACTCAGCAAAGAAGTGCTGTGCCGGATACATGCACAATTCATGTATACGTGCCGGTTTGTTGAACACGATGACCCTACTGGGCCTATCACGTATATTGCTGCCGGAGAGACTCGCACGATAACTCGACAGTCTGTTGTTGTGGCTGGAGAACAGATAATTCAGTGTTGTCCCCCATCCGAGGTGGATAAAGAAGTAGAATATATTTGTAGAAAGGCCAATGTGAGTTTAATTGTAATCGATTTGGTTGAATTCGTGTGCTCATTGGGCGTTTTAGGAGTTATTGGCCCATGATTTTAATCCTTTTGCTGCCGCAAGTTGGATCCACTTGATCTTGGTCCGCTGTCACCCATTTGAGGTACGTCCAATGGACGCTTTAGCCTTTCGTGCTTACTGACCAGCTGCATTTCATAGGATGGGAATGGCCGCTTGTCCCGGTTGATCGCATCCATACCCTTGATGATGCATGGTTACCCACCCATTGCCATTATGTTCAGCGAACGTAAAACTTATTATGACGCCGTCAACTCGGTGAGGAATTCAGTCTCGGGCGGTTTTTTGGATGGGGCTAATGCCACCCTAGGCTCATGAAGATGACCACTCTCTATTCATCGACTGTGTTACAAAAGGCATGGTGGATACGATGAATGCAGCTCAGGAGTCCTCCTCGAGGGTCGGTCGACGTTGATTGTTCGAGAGCCTCGGTAAGGAGGCCTTCCCGTGCTTATCTAGCACCAGAACATTTTGAGCAGTCTCTCACCCGTACATATGTATCGTTATATGCTTTGTGTCTCAATGATGTGCTGCTATTTCATGAGCCGTTGCTCCCAAGCCCCCTAATCCTGCCATGCTGTGATCGGGGTCAAGCACGTGGCCTGAGCTTTGGGGTAATTTGGATACGTGGCTGGCCATTGCCAGGCTCAGCACATTTTTGCTGCTCCCCAAGTTAGCCAGAAAAAAATCCGAAAGGAAGGGGGAAGGGTTTGGGTACAAGTCCTACTTCTGCTTCCATTTCATTTCCAACATCGCATTATCCACTCGCCTTTTTACATCCTGACGATATTCGTTGGCTGGACCCTCTGCTGACGTGACGACTCGAGCAACCTGAGCAAAAGATGTCTCTTATTGTCACTATTTTCGGCATTGTTTTCTTGACGCAACTTATATCGTGGATTGGGCAGTCTGTGCTTCTGGAATTCGTGCGTATTTCATAGGGATTGTACTATGCGAATGGGGGGTCTGACGGGAGAGACGGTTTACAGGCATATGGAGTGTACATGCGCCTCTTCCACTGGTCGACGATTTTACGACGCCGCCAACTGAGAGCTGAGATTCTATCGACCAAGGCGGAACTGTTGAAGACGAGCGCGCAGGACCATTTTGCGAAATGGGCCAAGTTGAGGAGGAGCGTGGATAAGGGGCTGTCGGAGCTGGAGAAGTTGAGTGAGTAGCTGTCTCTTATTTTATCTCATGCACATTGCGGGTGCTAGCTGGGTGGACTGGAATGGTGCTAACGGGTGGTGTAGACAGTGAAATTGCGACTACGAAGACGACGTTTTCGCTCAAGTTCAACGGCTTTATTTGGATGTTGACCACTGGGCTGCAGCTTGCTTGTAGCTTGTGGTATAGAAACTCGCCTGTGTTTTATCTTCCACCGGGGTGGTTTGGTCCTCTAACGTGGTGGTTGGGTTTCCCATTTGCGCCAAAGGGTGAGTATTAGGTGTCAAGGCCGGTGCTGGGTACTGAATCCTATTTTTGTTGTCTTCTTATAGGCGCCGTGAGTGTTGGGATATGGCAGATGGCGTGTAAACGAGTTATTTTGGTTGGCGAGGGTGTTGTAAAGGAGTTTTTGGGTACGTTGTGCATTATTTTCGGTTGACCGTGACCAGCCCTTACTCCTACAATGCAGTATCGCAATCAGTCCCCAGTCCCGCGGAGGATGATGAAACGAAGACCCAAGTCGGTGACGAGCAACCCGAGAAGAAGGAAACGTGATGCTTTGGACATCGTTACCTTGGACATTAGAGCCATTGTGGCCACTGTCTGTATAGTCGCTTTATATTTTTGCACGCACATTCCTAACAGGTTACGAATGATTTCCTCGCCTCACGCACACATCCCATCCACCTCGTCTCTGTTACTGTGTTGTGCTAGTAATGTTTCATATGAAGTGTGGACTGGGATTTATGGGCGGATCTGTTGATTCCGCTTCTCCAACGGGAAACCGACGGCAAATCCAACTTTTCGGTTCATATCATTGCCAGTGGCAGCACCATGGAGAAATGCTGGGCCGTGCTACAGTATCCGCGGTGGGGCGGCCATCATGGAAGGTCCACATATGGGTTATCTCTACAAATATTGAACGAAGAATGATAATTGATATGGACTTGGGAGCTGTTTGATGGGTTCAACGCATGTGCGTGGCAGATGACTCAAACCTGGAATAATGTGTTCACAATGACCCGGGCCTGAATAGGATCAAAATAGGGTGACAGATTCTGTACATAAGAGGTAGCTGTTCTGATCAAAACAGCGACTCTGGTCTGTGCCCTTCGGAGCATGAGCACCTTACATTAGAGGTAATGGCTGTATAATCACATGTAGGGTCGCCCTGAGCTGTGTTAAAGCCGCAATTTGCTGGACGAATGCAGGATTTCAGCGCGTCCAGCAAGGATTTCGGACGCCAGACAGTCGAGGCCAATGCCGTTGTGGCAGATCAATAAATTGCCATCGAAGACGCCGGCGGCGTTGAATTAGAGGCAAGCAGATTTTCGCATGTGATAGTCACGAAAAGCAGGCTCGGATGTGACGTCGACGCGGGACTCGGAAGCGGGTGGCACGGAGAGCCGTAAGAGGGATAAAACTAGAAATCGACGACTTTGAGCTCACTTTCAACCTCCTGCTTATCTTCAGCACCATGGTCCAAGGTCTCAAAGTCCACTCCACCGTCGCCCAAAACGCCCAGTCCGAGCTCTTCACCGAAGACGCTCTCAAGTTCCTCGCTGCCCTGCACAGGACCTTTGAATCCACCAGACAGTCTCTCCTCGTCGCCCGTGAGGAGGCCCAGCGTCGGTATGACTCTGGTGTGCCTCTCGACTTCTTGCCGGAGACCGCCAATATCCGTGCGGAACCGTCGTGGCACTGTGCCCCTCCCGCTCGTGGTTTGGAGGACAGGCGTGTCGAGATTACCGGTCCCACTGACCGCAAAATGGTCATTAATGCCTTGAACAGTGGAGCCAAGACATTCATGGCTGATTTTGAAGGTATGTTCTTATCGCTATCGTCGAGATAACGTCTGACGTGACACCTGACAGATTCAAACTCGCCTACGTTCGCCAACATGGTCAATGGCCAAATCAACCTTCGTGATGCCATCAGGAGGCAGATCGATTTTGACATTGGCGGAAAGCAGTACAAGCTTGTGGAGAAGCCTGCTACTTTGATTGTACGGTACGTCATCCTCTCTGTGCTCCCTAGGACGGAAATGTGACCAACACTCTGCAGTCCCCGCGGCTGGCACTTGGACGAGCCCCGCATCACCATCGACAATGTTCCCATCTCTGCCTCCATCTTTGACTTTGCCATGTACTTCTATCACAACGCGCATGAGTTGGTGAAGCGTGGGTTTGGCCCCTATTTCTACCTTCCAAAGATGGAGCACCACCTTGAGGCTCGCCTCTGGAACGACATCTTCAACTTCTCACAATCATACGTCGGACTCCCTATCGGCACTATTCGTGCTACCGTTCTCATCGAGACCCTTCCAGCTGCATTCCAGATGGAAGAAATCCTCTTCGAACTGAGGACACACTCTTCAGGATTGAATTGTGGCCGGTGCGTCATTTCGCGACATTTATACATGGGAAGACCTAGTATTTATACTCACAATTCTAAACATAGATGGGACTACATTTTCAGCTTCATCAAGAAGCGAAGGGCTGACAGGCGGGCGGTTCTTCCTGATCGCAAGGATGTGACCATGACAGTCGGCTTCATGGACGCCTATGTTAGGCTCCTTATTCAGACCTGTCACAGGTGAGTCTTCCTATTCCCATTTATCAAGGAAGCTTGACATTGACACGCTCGCTTAATTTAGGCGAAAGGTTGCTGCTATGGGTGGCATGTCTGCCCAAATCCCCATTAAGAATGATCCAAAAGCAAACGAGGCTGCAATGGCAAAAGTCCGGGCCGACAAGCTGCGTGAAGTCACTGCCGGACATGACGGTACTTGGATCGCCCATCCTCTTATCAACGAGATTGCTCGCCAGGTGTTCGACGAACACATGTTGGGTCCCAATCAGGTTAGTAGACAACCCTCCCGATTTGATAGAAGGATTCACGGAGGAATTAACTTGACGCGTTGTCATTCAGTACCACGTGCTACGGGAAGACGTTAAAGTTGCCGCCAATGACCTTCTAGACACCAAGGTTCCTGGTCAGATCACCGAGCAAGGTGTTCGTGATAACATCGCTGCAGCCCTCGCTTATACAGGAGCCTGGGTCGGCGGTAATGGTTGCATTCCTCTCAACCACCTCATGGAGGATGCCGCCACCGCCGAAATTGCACGTGTTCAGCTTTGGCAATGGGTCAAATATCAGTCCCGTCTTGATTCGGGACAGACCATCACCGTTGAATACGTTGACCGATTGATCAAGGAGTTGGGGCCGACGGTCAAGAAAGTGGCGCCTGGAGTCAAGGAAGAGCATGTCACCGTTGCGACCGAGTACATTAAGAGACAGATCAGACAGACCTGGCCAAGCGAGTTCTTGACCAGCGATCTCATGCCGTATCTGGCTGCTGCTGATGGCGTCGAGGCTGACTGGCAGAGGGCCTCGCTGTAGGCTGATTGATCACTGATTATGCGTGTCGTGAACGGTGGGGCTCGAGTTCCTCCATTGTGAAATAGCGCAATCCTCTACGTATGTTTCATTCTCGCCGTGGTTTTATCATGGTCACTCTGTTCTTCCATATCACAAGGGTTTTTGTCAAGTTCTATTCGCAACATCATTTATTTGTAAAAGTAGTCCTGCAATTCCATCAGATTCATATGCAAGCTGGGTGATGAGTGGGTTCAATTTGTGCTTTGCGCGTTACACAAATCACATGGAAATGGAGATGCTTCCTAAACTGATGAAATGACGAAGGTGTAGCCCCATCCTCCGCGGAGGTAATACCGTGTAGGGGACGGGGATAAGCAGTTCGAAGCCAAGGCGACCAGCGTGGGTGAAAGAAAGGTGTAAAATATGATGTCAGACAAGACAAACGGCCGATGGGAGGAGATGGAGATGCGGAACGAAAGTGGATGCAAATCAGGGGGAAGGGATGAGATTCTGTGTGGTCCGTTTATCTCCGGGCTTTACTGGGGGTTGACTGGGGGGAGTGCAAAAGGCCAAGGTTGACCATGACCCCAGGGTTGGGACAGAGCGTACGAAGTGTGCCGCTGTCGGCAGAAATGTCATGCGGGAGTGCGGGCTTCCTTGTCGATGCTCTCTGCTTTGATGCCAACAGCGATGGCGGAAGGTGCAGGCTGTTCTACTTGTCCTTTTGCTTTGCTGGTTTGAGCTGTCAGCATGAGTAAGAGAAGATCTACGGTTCGACGCATGTTTTGCGCTCTCCTGTGGACACCATGCGGTGGCTGAATTCAAAGCTGGCCAGTTATAATTATAGAATAAGCGGCATATGAAGTTTTTGAGGACTGGCTTCCTCTGGTGACTATTTTATTTGCAATCTACGACTGCACCATCCAGGCACCTTCCTGGCTCCATGTGTCACTGCAGACGAGGGCGTTGGGCGTTGGACGAGAACTTTGTTTCCTTCGCTTTACAACGTCGTGGGATACTACGCGACTCGGTGATATACCCTGCAAACAATGTGGTCTATTACGCTCAGGCTGTTGCAAGGACCTCGAGCGTCCCCCTTAACCGAGTTCGTTGGATTTGGTTCCGTCGGCAAGAAACAAAACGACTGGATAGGAACGAACCGCTCTTAATAACTGATGATAGACGATAACAGGAATTTCTCAGGTTGGTGGTGGTGTTCAAGTTGTCGGGATATCGGCGTGAGCTTCCGACATCCTGACTTTGCCCGATGCGTGACACTTGGTCAATATTTGCCTCTATCAAGCTTTGACGATATGTGCGCCCTCCTACCTCCAATTATTTCTCTAGCCGTATCATTACATGCCGGCGATAGCTTAATCTCTTCCTTGCTATAGTAAGGCCCGCTAACGCTTGGTTAATGCCAGAGTATCTGGGTATATGGTCAAGCTGTTTGAGCTCATTACGCATGAGATTCGTGTCAACATTACCACAGCTAGTGAATGTCATTTTTGACAGCTTTCGGGTCAACCGAACTGGAATTAGATATTGTCAGAGTGCGTTGGGCGATGCCCACACAGCAACAACCTACGCGGAATATTGACGACAATCCAACTGCCTCAACTTACCCGTTAGCTCTCTATCCTCAGTTTACTAGCGGTGTACAATCTCAGATATACCTTCTAGGATTTTTCTGGGTGGACATACGACCCAGAGTCTGCGTGATTTCCTTCCTCCCTATCGCTACATTCGACAGGGTCGAGGGCATATCTAACCTTGGCACGAGAGGGCTGAGATGGGTTTTCACTGCCCTTAATCGTCGCTAGGGTGGACGAAAATCAGGGGGTTATAAGGAAAGCTAGAATTCCCACCGATGTGCAATGGCGAAGGCAATAACCTAAACTTACTCCAGTCTGGCAGTAGAAGAACGAAACACATAGCAGGGACTACTGCCGATAAAAGCCTTCTACCATATTGAAGAAGACTTATGATCACCAGCAGCTGCTCTAATCCAAATAGCAAGAACGAGACACCCAATTCATTTGCTTCCCCACGAGCGGCATGTTTGCGTTTTTGGCCCGTTTGAAGGGATCCAGAGCCCTGTATGTTTGTATTTACTTGTAGTATACATCCCTGTCGTTGCTAAACCGCCCATTTCCCCCATTTTGCCAACAGAACAAAACGCTCATAATACTGATGACAAGCAGTATCCCAAAAGCCCTCAGGTTCTGATACTGCTGTGATCCGTTGATCTCCCTGCGCAGTTCCAACCCACAATTTTGCTCTACTCGTCCGAATGCATTGCCAATTGCAATCTATGTCGTCCCTCTAGCAAATCCGAGTACCTTGCTCGATGACTGACTTGGACAATGTTAAAGATCTAATGTTGCGCAATCAAGAAGCCTTCAATCTAGTGCCAATGCAGTTGAATGCATTGAACTTTGGTGGGTGACCTATTCATATAATCTCTGGGTTAACTAAACTAAAATGGGGGCACGATCGATATCAGAGGGTACAAGTAATATGCGAGTATCGGATAGCCTACGCGAATATTGGTTGATGGGGGTGATGCAGAGGTTCTCATGTAAAACTCTCTCAAGTCAAAATGCTGCTGACAGGACACGATTTATTGACCCTGACCTTTGCGTTTTGGGCTGAGTCTTCGACCTCGACGCAAGTATAATGGTCATTTCAGATGTATTCTTAGCATATCTGTATGGACAGAAGTCTCAACAGACGCCAAACTATACATAACTCTCAGTGGGTGCGCTCGTAATCAGGGCGCGACTACTTGACGCTCTACGGATGGGAGGACTTCATATCAAATGATTTGATTATTTTGGTCACTAACTGCTATCGCCAATCACGCAGGAACTTCCCATGTTTCGTACTTTCCACCGGTGCGACACTACGTGTATGATCCATCCCCAAAATGTTTTAACCCATTTCTATACACAGAGCGATGTATTCCAATTCCCTATGACTGGGAGTCAACGAGCCCTGTTTCTTTCACATCGTCATTTTGATAGCAATCCCGCTCGTCCCGCTATCTCCATATGCAGAAAACCTGTGCTCAGGGCATTCAATACACGGCGCATTTTCTCCAGTACAAATACACCAACCCTCCCACAAGATCTGCTTCTCGTGTCTTCCCTCGCGGTCGTCAGGCTTTCACATCACATCCAAGAAGAATACACCTCTACCCGCTCAAATACAAGTCGCACGACCATTACACCCAAGAGACTAAGTTATTTACATTTACAGAGGTCGCATGTCGCACAACGATGGTTACGAAAAGTCTCGGGCTTCATTCGAGAACCAGTCCACATCGCATGAGAAGGATGGTGAATCCCCATTAGATGTCAGTGAAGCTGAACGGAGATGGGTCCTGAGAAAGATGGATTGGAATATCGTCCCACTTATTTCGTTGCTGTACTTGCTGTCTTTTCTGTAAGTGAACCGCGCCTTCTTATGCAGGATGTCTCTCTGATGATGTTGGACAGTGATCGTTCTAATATTGGTGCGTCCAGTTAACCGTAGGGGTAATACTTCATCGTGGGAGCTAATATAATGCCAGGCAATGCACGAATAGCTGGAATGCTCGAGGACGCTAACCTGTATGGTTTAAGATACAACATTGTAAGTCGTGTTATAGCAAGCACATCTACTAGCGTAATCATACCCATAATCAGATTGCCGCCGTATTCTTCGTACGTGCTCTGTCCATGTTTCTAGATCAAAAATACCTTATCAGGTTGGATACTAGATACCATATGCTCTCTTCGAAGTACCATCGTCAGTGAAATGATCTTGCAAGGTTTTCATAAGAACTAATTATGTCCTACAGAAACATTGCTCTCAAGCTCATCCGACCATCTCGGTGGAGTAAGATAGCACCTAGTAATTCAGACTTTATTCATCAACTTCTATCCCAGTCCCATCCATCATGCTTGCGTGGGGTATGTCGGGAATGCTCTTCATTAGTTCTTCCAGCTTATTCTTGCATCAACTAGGTTTGATTATGACACTCATGTGTCTTTGCCATAATTTTGAGGGGCTACTTGCGTACGAGTAGAAGCTTCTGGTCATTCACCTGGACACTGACCTTACTACGCAGGGCACGTATCTTCTTGGGGTTGGCCGAAGCGGGATTGTTCCCTGGCGTAAGTGCATTCATGTCTTGGCTCCCGCGAAAAAACTTAGAATAAAACTAGGTCACATTTTACCTTTCACTGTGGTACCGCCGAAGAGATATAGCTGCTCGTATTTCGTTGTTTTTCTCGGCAGCAACAATTGCTGGTGCTTTTGGTGGCATATTAGCGTAGGCGTCTGAGCATTCTTGTGATCATGCCACACTCAATGAAGCATGTTAGTTACGGTATCGCGCATATGGATGGTCTGGGCGGCTTACACGGATGGCAATGGATCGTAAGTGCATTCTAGCTGTGGCTATGACGTCCTAACCGCTGTCGATAGTTTTGTATTGAAGGAATCGGTAAAAGTTAACACATTCTTTATGTGAACCCTTAAACTCACCTGGCATCTCTCAGTTACGGTCCTGGTTGCGATCGTTGCATTCTTCTACATAAACGACGTGAGAGAATACATTCTTAAAGCATATAAGGGTTACCGAATGCTAAAGCCTTTGATAGTACCCAGAAACCGCCAGATTCTTGAATGCCAGGGAGAGGGCTATTCTTATTAATATGCTCAAGGAGGACCAACAAGGACTTGCGACTCACTACGAACACAAATTCGTATGGCAAGCCATGACAGACTACAAAACCTACGTGCAAGTCGCAATCGGTATTGGTATCCTCGTTCCCCTCTATGCTATTTCCCTCTTCATTCCGACTATTATCAGAGGACTTGGTAGGCGTATACTACCATAGGTTCACCTCTTTCTTACACGTCTATCTGCATAGGGTATAGTGCTGCCAGAGCACAGCTCATGAGCATTCCACCTTTTGTAGTGGGATGCGTTGCAACTATTGCAAGTAAGTGATGGCCGCGCCGCAAGGTAATAAAGACCTAAAAAAGTCCTAGTTGGCATTGCTTCGGATAGGCTTAACCTTCGAGGACCATTTATTGTCGGCTCTGCTCTCATATCTTTAATTGGCTATATCATCCTCTACACTCAGACTCGACCTGGTGTAGCGTATGCTGGTACCGTCTTAGTCGCTCTGGGCGTATGCCCTTGCATCCCCGTCGGCGTAGCATGGGCAGGGTCCATGGCTGGAGGTGACGTACGAAGAGGTATATCGTTTTATTTGATGCGCATAATTCATCATTCACTATTATTTTTAGGCGTGGTACTTGGTATGGTCATCGGCATCGGTAACCTGGGAGGGTACGTATTCACTGATCCCCAGTTTTAATGGACGCTGAACGTGATCATAGTATCTGCTCTTCATTCATCTATTTCGGCCCTCCCCGATTTTTTGTCGGTCATGCAACCATGATGGCATTCTTGAGTCTCGCGTTCGTGATCAACTTACCTCTGATCATTCTTGCCTCGGGCTAAACCCTTCTCCACAGCATTGTCTCGAGTTGCTTCGCGATGTGGGATTACAGCCGTCTTAATAAAAAGAAGGAAGCACAGTGTCAACGTGAAGGAATTGATGCATCTCAAAAACACGAGTTTGCAAATATGGGGAGTGAAAGCCCGCTGTTCCGGTAAGCCCTTAGATTTTGTTGAGTTTGTTAGCATCTGAAATTCGAGCCATAACATTCAACCCAGTTATACATTGTAAGAATCGCACGCATAACTTACGATTGGTCTCTCTGGTGCATACTTCCCTTTTCTTGTTGCCACATTGAAGAGGTCAGGTATCTGCAGGCTTTCGGTTTGGACAACGATTGTATTCTCGGGCCTACATTTGCACAACATTGCGACGTTCGTCGTACTCGTTTATACACTACTACACTCATTAGTATAGTTAACATGTTGTGTATTGAGCACGCAGTGTCGGGTAGGTAATTCAGCTTTGTGGAAACCCTTTAGCGCCAACCGAACGCAGTTGTAAGAATTGATCTTTTTTGCAGAATAAATCATGAATCACATGCAGTTGAGGACCCCAATCCGACATCACCTAATACCAATAAAATGACGAAAGCTTGCACGGAAGCATAGCAAACAGGGATGGAATTAAGCAACCGGGGCCCTAAGCCAAGGAGACTTTGACTTCGACGCCGTGGGTGAGTGCGCGGCTGTAAGGACAAGCCTGTAAAATATGATGTCAGACAAGCATTTGGGGGAGAGATGCGGAACGGAGGTGAATGCAGATCAGGGGAAATGGAACCAGAGATTGCCTGCTCCGTTTATCTCCGTCCAAGGCAAGGCGAGGCGAGAGCCTGGGGTTATTCCAGAACAAGAAGAATAATATGCTGACAAAAACAGGGGGAGATGTTGCACAAATCTAAAGTATTGACCCACCTCGTGTGCAAGTTTGAGCACCTCCTCATCGACACCCTCTACTTTGAGATCGACAGCAATGGCCAGACCACCCAACTCGTTGGCTTCTCCGATGGCAACGCTTGCGTGGACTTTAGCCTGTTTGCCCATTGCCTCTTTACCAGTTTGACGGGCTTTGAGCTGAATCGCGCCCAAGAGACAGGCTGGTTTTTGTCACGTATTCAAGTTAGGAGCGTCATCAGTCGCGGAAGTAAATTAATCACACAGAACATGACATGAGACAGTGTGGAGGATAGTACAGATGAAATGCTTACCCGAATAACCCATTGCGAACAGTTGTTCTGGGTTTTGACCATCCCCGCGACCACCTAGTTCTTTTGGCATGGACAGCTTGACTTCAACGTCTTCAGATACGACGGTGCCATTGCGACCTGCTCCGCTAGCGGTAGCATGTGCGGTGTACTGAGTGGTATGGCAAAATTCCGTTAAGAATTGTGGATAATCCAATACAAGAAGATAGACGATAGAGTAAGGGTTGTATGGTTCATGGGCGTCACCGACACGAGGAGAGCCTCGGGGACAGTGAACCAACCACAACGGGATGACTTTTGGAGTCAAGCCTCGTGGGCGGTAGTATCACAGAGCACACAGTCGCTGGGTATCACGCTCAAATGAATACATCAGACGCACCTTATGATCCTTGAGTGTTACAATAGTTCTCAAGGGGTTTTGCAACGTAGAAACGCGTTGAGTATTTGATGCTAGTATGGATCTAGCAGAAGCAGCCTTAAGCAGACTACGAGAGGCAACATTCAACATTGTGAGGGTGCTGATGGATATGGAGGAAGGGTCTGAATGAGTCCATAAATCTGCGGAACTTCTTTTTCGCACACCATCGTAGCGACGGTACCACACCAGACACAACATCACAACACGCGTCTAGCAAAGTTCGCGCGCTACAGAAAGCTGATACAACACTGATTCACAGCAAGAAATATTATACGTCTGATATACATAGGACACTAATCAGAATCCACTAGTCGTTACTCTCAGCTGCTCTAATTTCTTGAGCACCTCTCCAACTGTACGATCCAACTCTCCCGAAATTGCGCTCTGTTTCTGATTCGGCAATCTCGCAAACGTCTCACACAAATCGCCATCGACAACCGCCTTGACAGGTACGTAGTACCCCCTCCAAGTTAGATGGTCTCTCCCAACCAAGCTTTGAAGCTCCGTACGCATATGTTGCTCCAGTGTCGAGATGAAATCCACATCTTCCTTCGAAACAAATGGCACAAGAATACCAATTGTCCCATGGAGACATGTATACAGAAGAATCTCACGGCCACCAGCGACCATGGATACTTTGTTGATCGAGGTGACGATATCCCCAATATGGAAATGCGCAAGCATCTTCGTTTTATGCGGTGCTCCCATAAGCTGTCCCTTTTCATGCAGAATACCAGCACCCGTCGGGTCGTCATCAACTTGGTCGGAAACTTTCATATCTAGCCGATTGACGAAGACGTTGCCAAATCTGTCGCCAGCTGCAACTGTCGTATAGTCAACCATGGTGGCGGCGGTGACCCAGCGTGGTTGAGTATCGTCTGCAAAGACAAGCAGTCGGTTTTCTGGTGCCTTGTAAACAGCGAAGAAGACCGAATCTTGCATGTCACCAACTAGTATACGCGACCCTTGTGTGCAAAGCGTGACAATATTAGAAGAGAAGGTCTACATCATGCATTTAGCCAAGCATTGCTTTACGGGTGGAGGTTGGACGGACCTTGTTCTCCACCTTACGTAGGAGCTTCTTCTTTCCAATATCGTAGATCCTTAAAGCCTTTCCAACACCAGCGACCAATCTGCCTTGGAAGGGCATAAGGACCAATGGAACGTCGTCGATCTCCGTCTGCCGAGCACGTTGTCAGCCTCACCATACCATAGTTGCGGTAATCAACTACGTACTGTATGCAAAAACTCCATGCTAGAGCCGTCCTCGCTCAATTTATACGTTCGGAGGAACCCACTCGTGCATGTTTTAGGCGACACTGTGGTATCGGCTGCTGTTCCGACTACAACGTGTAGCTCCCCATTTCGTGCAGAGAATGGTACAATAGCAATCGAGAATGCAGCCTCATTGTTGTCTAAATGGTATACATTGAGGGTTTGGAGCTTCGAGAATCGGTCAACAACCTTAACTCAACATGGAGATCAACATACCTGCACAGGATCAACAATGCGAATGCAAGACCCCCAGGAACCAGCTGGAGCTTTTGTCCGGCCGAATACCTCGGGCGGAAGATTCGCCACCTCTTCATCAATTCTCTTTCCTTGCGCGCGCTAAACACAAAATTGAAAATTGAACACAAAATCTTAGTGCTCGTTCACACATGTATACTGCACGATACATACCAACTCTTTTAATCTACGTTGCTTAGTCACATCTCCTATTACTCGATGGTCACTTTCTACAATGTAGAAAAATCTAGTGCCGCTTTCCGGATGCGTGATCATCTTCCGTGGTGTATAGGATAGGGGCATAGAGTCTTGCTTTAGCTTAACGCCCAATTTGGGTACCTGGAAAATTCTAGCCAGCCGAATTAGCATGAAGTAAAGAAAAAATTAGAGAATGTGTCTCCTCACCTGAGAACGCTTCCGGAAATACCAATGAGGCCTTCAGGACTGAGCTCAGCAGAGAAACTCCATGCGTAATCGAGGTTCTCATAAATAAGAGGCGTGAAGTGCATGAGATTTTGATGCGTATAATTGAGCCACGACCGGGATGACAAGGCCAGAATCGCAGGATTGCGTTGTATCTGGACACGGACGAGTCGAATGGGTCTGGTTCCCAAAAATCTGTAAATGAAGGTTGGGTCAGGTAGGATTTCCATAAGCAAGAACGGTAACCACGGACCGAGTTCGTGTATCGGTTAACTGCCCATTCATAGGATCAAGCACAGTTCTCAAGAGAACACCATTCTGTAACCCGATGTTGACAAACATGGTAGGCTGAGCTTTATTAATACTGGCATCCAGCATATCTGCGATGCAAATCGCGGAAGGCGGTGCAGTTAATGCTTGCAAGCTGATAGTCTCGAGTGTGCTTTCAGGGTCTAAGGAAATTATCCGCACAGTCTGGTCTTCACATCCAACGGCCTAAAGGCGATGCAGCGAGATTAGAGGGTCCCAGACCTAACAGACATAATCAGCACTTACAAGGAATGGCGTTCTCTGCCGTCCCTCAGGAACCTCACCCACGCTCAGCGCTAAGACTGTGCTTCCCATAGCTTTTCGGTCTTGGTATTCATTCAGTTGACCTTCCATATCGAGCTCGAAGTACACCAACTCGGCAGTACTTAATGCGACGACGACCTGCCGTTTATTCGTTGTTGCGGCAACGATTGTTTTCCCATCCTCGACCCTCCATTCATTCACCCTACGATCGGCAAGAACATGTCTAATACCATGTGGGTGGACCTGGAGGAGTGCGTCAGCACCGATCTGTTGGACAGCTAGTGTAGGAGCTGATGATAAGAAGCCTGTGTCCTGAACTTCTTCAATGGTCTCGCCGATTGAGAGGACGAGCGTGCCGTTCACGAATGAAAGAATGATGTAAGAGTCGTATGCATCTAAAAAAATCATTTAACGTGCCTACTCAAATGGAGAAATAAGAACCACCGACCGTCCTCTTTCTGCTTTACCGTCCAAACGGCGTTTGGAATACCGGGTAGTTCAGAACTGACAGACTCCTCAACCTCAAGGCCATGTCGTAGTGTTCTCAACGTACTACGAGCACCACGTCCACACGCTGTGAAAATTTGTGGTGTATCCGAATTTGGTAGGAGGTTTAGAACCTTTGAGTCCAAGATTGGAACCAGAGATTCCATTTCGTCGGCAAGGACCAAGTTATCGAGTGGACGTGGCCGGAATTTTGCATGTGGGAGGGGAACGGTCGGGTCAGCCATCCCAAAATCAGGATACTGTGTTGAACTGAATTCAGGCTCGTCATCATCGTCACCGAGCTTTTGGAATTGGTAAAGGTAACTATACGATGTTAGCGTGAATCTCAAACTTGATCAGGAGTGCGAAGACATACTGATTGCCAAACTCAGATGACACAAAGAGGAAACCAGATTTCAGAATACATAAACTAGATGCAACAGGCACTGTATCAAAATACTTGATCTTCAGAGCCTTCACCTCCTCATCTTCATGCTCAATGGTGACTTTGAACAGATCACCGTCTTCATTTTGAACCAAAAAGAAGAAAGCACCCTGGAAACTATCTCAGCCAAAAGCTTGGCGGGCATCCAAACGACTAACCTTCATCTTATGCATAACAGCGCTGACAATAATGATTCCCCGTTCTGAGTCCGCAAGTGGGTCATTTCGCCGAGGAATCGGCACTCGGTGTTGGGGGTTATCCATATTTCGATATATTATATGATCTTCGCAGCATATTAGAACACCTGAGGGTCCGTCAAAGCGATCCGAGGACGCCAGTTGACCACCAGGAACCTGGACAAGAAGGTTTGCACGAGGATCGGTAGGTTCACTCCATTTCCGAACGACGTGGTTCAGTCCAAGGTCAAGTTCGTAATATGTCAACATCTGAGTCGTGTGAGACTGGAATGAATGGTGTATAACATCGTTTACTTACCTTCTCTGCATTATTGAAGGCCTCTCCTGTTGGATCCTGATCTGACTCGGAGTAATCCACTTCCAATGCAGCAAACATGGGGTTCTCAAATCCAACATCCACTCCCACTATGTGATGAATAATAGCCGATGGTTTGTGCGCCTCGAGTGGTGAGGAAATTGTCAAGTTGGCGGCCGCATCACGATTCAGAATATACACCAGCTTTGACTTTTCCACCGCAGATATCATGACCGCTCGTCCCTTGGGATCAGTCGCCAGATGTTGCCCTGGGACAATCCGACGAGCACCCGATTTTCCAAAGGTTTCTTGATGTAGCTTCACAAAGCTACTAGTCTTGGCATCGTAGTCTAGAATAATAATTCGTCCAGAATCAGAGCCTACAATGGTGTAATCTGAGAAAGAGAAGTGAGTAACAGAGTAAAAACAAGTATACGCACACCGGCTCACCCTTCGTCCCACCAGTCAAACGGAAGGGAGCGACCGATCGTATGGATCCAAACACGTCAGTTGAAATGATGGTCGTAAGCTTTCCCGTCTGGGGATCTGGTCGAAGTAGCTCAAGACGCGTCCCATGAGAGAGGATAATTTCTTGCTGCCGTGCGCCTGAGAAATTGCCAACAATGGCCTGTGTGACGGCCGTGGGGGGTTGGAGAGTCAGATTATAGAGATGCATTGTTGGATGCTGCCTGAACGGTAGGTTTTATGAAGGATGGAACGACAACAAATTCAAAGTGCAACGGGACGAGGCCGACCAGAATTTTGGGACGCAGTTTACTGGTGACGAAGGTGTGTTACATGCCCAGGCTAACCACAAACAGCCTTCGAGTCTAACAAGGACAAATAATGGAATGCTCGAACTTTTCAAAGTTGGCCATGGAGCTTCATCTCCTCAGCTTGGCTTTCAATCAACTTTATACATTAGAAACTAGACAATGATATACAATAGTCTTTGTAGTTATTAAAACATCGTAGAAAATCGAAGAAGTCAAGGGAACACCCCTCTAACATCGTCTCATACAAGCTGTACACTTATTCATAATCCAAGTGAACCTTTCAGAGCGTGTATCTAGTTCATTTCATGAGCGACATGAGTGAACTGATGGAGGAGGGACTTACCTGAACAATGGACTTTCACTGCCCATGTTTACGAACTCTTCTCTACGAGAGATGTCGATGCCTTCGCGTTGACATAGAGCCTCCTTCTTTTTGTTAAGGCGGTTGTAGTCCCACATTGCGAAGCAGCTCAAGGTAATGCTTTAAATGGAGCTTAAGCATTGGGCATCCTTAGAAGCAGGATATCACTCACGAAAGACTCAAGCATGCCATCATAGTCGCGTGACCGACAAAGAAGCGGGGAGGGCCGAAATAAATGAACGACGAGCAGATGCTACAGCCGACATAAGCACTCTTCCAGACGGGGGCTGGTGAATTCTTACCCTCCGAGGTTTCCGATACCAATGACCATAGCAAGGACTACACCTTTGCGGACATCACCTCCAGCTGCAGACCCGGCCCAGGCCAGGTCAACAGCGATGCAAGGATATACACCGACAGCAGCCAGGATTGCACCCACGTAAGATGCACCGGGTCGAGTTTGAGTATAAAGAACGATGTAGCCGATCAAGGAAACGAGGCAAGAGCCGATAATAAATGGTCCCCGACGGTTGAGGCGATCAGAAGTGATACCGACTAGCGGTTCTGTCAGCAACGCAAATGGTTTGACCTTGATAATGTATTACCTGCAATCGTAGCTATACATCCAGCTGCGAATGGTGGGATGCTCATGAGTTGTGCCCTGGCGGCGCTGTATCCTGTGAAGCGAAGCGACGATATTAGAGGCATGCCAAGGCGGTTCTAGTAAATATCGTACCGAGTTCCCTGACAATGGTGGGGGTAAAAAGAGCAATAGCATAGACGGGAATGAGAAGACCAATATAGATCCCAACTTGAATGTAGGTCTTATAATCAGTCATGGCTTGCCAAACAAATCTGTGCTCATAGTGGGTCGCAAGTCCTTGTTGGTCCTCCTTGAGCATGCTAATAACGACAGCCTTTTCTCTCGGATTTAAAAATCTGGCAGTTTCGGGATACTGTTACAGCCTTAGTTCATGGCGTGATCAAAGCCAGCATTGCACTCACGTCATGCATATAGAAATAGGCAACGACGGCAACTATGACGGTAGCTGAAGAGCGTGAAACGGTTAGGATTATTTAGATGGAGGCGGTAGGTGAGTTACCAATTCCCTCAAGGCAGAACTATGCAGGAATGTTAGCTTGGAAGCACAGCTTCTGCGGAGCACTTACAATCCATTGCCATCCGTGCAAACCAGCAATGCCATCCATATGTTCAATACCATAACTAAAAGTAGAATAAGCACAGTGTGTAGGGACACGGCTAAGGTACTTACGCCAACAAACCACCGAAAGCACCGGCAACAGTTGCCGCTGAGAAGAACAATGCAATGCGAGCGGCGACATCTCTTCGGCGGTACCACAGGGAAAGATAGAATGTAATCTGTCCGCATCCTCAATACCTGTAATTACATCACATATATGCGGACTTACGCCAGGGAACAGACCAGCCTCAGTCAAACCCAAGAAGACACGCGCACTACGTTGACCGAGTTAGTAGATGATAAGAGCAAAGTAAGCCCAAAGCCGTACGCAATCAATCCTTCGTAATTATGGCAGAGGCACATAAGCGTCATCACCAAACCTGGTTAAAATAAAGGAGCACATGCCAGTTGCCATAACTGATAAAATGGAGAAGTTCTCGACTTACCCCATGCAACCATGATGGATGGGACTGGACCGATGCGAATTAACAGGAGTTGATCAGATGGTGCCAAGTTAGAATTAGAATTTAGTCTTACTCCATCGAGAAGGTCGGATGAGTTTGAGTGCAATGTTTCTGTGGATGGATCAGCATCCCCAAGTCGTACGAGCATTCATGTTGACTTACGACGGTACTTCAGCTAGTGCATAAGGTATCTAGGTGCCGAATGATAAGACATCTTGTGGGACGTACCCGAAATGAGATACGTACAAAGAATACGGCGGCAATCTAGTGATGGTTATCAGCGGGGCGTTAGGTTTTCCTGTAGCAGGGCAACTTACCACATTGTATCTCAGTCCATACAGATTGGCATCTTCACCCATACCCGCAATTCTCGCATTCCCTGTCAATATAGATGAGCATCCAAGACTTGGGGACTTTGAAGTCGAGGTCCGCCTACCAATGTTAGCACGATCACTGCATAAGTGGTCAACTGCTGTCCAGCATATACGGCATATGAACGACTTCACTCACAGGAAAGACAGCAAATACAACAACGACACAAAGGGTAGGATGTGCCAGTCCATCTTCCTCAGGACCTTCTTCCTTTCGGCCTCAGTGACATCCAACGGGGCTTCACCACTCTTCTCATAAGACGTGACCTGTTCATCGAATGATTCTTGTGCCTTCTCGTTGTTGCTATACGTCATGATTGTCGTCTTCAATTATCGGTGTCCCAGTGGAAAGAGTATTTTTAATTGTGCAGAAGAGGGGAGTTACCGCGTTCGTATACGAGGGAGGACCACGAGAGAATTCCCGAGGGATGGGTTGGGTGAAGAAGCACAGAGGCGTTTATATAGGAGGAAGCACCCTGCAGACTAGAAGCGCTAAACGCAACCCCAGTCGGCGTTTTCGCGAGCCGAATCGCTTCCGGGCATATGGAGTAAAGAGGAGGAGCCACACGATGATTTTCTGCGGGGTCACAACATTGCAATTGCAATATGAAAGAAGCTGTGCCTCTCAACTCCCAAGGGCAAGGTTGATACATACTCTGTGCATAGAAATGGTTTAGCATATTGAGCGGGTCAACGAAGACGCGAAGTGCCTCACTGGTAAAACATACGAATCCCCAACTAGGAGTGCAACGGCTGGAGATGATTACCCCTCATCCGGCTAGCGGTGAAGATTGTTGACCCGTTGTAAGGCAGGTGGCGCTCTTCTTGCGCCCAGTATTGAACCAATATGTTGGCTATCATCCACTTATTGTGGAGAACCATGTCAGATGTTATGACGGACCGCTTCGCCCGATGATCGCGACTGCTTCCGGATCTCCTTGTTACAAGAAGGAAAAGCAGATAATCGACCTGTCTATGGGATTCATAAAGCGTAAGGAGTAATGTCAAATCGTTAGGGTCATTCGTACTTGAAGCACGGGCACATGGCCAACGCGAGCAATTCCTGAAGAAGAACACACCTGAATGTATTCTTTCAGGCAACGAATGATCCACCTGAAGACCGCGACATCATTTCGATTAGCCGATATCCCATGTAGGATATCGCACTTCCATGATGCTATCTCCATTACAGTTCCATCAACACGAGAACCGCGATAAAAAGGTTACTTACCAAGTTCGGTTGTGTCAACTACGGTCTACGTTGACCTTGCGCGTGATCAGTTACTCCATCTACACTACAACTGTCGACCTGGCAATGGAAGGACCTGGCAGAAGACCCAGGGCATCTGTCAACTTGACAGGCGGTCGAAAACTTGCGTCTGATCAGGAGGACCGACGGAGATGAGGATGCCCAGTGTTCATCCTCTCTGTCCAACTCGGGTGCTCCGCTGCATTACAACCTCCTAAAGCAGTGGTTCCAAATACCACCGCCTGGGATCGATTACCAGCGGCAATATTGCATAGTGCGGCCGGAGAAGCCTTTGAAGGGAGGCAAGAAATGAGCGAGAGAAGGGCAAACTCGACAAAAATCAATTGTACCAAGCAATATGTTCCGATGAGAGAGTTGATTTGATCGATCTGCAACATTTTCTTGTCAAATTATCACTTGGCTTCAACAGCCTTATTGGTCTGTCTGGAAACCACAACAATCAAGAATCAACGGATCACGATCTGGGGCGAGGGCGTAAAAGCGGGGTGGGAAAATCGACCTAAAAAAGTTAGTGCAAATATGCTTTCAAAATTCAAATTCAACTCAGATATCGCCAGCTGCGCCCAAAACGATAGTAGAGTGATAGCAGTCTCTAGGTATTTCCTCTTCTATAAAGTCAACTGACCTACATCACGACAATTCCCATCTTATCATGCTGGCATCGTTATTTTAATTTGAGGAGCGTCTGCCGATTCGTACCATGTTCTTTACTTGTCCGATCTGACGGACTCCAGGGCTCTGAACCTCGCGTACAAACCACTACATTTCACGACACTATTAATATGATGAACCAGCACCACTACTTCCACCGTCATGACCTCTGCTCTATATGTTCAGAATCCTCCCGGAACGGGTCAAATACTCATCAGAAAAACCCGGGGTAGCACCTTGCCAGTACTCTAACTCATTCAGCTATAGTGCAAGCGCTGCAAGTTGACGCCTCATTCAGTACTCGGTAAGCGAGAAGCGACATCAACCTGTCCCGACCTCGAGCACAAAGGTTTCGTGCCCGAAATCTCTGCGAAAGCGGGCAGGGCAAAGAACCCCAGCGCACATACCTGCCTCATCATGAAGCATTGGGGTCCATGACATGGCCTTATAGTGGGTCCGAATCCATTGGATTCAATCGGGGAAGGAAGTGGCTCTCGCCTGAATGGCCAATTATGCTTGGAGGTCTGCCTCGAGTGCTGACTTTATGCTGCGCACTCGATGTGCGACGTGTTATCAATATTATCAAATACATACGCACAAAACGAACGAGGTAACACGTACGATAGTATATTAAGAATGCAAGTATTCGGCTCGAAATATGAATATACAACATAAGATGGAAGCTAAGTTCAATACTCCCCAAAAGGCTGCCGATCTTAAATGGTATAATCACTATTTGACGGAGTTCTTACAGCGTATACCTTGGATCGAATAACGTGAACGACCTGTGATTCAAGGACTTATGGATATCAATGACTTACCGGAACAGCGGACTTTCACTTCCCATATTTGTGAACTCATGCTTGCGGGAGTCATCAATCCCCTCACGTATATAAAGTGCTTCCTTCTTTTTATTAAGATGGTTATAATTCCACATCGCGAAGCAACTAGAGGCGATGCTGTGAAGAGAGACGTTGAAGTAGTCGGTTGGTACCAAAAGCGGGTAAATCACGAACGCGAGACACAAGAATACCATCATGGTTGCATGCCCAACGAGGAAGCGAGGGGGGCCGAAATATATGAACGAGGAGCAGATACTTTAGCTGCAATGAGCACTTTTCACAATTAAGGACATATGGACGCTTACCCTCCCAGGTTTCCCATACCTGACCATGGCTAGCACCACGCCTATAAACATGAGTCGATGAAATGGCCGCATATCAAGGGAACTAGCATACCTTTTCTTACATCACCACCGGCCATAGACCCCGCCCATGTTACGGCAATAGGAATTGCAGGGCATATTCCAAGAGCAGCCAAGATAGCACCAGCATACGCCACACCAGGTCGGGTCTGAGTGTATAGGATGATATAACCAATCAAGGAGATGAGAGCAGGACCGACGACAAAGGGTCCCCGAAGGTTGAGGCGGTCAGAGGCAATATCAGCTAGGGATCCCCGTCAGTGTATAATTTGTAGTGCGATTGGTCAGCGCTCACCGGCAATTGTGGCAATACAGCCTGCGACAAAAGGTGGGGTGCTCATAAGCTGGGCATCAGCAGCACTATATCCTGAGAAGACAATGGGTAAGAAAGAAACAAGTATAGTATTAGTACGTGCTTACCAAGTGCCCGGACGATTGTTGGGGTGAAGAGAGCAACGGCATATACAGGAACAAGTAAGCCGATATAGATTGCGACTTGGACGTAGGTCTTGTAATCTGTCATAGCTTGCCATACGAATTTGTGCTCGTAGTGGGTTGCAAGTCCTTGTTGATCCTCCTTGAGCATATTGACGAGGATAACTCTCTCCCTGTCGTTTAAGAATCTTGCAGTTTCGGGGTACTGTTGACATCGTTAGTGTTCAATAATTTCTACAAGGACGTGGAATGTATTTGCTCACATCGTGCATGTAGAAGAACGCAATAAAAGCAACCAAGACCGTCACTGGGAGATTAGAAGTGAATTTAATGCGTACGTCTAGAAGGCGCGAGGCGTTTTACCAATTCCTTCGATGCAAAACTTCATACATTATCAAAGTAGAGGATTTACTAGTAGAAAGCACTCACAATCCATTGCCATCCGTGTAAGCCACCAAGACCGTTCATACGCTCGATACCGTAACTGGCAGCCTAATTCAGGATAACTTGGTAACAGAGAGAGCATACACTTACGCTAAAATACCACCAAAAGCGCCAGCGAGAGTTGCCGCAGAAAAGAATAGTGAAATACGGGCGGTTACATCCCTTCGACGATATTACAAAGAAAGGTAGAATGTGACCTGCTTCGCGTGAGTCTCTGTGCATGAATCAACAAGAAGTATTCTTACACCAGGGAATAAACCTGCTTCAGTTATGCCTAAGAAGACGCGTGCTCTGTATCTGTAAGGTAAGCATTGAAACAAGTGGCTGTGGGAGTTCTCGTACGCGAGTAGTCCTTCGTAGTTGTGGCAGAAGCACATGAATGTCATCACCAAGCGTAATGGACGCGAGAGAAACGGATCACTGTTCATAACTAATAAACCTGGACATCCACGAGCAACTCACCCCACGCGACCATGATGGATGGGACTGCGAGAGAAGTTGATCAGTTTTCGCAAAGTCGGAATTGGTAGGTTTTGCCTTACTCCATCGGGATGGTCGAATGAGCTTGAGGGCGATATTCCTGTTGTGTACTTAGCTTTCTGACTAACGAATACGCTTATAGACTAACGATGGAACTTCGAATAGAGCGTATGGTATCTAAGGCACACTCGAATGCCAGTGAGAAACCACGCATATGAAGCATGGACGATGGACGTACAAAGAAAGCGGCAGCAATCTGACGATGCTCGTCAAACAATGCATGCACTCCCTACGACGTAACTCACAATGTTATATCTCAAGCCGTAGAGCTCGGCATCTTCTGTCATTCCAGCAATCCTCGCGTTGCCTAAAAATTATAATTAAATCCTTCCTCGACTTCGAATCAAACATACCAATGTTGGCGCGATCACTGTCCACACCATCAGCACATCCTACACCAGGAAACATACGGGCTAATTCACTTACAGGAGAGACAACAGGTATAGCAGAGACACAAAGGGAACAATATTCCAATCCATCTTTCTCTACACTTGTCTCTGTTCAGCCTCGCTTACATCTAGAGGGAATTCACCGCCCTTCTCATCCGTCGACTGGTCCTCGAATAAAACTGGTGCCTTCTCATCACCACGCTTATGCGCCATGGGGCCTTCGTATTCAAGTTTAGCGTTCTGGTCGTATGGATTGGACCAGCAGAGGATACCGGACCCAAGGTGAAAGCAAGGATTCTCGGAGAGTGAGTCTCTTGAGGAAGCGCGGAAGGATTTATATAGGACGAAGTACACTGTGGATTAGAAGCCCTGAACGTCTAGCATTGTTTCCAGACCTGAGCCGCTCCTATGCATATGGAGTTAGCGGGATAACCGGGGTCGCAAATTTCAAGAACAACATGAAAGAAGCAGGGTTTCTCGACTTCCTATGCTAGGGAGCTAGGACGTGTTGTCAGTGCTCTGCGTATAGAAATAGCTTAGCGTAATTTATGGGCCAATATAAAATGCAAGATATCTCACCAGTGATGATGGGAAGTGCACAAACCAGGAAATCAGGAACAATGGCCAATGGCGAAGATCATCGACGCGTTCAGTTTCGTATAGAGCGCTTCCGCTTTTTTCTTGGGTGCGGTGCCAAGCGGTAGGTATTTTGAAGTAATATCATTTTCTCGCAGGAGAATCCCATTTGGAGCCACAAAAGGCTTTGACTACTTATCTACAATCCTTCGGGATCACGAAAGCGAATAGTAGTATTCCAACTGGTCGGATATTTTCGCAAGAGGGTCCATAGAGTAGAGAGAAATGGATCGCCTCTCCTACAGAGTCACAGGGTCTAAATGACGCGCACATGGTCAATGGCATTCCGTCAGGCTACGCTCATTCTGAAATATTCACCTCCAGACCGCTAAATGATTTTAGCAGACAATATTCCATCTAGGTTGTCGTGCATCATCTAGGCTTCCCAGCTATTCAGCCCTTATTTCAATTTAATCGACCCAGGATTTTATCAGGGCCATTCTCTAAGTTCGATCTGTTGATGTTGTATTCCATAGACTAACAGGTCCGAGAGTTATGCTTCATCATTTGCACGTCTTTTCGTCGATCTAGTTGTGAAGACATAGAGCGACCTAGATGTCGGCCATTTGTGCGAATAATTGAAAGACCTGCAGCATGTCAAGATACAGTAAAGAGCAGGATAGCTCTACTACCATTTGAACACGCACAACGAGGTCGGGTTTAACTGAGCCAAAACACGACCTCATCCCGAAGCCCAAGAACCATGCGACGCATGCAGAACTCGGCAAGGCATTGAGACAAAGCCAGATGAGCGAAAAGTGGGGCGCTGGGGTGAAAACCGGGGCATCAACGGATCACACATTGCTATAATTACCTGTCCAAGTAGCCGTGGGCGGTTTGCTAGCCTTACCACCGGAATCAAACCGTCAAGCGGTGGACTTGGCCAGGATGGACTTTTGAACTTGAGGAAAAAGGCGAGAAGTGGGGTGGGAATTTTCAGGATCGCTTGTACGTAAGTTTGCAAGATCTGCAAAACGCCTAAATAGACTTTCGACTTGAGAGTTGCTGCAAGTCCAAATGCCCTCTGCCTACCGGCTGCAGCTGGAAACTGCTCGACTTGGCTTGTGTTGCGTCGTCCGAGATACTGTCTTGGCTATCTCGAGCCAGTGGAGGTAAGGATTCGGATCCAGGACGTCGGGGCGCCGCCATCACCGATATCGTGAACAAAACTACCGATAACGAGCGTGCCCTAATGAATACCTCACGAGCGCGACTAGCCTTCCGCTCGTATCCGAAGTCCTCCAACTCACGGACCGTCCAAGCACCAGCCAAGTACGCTCTATACCCATACAAGAATCCCACACCGATCATCGACCTTCCAGTCCAGAAAATCAAACATACGGCCTCGGTCCCGCCCATGCGTGTGCCAATGCCATTGGGTAGAACGAGTCCCCCGATCCGAGCGCTCAGTCCCATCGCTCAACCCAAGTTATCCAAATGCAGCCAACTTATCTACAAAAAACAGGCCGCCGCTGCAGACCGATTGTATTCAAATCCAGAATGCGTGCCACGTCCATGGCCAATATAGCTCGAATGTAATAATAGCAGCACTCCCATGGTCAGCACGAGTACAGCAGTTATGCTCCCGCCCGCGCCAGAGCACTAAACTTGGGCTCACCGTGCTCAGTAATATGCTGCGCGGCGAGAATGGAGAAAGTCGGGCGAGTAGGGCTTATACCGCCGACGGTGCGTTCACCGGCAGATTTCTAACATGTAAATGTACTGGTGTTTATCCCATGCGCGGTAAATAGAACTGTAGTAGGCCTCTGAACTGGGCTCTACGCCATGGTCCATAGCCAACACACACGATATATGACTCCGACTCCTGACTCCGCTCCGAGCCTCCGAGGACGAGGAAGTAAATTCCCGGGCGTCCTGCAAGGAAAATTCGGGGGGCTTCGAATTCCATCATGGATGCACGCTAAGCTGAGCTGAGCTGAGCTTATAACTTAAACTCTGAGAAGCCTCAACGATGAACCGTACTGCTAAAATTACAAATTGAATTGGACACCCCGGGTCCTGATTCGAAGCCTGCGGTGGTGGGTGGGTGATATGCAGTTTAGGAGTCCATTCGATGGGTGACGATGTGTATGGCGGTGCCAGTGGGGGTTGTAGCCATGGGGACTATGGGATTTGATTCTAGTGTTATCCAACGGGGAGTGGTACGCCAGGGTGCCGAAATCCACTCGCAATGGAAGATCTAATAGTCAATCAAATCACAACATTCTGATAGAAAGCATCGTGTATTCTAGCGTGTCATGAATAGTAGCAGAAGAATATCATTGTAAACTCTGAGCCACACGTAAAGGGTCCAGTGACTCAATACCACCCGCACTTCAGCGCTCCGCGCGTGCGTGTCACCGAATAGAGAGAAAAAAGGGCATGCATAGATGTACAACAAGACACAAGAAAGAGAGATGGACTACAAGTACACAGGAATCGTAACGAGACACATACAATACTGGAAGACTGTAGGATGAGAGAGTGCGTGACGAAACTGTACAGTGTACGAAATTTGCCTTGTAGGCGAGGAAGCCTACCAGCAAGCGTTGGCCAATGTGATACTATGTGCAAAAGAAGGGAGGAAGATGTGCGTATGAAGCCGAAAGAGGACTCTTTCGTCCTCCGGTGAATGGGAAGTCTACGTCAAGAGCCAAAGGAAAGGGACAGGGGCAAGGGGAGAGAGGGGAGAAGGGGAAGAAGGGATAAAGATACCATTCAACGAAAAACCAAAGGACTAGTGAGGGCGTGGGGACGAAGAACGAAAGAGATGGTAGTACACCTTGTATACGGAGAGTAGAAAGGGCAGTGTGTAGGAAAGGCAGTGCTAATGTACAATTGTGACCCAGCGAGCGATAGAGGATGACGGGAAAAAAAAAAAAAGAATGGGACATGTGGGATGTACGATACCGTGATGACAAGTGTGAAGAACCCAAGAATCCAAAAAGAGCAGCATATAGGAGGTGGATAACAGCGGAGAACAACATGCCAAGCCAAGTGCAAGTGCGAGAGCATGAAGAAGGTGATTGGGCGAGGGTGGAGAGAAAGACAATAGAGAACGAATGTAAAGTACAATAATGCGAATCATACAATAAGATTTTCGAGTCCGTAGAAGATAAAGTCAAACCAAAAAAGGAGGGGGAACTGCAGACGCGCGGATCCATCCACAAATCACTCTATCCATCCACATTCCAATTTAAACACAAGTGACAACAAGACGACGAGAGCCGAAGGAAGGAACCAGGAGGGATCACATGTAGGAGGGATCGACAATGCTAGCCAACGTATCATCCTGCATTCCAGCTTGATAGGTGTAATGATCATACGGCAACGAGTAGGTAGCGTGATCCGAAAACGGCTCAAACGCCGAAAGCGCCCCCGAATCAATCGTATCAAACGTTGCTAGATTGCCGTAGTTGTCGAAGGCGATATCAGGCTTGAATCCGGTGGGTGATGCCGCTGCTCCCGCAGCCGTGCTCCAGTGAGGGACCCTAGGGTCGTGAAGGTAGGCAGGAGATATGCCAACGATGCCGGATGGAGCTGCAGAATATGGTCCTTCGCCATCAGCAGTGAATAGCAACGACGTCTCAGGGGAAACGCCCAATTTCGACATTGCGTCGGTGGCGTTGTTCGTAGCCGTGTCCGGGAAATTGATGTGTTGCCCGTAGTCAGTTGGGGCTATGAGCTCGGGGCTCTTCGGTGATGAGGTATTGCCGTCGTTGGAAGACTGCTCCGAATCGCCAGAATCGGGAAGGGAGGTATAGATGGACTGTAGATGGGCCTCAGACGAATTCGAAGCAGGAGAGGAGGCAGAAGAGGGAAAGGAGACGCATACATATTTTGACAAAATTTTCTCTAAGGCTTGCCCCAGAAGTGTCCACTCGAAAACCTTTAAATCCTTTTCAATATTCCTCGGCTTGGGGTCCGGAAACTCCATGATCCTCTGAAAGAAATCCTCGAATCCCACCTTGTGCTTCGAGACCGTCGTGGGGCGAAGACCCTCCAGGTTCCTGCGGATGCGGTTCTTCTCCTCCACAGGGAATTCGTCGTTCGTCAGCCTCTCCAAAAGGTAGATGATATCGACGGAAGTGACGAAGCAATTTTTGGTCTCCTCCCGATATATGCACGAGATGACACTATCCGACTCGCAATAATCCTCTTGTGGTATAGGCTCGCAGGAAACGATCAGCCTCCTACCCTCCTGGATTTTACCAAACCTGACAAGTCTCCGACCTGCGTTCAACTCGACGGGGGTCCAACCGACGCATAGACTGGACAAGGGAGTGACCAATTCCAGGATGGGTGTCTGGAGATAGAGATCTTCGTTCTCTCCGTTAGGACCGTACTTGGAGCGAACGAGTGACTGTGATTTAAGGCGTCTATGCAGCTTAGTCTTGCGGTCCTTAGTCTTGCTACGAGCGGACTTGGTGGACGTGGATGTGGGAGACCCGAGCTGGATGATAGAGCGACGGCGGAGAGCCGGGCCATTAGAGGTGGTGAGGGGAGGCAGCTTGGTATCCTTGCTGCGAGTATGCTTCGAGACGCCATACTCGATAGGAGGGGCAATGGTAGCGGGTTCTGTGCCCATTCAAATAAGCGCTGTGCTGGGCGACAGACTTCTAATAGGTAACTTACGAGGAGTCCAATAGGAGAACTCTCCGAATGTGACGGAGTCCAGAATGATGTCGGACTCGTTAAGAGCCTGGACGGCGATCACCACCTTGGCACTCGCAGTATTGTCGTCAAGAGGTGGAGCGGTCGCGTCTAGTTGCCATCTCCCGTAGGTAGTGCCAGGCAGCTCTCTCACTTTGGTGGCGACAGCCTTGCTCCCAATGACCAGACGCACGTAGATGGCTTCGGCGATGTCAGGGTGGAAGTGAATGCGAACGGTGATGGGCACCCCGCATTCGCCCTCGGTGGGTGTGTAGCCCAGGACGTGGATCATGCCTGTGGGCGACACGACGGCATTGGGGGAGTGGTGGACGGGTGCGGATGGTGGAGGGTCGGTTGCGAGCGCTGTGGCTTGGTGGGGGGTTGGATTGGGAGTTGCTGGGGACGGGGACATGGAGGCGGACTGGGAGAAGGAGGAGAGGGAAGGATGAGAGGACGGAGTGGGCGAAAGCGAAGGAAATTTATTTGGATGCATGCAGAAAGGGGAAGTTGGGCGAGGCAGAGACGTATGAGGAATATATACCGACCTAATTTGGAGGGTCCATGCATGCCCAAATATGGTAGTCCGCCGGGGCTGACATCAAACTGGGATCGGAATGTGCACAGAAATAGCCGCAGAGATCAGATCACCACATTTCCTTCTCCAGCTGCACCCGAGCCAGGCCTTTTTCACGAGCCTCCGCCTCCTGCTGTTTGTCTTTTAGCCTTCCTGCCCTTCTCGCGTCCTGATATCTCGTGCCTGGATCCCCGCACAGCCCCGACGCTGCCCATTTCTGGCCTCTGTTTGGCGCTCACAGGCCACGGGCGGACAATAGTGCGTGCAGCAAACATTGCACGCGGACTTTGTCAGCAATATATCCGTCGATGGAATTCGACCGTGGAAGGGGGCCTGGGGGTTGGGGGTCCCAAAGCATTTGGGGTCCAACCCCCCGCCCACCGACCGTGGAGCACTCGCTCCAGCCAATCCTGTCCGCCCAGTGGACTCATTGCGTACCGAGCTTGGAGCGTTATCGCTTCCGTTCAACCCACAACTGTCACTGCTCATCGGTGTCAAAACACTCCTATTGGTGCGAGAGGCCAAGGGCTCAGCGACAACCACTGTGCCGCGCCGTCCATCTCCCTTCTTGCCCCTCTTTCTCGCCTTCGACCCACTTACGGACTACAGGCGGTACATGGCCTTCTGCTGATAGTATACGATCACATATTGTACATCTGTCAACGAACAGTCCTTCGTAAGAACATACTAGACCCTATTTTCAGCCGGCTATATTTAGTTCTGCGCGTCAATCTTCAAGCACTACGTACCAACAAGTTGGAGAGCGAGACTGATGGTTCTTGTTCAAGCATCCTGACAATGTGCTGCGTCAAGCTCTGGAAGACAAGGTAATCCGACTGTGCATATGGCGGTTTCTGCAGACAGAAGACAATGAGATTGGTCGGGAATCACGAGGCAAGCGCTATACCTGCTCCCGCGAGCCAAAAACCACCACACTCGCAGCACGCAGAGGAGATCCACCATCAAGATGAATATATGCGATCAGCACATTAGGTATCAGCAACCTCAACGTCTCAGGTTTTTCACTCTTCATTCCAGGGTACTTGTGCCAAATATGCAGCTTGCACAATTTGCTATTCCTGTTAAAGTCGCGCACGAGCTCGGGCAGATCTTCGACCTGAACTTGTCTAATCACACCCTCTTCTGGGAATACATTCGTCGATTTAGGAGGCGCAATGAAAGGTCTGGGAGATTCGGGTGAAGGTGGACGCCTGGGGTATTTTGGAAGTATTGAGGTTTACCACCGTTGGAACTAAAAACCAACTCACCGACGCTTACGAAGGTCCCGCCGCAGGTTCGTATTTAAATCGGTCCCATCGGCATTCAAGCTATCCTTAGCACTGCGCAATGCTGCCTGCACCGGCTCCGAGCGAATAGTCTCTCCGATCTTGGTAAACTGCTCATACTCATCCTGGAATCGTGTTGCTGGCGGACTCAATGGATCGTTGATTGGGGGGTGCAACAGTACGACGGGCAGCTGACGTAATCTCTTGACTTGATTGTAAAGATTCGTGAGCAAGTCCACCTGGGCTTGCAGCGCTTCCAACTTGGACGGAGAGGGAGAGGACGACGCGTCGGCGCCGGAGGCCATGAAAAGGCAAGGCAAGAGAGGTGGGTTGATCGGCCGTTGCCGATGGGTTCTTTGCCGAGCTTACTTGCCAAACTGGAAGCTTGAAGTAAACAGCATTAATATGTCCTCGGAGAACACAACGGCGCGCTACTAGGTACACTGCCGTCCACTAGGACCCATCGCAAAAAGAATTTGGTAACGAGCACATAGGAGACTAATTGTCCGACCATGTACCAAGCCCAATTAAACCACCCCATTCTCCATTCTGAGTAAAGCGGCCAATTAAGAAGAATGCTACTAAACCGCCAGTGGTTGGTGAAGAGACCCTAAAACAGTGTTTGTCCTCCAGGGCGCTCAGCAGGCTTGACAGCTGATCCAGCTCCGGAGTTGATCCTTTTATGGTGGGTGGTAGCGCGTTATGGACAGTAAGATCGAGTTCCTTCAACTGCAGATCGCGATTTGAGCGTTCGTTACGAGAGCAAGAGAGAGTAAATGTACCTGTCCGCTTTCAGCCCAGCCTGACAGCCCCAATCTCTTGAGTACATCGGAGGCATGACCAGGTCCATATTCTCCGTCTCCAAGCCACACAGCGACATCTCCCGTGTCATCGCTCTCATTTCCCTGCCCTGCTAGTATGCTCGAGCACGAAAGTGAAACCGCAGCATCCTCAGAGGCAATGACGAGGTCATACAGCGCCCTGCCAATGGCCTTGTCCTGCAGGTCGCTGACTCCCGGGGGTAGGATGAGGAGATCGGCTGGTACCAAGCGCGAAAGTGGCGCCTCGCTATCGGATACAATCTGGAGCTCGCCAATGAGAAGTGCCGAAGAAACAAAGGCGTGAGACGTGGTGTCAGTCAGGGGCGTCGCTTCATCAATGACTCGAGAGAGATCGTTCTTGTCCGTTATGGAATTGAGGTCAATGGGCTTCGTCAACAAGGACGCGCTGGCCATGTTAAAAGTCAAATGGGCGGAATGTGGGGAAGGGGCAATATAATGATCAGTGATTGGCTTTGACAGGGGTGCGAACTGCCAGACATTGTGACGTGACATGTGACAGAGCGTTACACGCGTTTTTCCAACACCGCCAGCTTTGTTCTGAAGGCGTCACTCGAAGAACCAATCGCTTGTCACCACTTCTGATTTCTATCCACCACCTTCTCCCAGCCTCCTCCCCTCGCCTCCTCGCACGGTCTCTCCTCAGGGGGCTGAATGTTTCGACCTATTGCCCGCAATGTTGCGGTAGCAAGATTCCCAACCACCTCTGCTCGCTACATTCACCGACGGCCAACGTCTGCCAAGCTTCAATATGCAATTCTAACTAATCGTCATCACCCACACACCTACTGCATCGCTATCTCCCGCTCATTTGCATCGTCTTCCGAGCCGCCCTCATCCTCCACAGAGAAGTTGGCTGCTACTCCAACACCGCCTCCATTCCAGGGCGCAAATAGCACTAGAAAATCAAATGTCGATTTCCGTCCCGCCCCACGCAAGACCCCTCAATCATCCACCACTGTTTCCGCTACACAGCCTCCCACCAAGTCTTCACCGCCTACGGAGAATGCCTCCGAGTCCAAAACTGCGTTATCAAGCAAAACGGACTCGTCGGTCGGAGTGAGCGAAGCAGCCAAACGGGATATCGAAGACGCAGAATCCCATGGGATTCTCGTGCCACCGCCGCCTGATGCTGGCTGGGTCAAGAGAACAATTCACAAGGGTGTTCAGTTGGCTGTGAGTCGTTTTCGTATCACCCCTTCTCGTGCCTTCCTCAGGAAGGTTGTTGTTTCTTTAGAAATTCTATTATCGAGGCGTCAAACTTATATTTGTGAGAAGGGGAGATATTGCTGCCATCCAGGCAAGGATAAAGGCGGGAGGGGAACCCTTGTCCAGATGGGAGAATAGGTTTATCAGGACGCAGAAGGACGACGTGAACAAGTGGGTCATTTTTTGCATCGGAGTGGGATTCCTTATTAATACCGGTCTAGGGTCGTTCCTTTCCTAGTGATCGCCCTTCTATTGGAAGAGGTCATCCCGCTCATTGCTATCTATGCGCCATTTATGTTGCCCTCAACGTGTATTCTGCCATCCCAACGAGCACGGATAGAAGAGAAGAAGACGGAGTTGGCACTTGCATACCAATCACACTATAAGGAAGTGTTCCAACGATTGGAGAAAGAAGCTAAGCAATCTGGTCTCTTGCCACTGAAGTCCATTCGAGGCGACGACGCCCCCATGGCTGTATGCGGGTCGGTATAGTCCACTCAGGCTAAGGAACCCCTGTACTGACCAAAACCTATAGGCTACTGCGTCAAACGACTACTGGGTTTGATGCTCTCCGCCTAAGGCGCATCCGTAAACACCTCGAATTCATCGCTACAGACGATGCACTCCTACTCCGTGATAACTTGCTGGGCAAACTATCAGACCGAGAATTGACTGAGGCTTTGGAGGAGCGTGGCTTGTGAGTTCTTATGCACTGTTGCCCCTCATATAGTCGCTAATCCTGGTAATTTCACAGCCTGACACAGAACCTCGACTCCAAGGCGAAAGAGGCACGTCTCCGGTGGTGGCTGGACTCTGTTAAAGCCGTGACTGGTGAAAGTTCCAGTGATGCTGTCGCAAGAAGATTGTTCCTATTAGTGCAAAGAAGATAGAGTTATTTGTGCTTTGATATTCATATTTCGCTCTGGGTTTAACCTTCAATTGTGCTTTAGGTACGGCTTCGGTTGCTGTAATTCCGCACTCAAGCTCAGAGCAATATCTTATCTTTTCCGGTTGAATTTAGAGATGTAATATTTCATCGACTCTTGTGATTGCTCTAACGTACCCTGCCCTACTCGTAATCAATATATCCCCAAATGAGTTTGCCTGCAGTCCTTGTACCCTCCGGTCTGCGCTGAAGACCCCAGATCATCTTACCCTCTAGAGTACCGCCCGTTATCAGCTTGATGCTGTTGGCGTTATCTACACGCACACACAATGGATGCAAATTACAGGTTAGCAGATCCCTTCCGCGATCATCCCTCTGGCCCATGACCAAGTCTTACTATTGGCGGGTCTTTTTTTCTTTTTCTCACCGGTTATTGCCCCGCTCCACTTCCGCTGGAAATTACCATCCTTCATGGGCGTTGGAGTTGGGTGTTGGGTTAATTCTCCGCATTGAATACTGAGGCTGAGGATATGGATGCAAAGGCTCCTCTCTTGATGTCCGGGCGTCGCACATTGCATGAACCCGTGGGCCGAGGTTATACTCCCGACACGGACATTTCCAAGTTCCATCCCTTTCCGTCCTTGGTCCCAGGTCCCAAGGCGGATGATTTACCTCGTTTGGGCTTGGGCATGTCAATTCGTAGGGCGGGACCACAGCGGGACCTGACGTCCCCATATCCATATCTAGCCTAACCAGCATCGCCTCAGTTTTGAAATTTCGACTGGAGGGTATGACTTACTCCCATCATTCTGTTTGCACCTGACGTTCTGTTTACTAGAGTCGGGGATGTGTAGGGAGAGAGAGAAACAACCCCTATCGCGTTTCTGAGCTGGAGTGCGACGTTGGATCAGTAGGGTATGCAGATCTTCGATTTCCGAGACCCCACGATGCTACGCTAGGCGGCCGAGTATCGGTAGTCAGGGGAGCCTGGAGCTGGATCTTTCTCTTCAGAGCATGAGATGCTACCTCCATGAAGAACTAATTAATTTTTCTACTCCTGCTGATCGCGCCATAATCGCCCCGTGTAGGAAATTTAGATTCGCACCTGGACACGCCGATCGACGATCTCATGGGCAATTACGTCGCCGCCTAGATTAATTGCTCTGGCCTAGAATTGTTGGGTCTTGATAGCGTATTCATTAGCTACAGTAAGCGCGCGCACCGGCGACGATCAAATGAGTATCTAGAAATTCCATGCGATGCGTCCAGTCTCTCAGTCGGGACCGAGCGATTCAACGACCTGGTCGATGCGTGGCTCGGGGACTCCAACAATCGAACGAGTAGCATTTACTCGCCATGATCTGCATTCAGCGCTTCATGGAAATGCCCTCTCCCCCATTAATTTCCCCAGCCACAACCCCCCACGGGACGTCACGCTCTCACGATCCAGGGTGGCTATATCAATTGATTATGAATAGGTGGTACGTAGGACAGCAAAAGGGGCTCGTCAAGTAATGTTCCACCTCTCTTGCCACTAGTGGATAGTAAGTCGCAGGCCACCCCGACATGAAGGTATGACGCATTGTGTAGTCATGTTGCAGCTGCCAGTGGCACCAGGGATATCTTACGGCGCGCGTGAAAAACCTGTGGATGGGCCTGTGATGAGAGTGCTTTTTTTACAGTAAATTGAACTACATGGCGGCCTACTGCCCCTTTTTGGGAAGGGAAGATCTCGAGGACCACCGGGATCCTATTCAATTTGCATTGAAAGCCCCACCTTTTCCCGGAAAGAAGAAAGTGATCGACACTGCACTATTGAGAGCCTTTACAATCTCCCGTACACTGTACGCCCCCCAGCCCATAGGTGAGTAGGTAGATGTGTATCTCGCGGTGTCTCCGGCCTTGGTGCGCTTTTTTTCTCTTAGTTCTGACTGTTGAGGGAGAGGCGGATGCGGGTGGAACACTTTGATAGCAACAATTTGCGATTCATGTCCTGCTGATGTTTCTCTCCTCGATTAGCGGATGGTTACATTGTCCTCAATGTCTACTACTGTCCCTCGCGCGTACTTATCGTGCAAATAGTCCGAAAAGAGGGTTATAATGACGATGGAGGCGGTGTTGATCACGGTCACCCGCCACTAGCGGATACCTTTTCAAATTCCTATTACCCTACTCACTTACCACATCCAGTGATCCAAACCCACTTTCCCTCCCCGCTCAAGAAATTCGTAGATGAAATGCAAGTGCGAGCCCTACGTGTGTTACGATGTAGCCATTCCACCAACCTACCTAAAAACAACGTTCCCAAAATGTTTTGTTTCCGTGGGCGTTCGAAGACCAAGAACGGGTGCCTTGAGTCCATGGGTCCACTCAGGCTCTGCATACTTAATTGGGTTGCTTCCGCCTGACCATTAAAAAGCAGTGCATGGTTTATCCGCGGACCGATCTATGGGGCTTATTCACCGTACGTTTTTAAATTGTCGGATATAGCTCGATGTTATCCGGGTTGGCGCTGCACACCGTGAATGAAGAGATGGAGATCTGGTCCAGTCAGCACTACGACTCATGCTGCTTTTCGCATCTAGGGCCTGGGCCTCATTCTGTGTATGCCCGGGAACGCAGAGGCATGTGCTGCTCATTTGGTAGTACTGCTCATTTGTCTCGACTACTGTAGCATCCTCGCTATTGTTGTGTACCTCGTCGGCCTTTTTCAGCTACCGCGAACCAAACCCCTTGGTGTTGATACCCGGTCCCAACTTTCCCATAACAATTAGCAATTAAATAATCCCCGCAGCTCAGTCGATTCCTATTTCTTTCATCTGATTTTTAAAGGGTCTCCGAAATTCCGAGATTGTAATGGGGAGATTTTGACGGACTCCTGGACAGGGGGTTGGTCATTACTAGAAAAGCAGCTTAGTCAGTTTACGTGAGCGCTCCTCCGAGAGCGGAGGAAAGATGCGAATGTTCTGTCATGGGCAGGAGGTGGTGTACGTTTTGTACACCAGGAATGCTAAAATTTGGTGCGATGACGACGGCAGCGCGGACTTGAAGGAACTTCAATCATATCTGGATTTTTGGATTGCTATCAAGGTTCTGGACTAGGAGTAGGCGGGAGGTACAGTGCTCAAGGCGTATGTACCACTGTGCAATAGGTCATCCCTACAATTGAGTTGCTGATGACACTGTCAAGACACCTATTGCAGATATGCACCTGGGCGCGAAGCTTCGAAGATTCTGAATCTGTATTTGTCCTTGTTGGTGTATGAATGCTGATTAAATGCCGAAGGAGATTCAGATTCATACTTGTCCGTAAGTAGACGAAAATGTAGGGTCAATTCAAGTTTTACGTGGTGAGATTGATGTAGCATTGCAGCGCCGGACCGTAGAGATGTCGGCTAGGGGCTTTGAATCTTGAGTCCATCCTTCGGGATAGAGTATTTGTACTTGTTTGTATGAATGACCGGCATCTTCCATAGCAGCTTACTGCTGTTCTGGATCCTATCACATTCAGTGGTTCATGATGACTAGAGTCCTAGCTTAGACGCAGTTTGCAACGTCGGGTGCTGTATTGATCTCCAACACCCAGATATCCATCGTATTTGTGAAGGAAGAACGTGAGCTGACAATTAAATGCTGCATGAAAGCCAGTATTATGATTTAACGTTGAAGATTGAAGAAGCCATACTTCAGGCTACAGGTAAGTAGGTAAAGAGAAGGAGTGGAAACTGTTCACGAAGCAAGGGTAGGTAATTAACCAGTAGGTGGAGGGGTATCGGAGTGAGGAAGAGAGACCGAGCAAGGCTACACTGAAGACAAATAATAGCTAACATGTGCGTATTCAAACAGGTCAGGAGAAAGATTCAACTTGCAAGAAAGTATTATGGTCCAAACAAGAGCAAGAACGAAAGAATGAAAGCGGAATCGAAAAAGAGTCATTGACAATGGAAACGCGAAAAGCGACTGATGATAATATTAGGGTAAAGAGCTACGTACAACGTCAATTCAGCTGAGGGCGCCAGGAAAATTGCGGGTATAGAGGCTTAGCAAGAATCGACACCGTGTTCAATAAAATAAGGAATGGGTAGAAAAGAACGAGCGTGCATGAGGAATACTTTTAGTTGGGAGTAGAGCCACCTCGGCTTCGTCCGAAGTTTAGGCTCCCGAACCTTGAGAACCGGCCCTTCACAGACCCCATGGATCCCATGCTACCCATAGTGGAGGTAGCGTTAATAGAGGCTCCCGACATCTGTGCAGCTGCAGAGGTGTGCACTCCGTGATTTCCCACATTGACAAATGAGTTGTGCGGCGACTCAACAGAGACGTTATCACTGCCCATGTCACCAGGAGCAGAAGCCACTCCACTAAAGCCGTGTCGTGTTAGATGAGCGAGATGTCTTTGCAATGGCGTTTGCTTGGTTGGAGAAACTGCAGAAGTCGGGCTCATGGGATTGGCGCTGAAGAGACTAGGAGTCATGACATTGTGTCCAAGATTCAATGGAGGAATTATGAGTGAAGGAGCTGGTCTTGTTGTCGAGCTACTTGATATACTCCTTTTCAGCGAGTATTCGTCCGGAATTGATGGTTGATAATGTGCTGAAGAAATATTCGAGGCCTTGGGTTTTAACGAGGGTGCTTGGGGGTGCGTATCAGCATCCATGGCTAAACGGCGTATCTCTTCACGGAAGTTTTTCTTAAAGAATGTTTTGAGTGTTTCGTGGAAGGGTGCAAATTCAGGAGGGCAAAGCAGTCCATGGAGTTTCAAACATTCATCGATGACGTGTACCTATAACAAAGTGTGAGCTTCTGCTTAGAATTGCAGAGAAGATACGTACTTGTTCGTCAATTGCAGTTCGTAGTTTCTCAACAAATTCGGCACGTTCTGGGAACCTCACAACATAATCGGGGGCGAAGAAGGTTTGTCTGTAGGATGTAATTCCCACATCTGGTGGGGTATCGACTACGCCATTCAGTGCCATTGCAAGCGCGTTTGTAGTGACGCGTTGTGTGGTCTTTGCCAAAGATGTGTACTTCAGCCGAAGCGACTCTAGCTCCTTCGTCTTGGTCTCAACTTCTATAAGCGCGTTCTCGATGGGCGAGATCTCAACAACTTGCTGGTCAATCACTTCTGAACGTCTGAGAACAGTTGGGAATGCCTCTTCTGTTGTGAAATAGATTTTTTCTATCCACATTTCTTCAGATCCATCTCTGGCTACCTTCTTGACTTCTCGAGAGGAGCTGAAGAGGTTGATATCGCTAAAGGACTTCATCAGTTTCACCACTTGGCATATGGGGGACCAAACCACAAACCTATGCTCATAATACGCCTTTACTGGTAAAGGAACATCTGGGTTGGTGAAGATCGCTAGCTGTTTGTTTGGCTCTGGTGTGACAGCTGAACACTGTATGTATTGCTCGTTTCCATATCGGATATCTGGTGGAGGTTCGCCAGAGCCCTTGAGAAGTTGAGCTCCAGGATGTTTGTTGGTCATGCGCTCGCAGAAAGCGCCAAATTTCTCCCACTCAAACCCTCGGTACTTGGAAGGCATCAGAGGATGGTACACAAGTCAAGTGGTAGCGCTTACGATAAACCGTTTATCCCGAATAGCGACGGGGAAGTTGCCATAAAAAGTGACGCGATAGTAGTCCGGATAGTAGCGCTGCTCTGTAATTATATGCTCCGAAAGTGTTGCCTGGTGTCTGAGAATTTCCGCAAGCCGTGCACTACAATACATTAACAATCAGAATGAGGGGAGCGAGAGCGAGAGCGCAAACGCACTAGTTGAATGTCACTTCAGCATGCTGGAAGGCTAGCTCCTTGCAGATCTGAATGGCGCTTTCCCAGGCCTTGCCTTTGCCTGGAGGAGGGTCTAAGTTTTGCTTCTGCCAGAAGAAAGAGATAGCATACCAAGGTAATCAAGGATCAGAAGGCACAACGTCTCCTTCCGGTGGAATTGCGACTGCTGTGGTAAACCAAGGTCTTCCATCGGTCCGACAAACGAGCCAAGATCCCATTCATGCAGGTCGGAATGTAATTTCAACGTAAGCGCTGCCTCGACGTAGTTTTGCGATTGGAGGTGCATCTAAACGGTGTTTAATGAGCGCCCAAGTAATCAAGTGATATGAGTTCCTTACATTGACTAGTTGATGAACATATTTGATATAAATCTCGTCTCTGCCGATTCTGCGTATAAAATTCATCAAACGCAACTGTAAAGAAGATATAAGGGACAAACGACCAAGGCCATATACTCTGCGCTCACCGTAGCGATGACACGATCATCCTGGAATTCTTCACCGTCTGGTAACGCTCGAACACTCAGCAACAACTCCAAGAATAGGTCAACCGAGTCCAAGAAAGTGGCCACCCGCTCACGAAGCTGTTCGTCAATATCTGGCGACGAGTCAAAGAGCTGACGGAGGTAAGTGATAAAGAAAGCCCGAGTGATGTCATCGCCCTTGCTATCTGACATGAACAAGTAATCCAAACGAGTGACGAGTTCCGTTTCGATTGCATTGAAGTGACCGTATTGATGATACTCGGCCACAATCATGCTGTACAAAATTTGTACGGCATTGCTCCGCAGCTGTTCGTGATGGCTGAGACAGAGATTGACGACATGTCCCACCAATGGGTGTAGGTATATCTGGTATCCCTATGCAAGTTATGAGTGACACCGAAGTTCAAATAGATGGAAGAGGACTGACCCCATGACGCGTTGTCAATTCACCGCTTGCGCGCTCGGGCCAACCTAATGCTTGCCAAAGTGTAAGTAGGATATTTGCGCCCTCTCCACGTATATCACCACCCAACCGCCATAAAGCTCGTCGTTTCTACCGCAGGGTAAGACATACAAGTCATGAGCAAGGAAGTGAGAAAGCATACCTGTGAACTGAAGTCTTCAATCACGAGTTGATCTGAAGACAGCAGTTTTAATAGCATCGCCAAGCAGTCCTTCCACAAGTTGACATTGAATTCTGACTCGGATTCTTGCGGTGGTATAAACTCCTTCTCCAGAATCGTCGCAATAGGGTTCATCATCCGAACGAGTACCTTATGCGCCAAAACGTTGACATTCAACCATGTTTTTGGGAAGGCGTCGTTATCCAATATCGAATTGGCCACTTTGAAGAATTGTATAAGCAGCGAGACAAATCGATCTTTTCCCTCGATGTCCAAATCCGATTCGAGGAAGTTAAGAACATGTTTGGCCGGAGATGTAAGTACTAGTGCCAGGAACACGACAGCGGTCTCTGCAAGGCCGGCATTGTATACATGCTTGCTCTCTCGGGATGACGCAGCGCTATGAGCCGAGTTACGTGGCGCATCTGGGAAGTATGCAATGAGGGAGAAGGGATAGGATTCTGGGAATGTAACTGGCACTGGGGCCTTGGTGGTAGCTGGCGACTTGGCCCTGTCAATTGCCTCCATTGTAGCAGGATTGAGGAACTCTATGTACGATTCCAGAAGCCTAGGGATGTGTCAATCCCACGAACGACAGGAGGAAACAATATATATATATACCTTGGTATCAAAGAGAGCAAGTACTCCACATTGTCTTGTTCCTGCCTAAACGCCAAGCGATCCGATATTATGAAGGGTGAAGTCAACAGCGTCTGTAGCTTATCCAACATCACTGCAACAATCGTGACACACAGTCGAGTACTTTCCAACCAGCTAATCCTCGCCACATCACGGACACTCTCCGAATCGTTGGAGTGCGTATGCGCATATTCATCGTAACGACCAAAATACGACTTGATCCAGATGACGACTGCCTCCACAAGGAGGGGCCTAGCGAGATTATTGTCGAAAAGGAAGCCTTTCACAATTTGCAGGTACATAATAAGCTTCCAAATGACGATTTTGCCTTTAGTCGCCGTGATAGCATTTGCAAATCCAGTGGCGATAGAAACAAGCTCTACTGGAGAAAATATCTTGGCTAATTCAGGAAGTATGGATGTAAAGTGCTGGAGGGCAATCGTTTGTGTACCGATTATGGCTGGGGGAGTTGTGGCCGACATCATACGGTTAATTTCGTTGAGATGGGCACGAAGGTCCCGTTTGAACGAGTTCTCTAGGTGGTCTGCTGTAGCACCAGCTCCTACCCCTAGTTCTTTGGCCTTTTTGAGCTCCCGAGATCGAGCGATAAATTTGAAGACATAGTGCCAGACCTTGAACGCGGCACGTAGGGAAGAGCCTGTTTCACCGGTGGCGGGACTGGTAAGGAAGCGGTTCATGGAGTTGATCATATGAGAAGACGCCGAAGAGCAATTGAAGTGCTTCTCGATATAGACGTCGAGGACGGGTTGGAAGTTGCTGAATCGTCTATCTTGCACAATGCCGAGTACCCAGACGATCGCATTGAAAACGTGTGTGTCTAGATCTCCTGATTGGTTGACATTTGAGACTAGCATCCCAAACAAGGCGTCAAATATGTTACGAAGGAATTTGACAATCTCGCCCTCTCCCACAAAGGTGAACTTGGTCAGGGTAGAAATCAAAACTTCGCGGTCCGAAATCTTCTCCCAATTTAAGAGGTCGAGGAGAACAGAATTGTGAGTGAAACGCGTCGAGCATAACGATGTCCGTATCGTGAGGGAATCGCGTAGAGGAGGTGCCAAACGCTGCATGTCGGCGTCAACTGTGTGATGCTCTTGACGTTCTGGACGGTGGGAGTTCACCAAGGACGGGCAAGCACTTAGGTACTGAGACGGTGTAAGTTGATTCATCTTGTCTGCCCTATACATGATGAGGGTATGACTGCCATCCTCTAGGAAAGCCGATTGATCTGGGAGTAAAGGTTGAAATGCAAATGCGAACGGTCGTTCACTATTATCTGACCCACGACCATTAGGCCGCTCCCGCCCAGTGCGATTTCGGAAGGTGATGAAAAGGTGCCAATCAGGTATTCCTTCAGAGGGGAGCTGTATCTTGATTAGTTCACCAAACGTGGGTTCATTGCACCGTTGGAATATCATTGAATTGAATCGCGTAACCATTGGCTCCCCACTTCCCTGAGAGATCACCGATTCCACGTTTCGCCCATCTCTGTCCTTGACCTCGATGGTGACCTCTATGTTATTCGCGGGCGTACCCACTTGCCCGCGAGCAAAATTGGCCACGCTGAGGCGAGAACCGCCGTGAAGAGTGTTGAAGTCGCCACTCCAAAGCTTGATGTATAGTTCATTACGGCTATCACCAGGGAAGACTACATCGGGGAAGCCGAGTCGTAAGGTGTGGGGGATCTCCTGAAGTAGGGATGTATTCTCGCGGATCACTGTTTGCGCGTCTCCTCTAAAAGCTTTAATAGACACGGCAAGCATTTCGGCCCTGTAAGCGAAGATCACCGAGTAAGTATCAAGAAATGATGTGTGCGTCGATTGATTGGATCGCACCTGGGGGACTTTTCGAATTCTCGGGTATTATTATTAATTATATTTTGATGTATCATAGAGAACGAAATTTCGTTGGTGGGTATAAAGATTGGCATGGTATGTTCCTTCATAGATGAGACGTCCGCTTGTTCCTCGACCATCCTACTCAATTGTGTCAATTCTAACACAGCACATCCGAACGGCCTACGGAATTGCGACCCCGAATCTTGCGGTACTAGGGACTTTCCTCCAGAGATGCTGCTTGCATCCACCAGGGTACTCGAACCAACAGTACTGGTAACCGTGCTCGAACCCTCCCTTGTGGTCAAGTCCGACTTCCTTCCTTCGTGCACTGGCAGCGCCCCAGATCCAAGGTGATTCCCTATCTTCAAAGCGCCATTTCGAATGATGCGACAAACCAAGAATATTGGGTCCTGAACATCTGAGGGGGCGAGATCCAAAAATAGCGTACGAATACGGCCCGAGGGATCGCGAGCCAGCACCCCATTGTGATTGAGGATAGCGCAAAAGTCCTCTGTGACAAACTGTCCGCCGTGTTTCCTGTACAGTGAGAAATAGAGTTCTGCCGTTTCTCCAGGTGCACAAGGTGAAGCAACAAAGGCACGAAGATCAAGGTATATATGATAGAATTTGGCAGTTGGCGGCTTAGACGGTCGGGGAGAGGGGAATATGCGCGACCGTGTTGGTCGTGTTGCTTCTGAAAAGGCCGAATTGGCGGGTGTAGGGAGCGGTTCGGATCCGTATTCTGAGCCCTGCACCAGGTGAAGTGATTTCGTCTCCTCAAACGCTACGTCCATATATGCTGATGCAACTTGCATAGTATACATGCATATTGCGCTGGTCCAGAAGCGAGGGTCGGCTTCCCCTTCAACGTCCACTTTTACTAGCCCTCCCCACTTGGGATGACGTACAATCACATCGAGTCCCTGCACGAGATTACCACTGACTAGTCGCTCCACACAATCTGAACGCATATTGACTGTTTCTTCAGCACTCAAAGTTTGGGCGAGAAGTTGGCGTCGACCAAGATGGAGAGCTTCGATATGGTCTTTGACAATTTGAAAGAGCTTGTAATCGCGTCGAGCGAGATACTGAAACATAAGCATGTGCCACTCCCTCATTGCTGAGGCAATTTCATCGATTATTGGCTGCTCGGAGCCAGCAGCCGTATCATCTCCCGATTTGAGTGAAGGCCGCGGGGGCATAAGCTTCATCAAGGATGAACCCGCCGGTGAGAGTGAACGCAGGCTTGTCTGGTATACAGGCAATCCACCACGAGAGTTGAATTGATCTGGTGGAGGACCCAGCCTGAATGGTGGCCTGGATACCGCGTTTTCTGGCTCTTCGTCCTCTTCTCTGAGTGTATCCATCCCCATCCCACCTTGCCTGCCCCATTGCAGGGACCCTTCCCCCGAACCACCACTACTATAAGAGCCCACGTGGCCATTAGGATGAGTAGTGTTCTGTGTGACTTGGTTGACAAGGTCCGGTAAACGACCTTCAGCATCAGCTAGTTCATCCCGGACATAGATGTGGGAAGCGGGAAAGATTCCAAGGTAAACTTGCTGGGTCTCGTCGGTTTTTACGGGCGCTTTTGAGGTTGAAGAAGACGGATCAGTTGGCCACGATACAGGCGGGCGAAGAGAGGTGCAAACGACGTAGCTGAATTCGGTTGCTTAATGACATGTCTTCGACGTGAAAAAGACGTCACATACCCTCGATACCACACTCCATCGACTTCTTTGCCTCTCGGGGTGTACTTTTCGAATGCGTAAACCTCGTCGCCAACCTCTAGTGAAACTACGTCTCGAAGTACAGAATGGTCATCCCCGGATGCTTCTGTGACGGTGGAAAGGCGATGTCGACTTGAGAGCCTCGTATCCCGACGAGACGGGGTTAGTGGATGAATCGCGTAGCCATATAGGATGAGTGGTAGCGGCTCCCACATGAAGCCCTCGAGCCGGAAATGAACTCAGATAAGAGGATAAAAGAGGATGGGTTTGAAGCGACGCGTGGGGTTGGGACTACAATGCAGTGACACAGTCACGGTCGACGTCCTGGGGTTTGTCTTGATACGTCGCGAGGATTGCGATGCGCTGCTTGAAGAATTGCCCAAGAAATGTGGAGAATGGGTCCCCGTCGAGGAACGGACGAGATGCGTATCGAGTGGTCGGTTGAAGAAACAAAATGAAAATGCAGTGCTAGCGAGCGTTAGCGCAACCAAGTTTCGGTCATCTCCATAGGGTCATTGCTAGATCAATTCCATAATTGCTCATTATCTCCTTTCACCCACCCATGCCCATCCCTTGCTTCTCTCCAAACTGCGCAGGACTTGGGCATTGACGCCGGAACGATTCACACCAAACGGGACCTGGTCACCACGACACCACACAGTAAACAAACTCACAATCACCGCGTCCCTCATGCCGAAACTACTAGCCCCACACATCGATCGTCTCACGCAATGCTCCCATTCCATTCAAGCTACTTCTTCCCAGACAGCAGAACGCACAGAATCAAACAAATTCGGCATTGCAGGTCCCTTTACGCGTGCCATACTCACCACTGGTCTTGGTGACCTCATCAGAGACGTCGACGCGTCAGAACTGGGTCTATTCACTCTATCTGTGGCAGCACAGCAGCGCACAGACGCAAAAATCTCAACAGAGCCTGATGTCGCGCGTATTCAGTTCACAGGAGCAACACCCTTGCGCAAACCACCGAAGCAAAAGACACCCGCACCTGAGGTTTACGCGCAGGCCGCCATGAAATATATTCAACAATAGTAAGCCGACTTCTAATGCCAAGACGCATGAATTTGAAGTCATTTAGCTATGCTATCCGACCTATGCCACAACACCATCAGCGGGTACATTACTTGTTGGAGCAACTCGAAGATGTGAGGGAGAAAATACAAACGCTGACAGAGAAACTGCAAAAAGTATGCGTGCCTCTCTGATCACACTGTGTGTCCTAACAGTCGCAATAGAGCCAAGCGGTTCAAGATCCACCAATGAAGGCAATGGCCGATAAGGAGGAGAAGCGTGTCAGAGAGTTGGAGTCCAAATTAGTTATGCTGAAGGCTAGGGTGCGTGAACTGCATATCATCCTCTCCTTCTGTTATCGACCGGTATGACAGAAAGAGGCAGCCATTAAAGAGCAGGAAAGGGCTTTGGCGTCCTCATCTCCAGTGCCAGAGACACCAAGACCAGCTATCAGTCAACCAGCTCTAGAGCTGACTGACGAGAGCCCATTTATCACCCCAGCAACGAATGCAAAAGCTCTGAGATTCACTAATAGCATGCTCGTGGATGAAGACATGGAATTAGGCAACTCATCTATAGCATCCTTTGCAAGCCCTATCAAAGGCCGTGCTTCACGGTCTATCTTCCAAATGGAGGACGATGAAGACCAAAGTACGCCAGAACCTCCAACCTCACTCGCCCCGCGACTCGAACGGCTGACTGTACAGCCATCGTCGTATTTGCCCACGTCGTCTTCTATTAAGGAGAAAGTACAAGATACCCCAATTCAAGCACGGCCCTCGACTCCGCCCAGATCAAATCCTGCTTCAAGTCGAAAACCCAAAATTAACGCAGACACCGAACGTATCGCTGTAAGTTTGGAGAACCTCTGCAGATTGTTCATTGTGCTTATGTTCCAATTTGCACAGGCAAAGATTTGGAGCACCTTGGGGGACACATTGGCGCCTGGAACCGCCAACAAGGCTCTTTCCGCCAAAGAAACTATGTAAGTAAAACAGAATGTCACGCATATTGGTGGCATTCTAACCCTGGCTTTCATTAGCGCCCATCTGCGCACACTGTCAAATATGACGCCCCCACCTGGCTCACCTTCGCTTTCAAGCGTAACTTCAGGATCTACAGGAACCCTGGACCAACCGACCCAACAACAGATCATGACTGCCCATCTGCTCTTCATTCTTCTCAGCTCCCCCAATGATCATGCCCTTTCGTTGAACGAGGTTAAGGACAGCTTGACTGCAAAGCAAGATGAAATAGGGGGGCCTGGTTTGATTGGACAAACGTCCACGCGGGTATTATATGCTTGTGTAGCGAAGCGCCTGATCAAGATCGACCGAGGTGGCGGTGAACAGCATGTCAAGTTTGATATCTAGCCTCTAACACCTGTTGCGGACTTTGGATGTAATTGTCGGTCGTAACTTCCTTTGGTCGAAATGCATTCATATGGATTTGCGAGACACCACTGGTTCAATTCAGACAACGAGGTGGCACACGTTGTACAGCGCAAATCTTACCCCAATCGTATTATCGGGTGTGTCCCGGATCGTTCCTGATATTCGCTCCCGTAGCATGCGTTGTGAGCTCAGTTGTAGCAATCGCCGCAAGGAACCTGATGAAGTGGGCCTGGTAGCGTGAAGTTTTTTGCGCCCAATTGGCCTCCCGATGGACGAGCGCCACCGGGAGAGTATCGGGTTGTTACACCCACCGATATCGACACTCTGAACGTTTAGCAGGCTACTTCATTCCTACTACTCCACAGTTGTCAGTGGAAAAACACAAATCCTGTCCTTGGCAAACATACCAAAACTGTATGCGTGGGTCACTTGTTGGCCTGTCTCGCACTGATCTTATGAATACCTGACTGGCTAGACACACCTCACCCATCGAGGTATAAGAACATTCCATGTAGCTGACATCACCATGGCTAGAGCTGTCGCCAGTCGACATGCAGGCGAGGGCGGACGCCTATGATGGAGGCGATGTGTACCCGCGTCAATCAATAAGTGGGGTAATTTCGCGTGTGTTTTGGTAATTTCGCCGGGATCTCCCATGTAGTTCATATCATCCGACGTGGTCAAATCTCAAGTTCGTGAGTATTCGCGATATACCCTTTGATGTCCCAACCGAACTGATGGCCATGGAATCGCTGAATTATAAACTGCTCAACTGTCATCAATCGTTCGCTGACAGATCAGTAGAGGGAGAAGCCAAACCTTCAGAAATCCAAATCACAAATTTGAGATCAATCAATCCAACGCATCAAATGCCCCTGGAGTCGAGCAACTTTTGGGGGCGTCAGCCTTCAGGCTATCAGCGCGCGAACCACGACTCTGGGAAGGGGAGGGCAGGATACACGCACATACGCCTTCTCGTCTTCACCGTTTGTTTGCGCGTATAACAGTTCAGCCCATCAATACGGTAAATGAACCAAGTGGGAACGTTCCTTCTTCCTAGGACTTATACAGCCCTGACAATTGATAACGGATTTACGCTTGGTATTATGGTATATCATTCCCCGCGTGGAGCTCGAGGCAAGTCCCTCTCTCCTTTCTTTGCCTGGTTGCCACCGTTCTTAACCATTCTGCTTTCCTTTCTATAATCCCCCCTTCCCTCAGGCTCTCCGTAGGGCAGCTCTACTGTATTTCTTATCTCTCCCTTCCCCGACGTCGACCCATCTCCCCCTTTTCCGTTCTTTCTTCTATCAAGTCCCTTTATTTGTCCTATTCGTTTTGGTCTGCTGTGTGCGCTATTGTTGAGTTGTGTTGGAAAGAGAAAAGATGGCACTCGAAACACGATGGATCGCGACTGAAATTGAGGCGATCGAAAAAATCCAAGGCCAGATGGGATATATAAATGCCACACGGTATTTGAGTGGTGCGTCATGGCTGGTTGAAAGCACGGGAGTTGAGATACTGACTCTCACCCTCCATTCCTTCAACTACCGGACTTTCTGTGACATACAGCTGCAGGGCTCGTTGCACTGCTTTATGATCACGCTCTGACGTTTCCAGCTGGTGCGCAGTCAATTCAACAGAGCCTCGCCCGAGAACTCATTAGAGCGACCTTCCAAAGAAATCTCGCTGATATGGAAAGCCCCTCCGTCAATCCCAAAATACCTCTTCCTCTTGAATCGATATATTGTTCCAATGGTGCTCATAGTAATAGCATACCGTACGTGTTCACCGAATTTTCTTGATTGCCACAACGCCACGTGTTGATGTTGCATACGCTAACACTTGCTTCTCGTGCCGCTAGAAATGACAGTGTTCGATCCAGACACTGCATTGTCACATGATGTGAGTAGTATACTGCCCTCACAAGTGTCCGGATTATAACACCCACGGCTCTGACTGTGTCTTTTGAACTTGCTAGAGGTAAGCAGTTATCTCGTCCCTGCACCTCGCTGGGTTCCGTGCTAATCACTTCTGCCCTCCGGATTATTTTGCACCCATCCACACATTAGTTGCCGCCTAATAATATCATGCAGTGCAATGATTTCTATAGTATCCATTGGAATAGCCAACGTTCTAGTTCTATGGAGGGTTATACTACTATGGGAGAAGGATAAGGTATGCACCGACACGCCCGAAAACAAGAGTGTATTGGGACAAAGCGGCTAATTTTTTTTTTATCTAGGCTGTAACGAGAATACTTGTAGGAGGGTTCCTGCTAAGCTTTTGTACGACGTGTGTGATGATGATATTAACGCTTATCAAGCTTTGGCGTACGTCGTTTTGTCGCACTGTACCCTGATCTGCGTCGTGCTGAGAAGTAATTTATTCCCCAACAGCTTATGCGCAATATTCGAATCTGGCGGCTATGTGCATATTGACCAAAACGAGTGCAACCCTGGTGGTAGTTTGGGCCGGTCCGGTGAGTGCCAGTCCATCATGGGAGAGCACTCGAAAGCTCATAAGAGTTTAAGCTGTGTTTTGAGGTTCTAGTATTGCTCTTTACATTTTGGAACGCGCTGTCGCGACCAAGAAAGGCTCAGCAGCCACTGGCACGTGCTCTACACCGAGATGGTATTACATTCTTCTTGGTAAGCGCATACCACCACAACTGAACGCCATTTGAGCACTTCTGATGATGGTTTTGCCTATCTAGGCAACAGCCACGATGAGAATCATAAATACAGGTCTAGCCGCCACAGCCAGAGTTGAACTCGCCATGCTAGCCGTCTTGTCAGTCCCCCCAACCCCCCTCCATCCTTACCGCTCATCCTGACCCCCTATCCAAAACAGCTTCGTCTGGGCAATGGTAACGCTCATACTGAACCGCTCCGTGCTCCGCATGCAACACGCCGAAGTAATGAACGCACGCTCCGCCCTACGAAACCAGCATTCCCTCCGGGTTCGCAACCCCGCATTACGCGCCACCTCACCTTTTGGCGTTCGACCTTCGAGTATAAGTTTGCCGGATGATTTCAATCGGGATTCGCCGTATAGTCGAGAGTTGACGGCTATTGGTATGACCCGGGTTGTATGAATGCTAGCTACGTGAAGATCAAGGCCAACGCCGAGCTTGGTCGCAATAATAGCCACTATGGTCGTGAGGCACCGGCGAACCAATTATGGGACATAGACGAGTCAAAAAAGAGGCGCTAGCGCTCTTCATATGCTTTTTCATGAGATTTTGTACGCTTTTTTTTTGTTATTTTCATGCGTCGCTGGGCACTGCATGCTCACATCTTCTCTGTTCACTCTGCACTTGCTATTCTACAGCATTTGTTATGAACCCTTTTGTTAGCAATTAAGTTACGTCAATGTTGTATTAACCCTCTCACTCCTCATGCCCTTCGTTTTTTGGTAGTGTATTACAATTTATACTACTTCGATAATTTGTTGGTCCTATCTTATGCGTGCATTGCTTGTTTGAAGTCAGAGGTGATTAGCCCAAGACTAATTTCAACAGGATCGCACACCATTCAACAGCACATAGATATCAAAATAGCAAATTAGGTGGCGTGTATATAATAATCCAACGAGTAGCCTTGCAGGTGTTGTAACTGAGTGTATGCACCAAGAGTTTACGCTCTCTCAGCGACACATCTATCGTCTATGTAAACCAACGCAGACACTCAACCATCCATCAGCACCGGCCATACAAGCGCCCATCCAAGCCATTTCGGCGTCCAAAGGGCATATTACACCTTGAACCAGAACATATGCATACTCGGGATACTGTGATGCAAAAGCGTTGGATGGTCGTGGAGGAAAGAGCGAGGGTATATGCGTGGTGAGGTACTGCTGCAGGGTATGTGGCGCGCCTATGGTGAGCACCATCAAAGATGAGAACGAGTTGAAGGGAGTGGAGGTTCGGAGGCCTACCGTCTTCGAGTAGAGGAGGGACGAGCTCTTGAATAACAGGACCATCGGGGAGGTACAGTCGAACGGGGACGCTTCGGACACTGTATGCGCCGTCCTTATCAGCAGCTGGGCCTGTAGGATCTGCCGATGGTGGACGACTGTGCATTGATACGGAAGATGGGGGTGGTGGTGATGGTGGTCGAGTTGGTGTGATCGTCGGTGTCACTTTCGATGCAACGCGCCAGTAATCCTCAAAGTTGTCTGGTGGAATGTCAATATGATAGATGACATTCCAATAGTACACAGTAAGATAACTGTGGAGAGTACTCACGCTCTTTCAGTCCTTCCCAAATACCATCTTGGTCTTGTTTCCGAAGACCAGTCATTCGTTTGGTGTTTCCCCATCGAATGAAATCTGCCTCCTTCAGTTGACCCATGAAGGCTTGCTTACATGCTTCAGCGTTTGGCGTCAATAACAGCTTATCCGTCGGTGGTGAGGCAAGATGCAGTGTTAATTTCAATGGTACGGCAGTCGACGATAACGGTGAAACAGTGGTCTTGATTGTAGATGAGATAGTATGATTATCATAAATTAGACCTATTGGCCAATGCCTGACCCGAACAGCGAGCATAAGACAACTGAAGCACTCCAATGCGCGAAATACAATAGCGGCATACCATCTCATAGGTGTTCCGTCTTCGCTTTCAAACCACCACTCCTCTTCCTTGAGATCCTTGGCCGCAGCTTCATCAAACACGACATCCATCAAAAACTTTCGAATCTCCGGTAGCAGGAGAGGGAAATAGCTAACACGGGGCGCTTGCACATAGTAGCATTCCAGGCCTCTTTCCGAGTTGGCAGGTAATTCTTTGGCATCCACGCGGATTTCGAGGGGAACGGTTCCTTCCCAGGTCAGACGTCGGAAGAGGGTGGTGTGATAATCCGAAACGCGCTCCTTGGAGTACAGGCCCGGTTGGGTGGGATGGTGACGAGTGGTGCCATAAGAAGTCATGGTTAGGACGAGGACCCCTGAGTAGGTGCGCTGGCCGGCGAGGGGTGGGAGCAGAAGGGTGGTTGGATGTGAGGATGCCAGTAAAGAGGGCTTGAACGTAAAGTGCCTTGGGTCGGTCTATCAGGTGCACGTGGCTTCGGCGTAGTGATCCCGGTCCGCTCGGTCCATGGCGTACTACACACTCCATCTCCTTGAGAATAATGCTTTCCGATCCACGGACAGTCTGCTCCCAGGACCCACGCCTGGGGCACCAGCCTATTTATACCCCCAATGCGAGGCTTGTGCCCCAGTCTATGTGAAGCATGCAGTTCACCTCCCGGCCACCGATTTGGCACCCCATTGCCCCAGAATTCACCAACGTCGAGGCGTTTAGAAGAGCTATTAATCGTAGGCACCCTGGCTTGGACCTGAGTGAGTGAGTTCCTCACGGATGCCGCAAGATAAATCATATTAACAGCGCTCCAGGGAACTACGATGATCTGCACCGCTACTCTATCAGTGACTACGAATTTTGGGTAGACCTATGGGAGGAATTAGGCATCATCTCTTCTGTCCCCCCACAAAAGGTTGGTCCCTTCCTGTTCTACATTCAAATACATACCAACAAGTAGGCCTAGGTCATTGAAGAGGATCGCTCTTCCCACAGACCCAAATGGTTTCCTGGTGCCCGTTTGAACTATGCAGAAAACATCTTGCGGCACAGAGGGGCAAAGGTCGCTTGCACCACTATTAATGAAGCGGGGAAGGTAGTACATTACACCTCCCATCAGCTTTACGACCTCGTTCAACAAATGGCTGCAGCGTTGCGAGTGAATGGTCTTCAGGCCGGTGATCGTGTCGCAGGTGTGTGCCACCAGATTCCATCAGCGTCTTCGGTGTACTTAGGCTATGCGTGTTGTAGCTGTTATCACAAATTCTATCATGGCAATTGTTATAGCCTTAGCGACTGCCAGCATTGGGGCTATTTATACCGCTACCGCGCCCGATATGGGAGCCAAGGTCGGTCACTATCTTCCGAAGTGGAGGCAAGCTCCAATATTGCTTTAAAGGGTATTCTGGATCGTTATCGTCAGATACGACCCACATTCCTGTTCGCAGAGACAGAAGTCTTGTACGCCGGGAGAACCATCAATCTGGTGTCAAAGGTTGCGGAGATCACACAAGAGTTACGTAGCGTAGGCTTGCTTAGCACTGTTTTGCTACCAGGAACCCAGAGTGGGAAGGAGTTTGGGGGAGTACCTCATAGGTCTGCAGTTTTTACCATACAACCTACCGTGAGATACTCACCAGTGTAAACAGTGTGCAGTTGTCTTCTTTTCTATCCACTGGCGACGGACGTCCACTGCGCTTTGAACAACTTCCCTTTGATCATCCACTGTACATTTTGTACTCGAGCGGTCTGTCTATTTGGTCTTTCTTTCGATCTGTTGATCAACTATTGTTCTCCAGGGACGACTGGCCCTCCAAAATGCATAGTGCACTGCGCAGGCGTGAGTGATGGTTTTTGGGGTGGCAATCTCATACTCATGTCATCACAGGGAATCCTGATACAATCGATGAAAGACACCGGGTACTGTTTTGGCTTGGGTCAGGATGATACGTTTTTGCAATACACTACGGTAATTATGCATGTTGCCAGTTAGGGACGGAAGCTGACCAGTCACATCAGGCTGGATGGATGCTATGGAACACGAAAGTCTCTGCGCTGGCTTGGGGGGCGCGAATCGTGCTGTATGATGGGTCCCCGATGTATCCTAATGCATCGTCATTCATGGAGGTTGTGAAATTGCAGAAGTAAGTGTGCTCGTGCTGTACGTGAAATCCTAATTCTTAAAAGTACCTTTTAGCGTCTCATCTCTCGGAGTGAGTCCACGGTTTCTAGCAACTCTTCAATCTGAACACCCAGGTCCATGTATGTTGGCGCGCTTTTCTATCCACTCGTGGTCCATTACTCAAGTTGATCTATTTCGTTCTGATGCGCAGTTCCACCAGGCACCTTTGAAGCTCTGCACAGTATTGCAGCCGGTGGGGCTGTACTTTCACCGCCGCTTCACGAGTGGACACAAACGGCTTTTGGACCCTCTGTGAGAGTGTTCACCGCAATGGGTGGCACAGACATATGTTCAACATGTCAGTCAGTCACATCGCTTACAGAACGTAGACACCTCTGACAATGCTTTGCATTTCCAGTCACTACGAGTGTTCGCAGTCTGCCTGTGTATTCTGGAGGTAGGTTGGTCTTGTCGTTATGAAGTATTGGGGTTTCCTAATTCGGGAATAGAGATGGCACATAAGGCACTTGGAATCAAAGTCGAGGTATTCGACGACGCTGGGAATAATATCGAAGCGAGTGGAGAAGCGGGCGAACTTGTGTGCACAAGACCACATCCTTCGGTTCCCATCGCCTTGTGGGGTGATCCTTCTGGAGAGAAGTTCAGAAGGACGTACTACGGGAAATACTCTAGTAAGTCCGAGCATTGCATCACTTTGATACGTGCAGCGCATTAATTGCGGCGGTTCTATTACTCGTTCGTCCTCAGATGCATGGCAGCAAGGCGACTTGGTTGTAATCAACCCAACCACAAAGGGGCTGATGATCTTGGGGCGCAGGTGAGCTTGATGCATTGATATTTCAACTATCGATCTCGTCTGACTGCGTCAGTGATGGCGTTCTAAATCCCAGCGGAATCCGCTTCGGTTCTGGAGAAATCTACGCAGTCCTCGAGCAGTTCCAGCCCTTTTTGGAAGACTACATCTGTGTTGGACAACGGCGTCCGCAGGATCAGGACGAGCGGGTTCTGTTGTTTGTCAAGATGAGACCTGGTCAGCATCTGTCGGCGGAATTGATTCGGGAGGTGAAGCAAGCCATTCGTGGGGCACTAAGTGCTCGTCATATACCTCATTTTATCCTCGAGGTCGAAGAGATCCCGGTAAGTGCCAGCAATTAGCTTCTAAGCTCAGACTCAGATTCGTTGTCGTTATGGTAGTATACGATCAATGGCAAGAAGATCGAGGTTGCTGTCAAGCAAATTGTTTCCGGGATACAGGTTACACCGAGTGGCGCAGTGGCAAACCCAGAGGCATTTAGAGAGTATTCCAAGTTTTATGAGATCGAGAGGTTCCAAAGACTGGATAGCAAGCTGTGACCTTGCCACAGCTCTTATAGTAGGGTAGATAGCTTGAGTTGAGAGAAGAACAGATGAAGCTGCACGCGCCTGACACGCGTTGTGTATAGTTATTTGGGGGACTTGTTGAAACCATAATCTGACGCGACTTGGCACTAGTTTCTAGTCCAAGGGCTCCAGAATTTGCTCTCAGTGGTGGAGGGACCATCTGACCTCCTAGTCGTTTTCTCAATTCTCGTTATCCTCCAGACTGGTCAGTAACGCCAGCCATCGCCTCTTCTTTCCCGTCACCACCCATGGCTACGCTCAGTCGACGTCCTCTGGCCACCCGTGCACCGCTTCACCACCCCAATATTTCCCCAGTCAAGCAAATACAAAAGAACGCCCTCGGAACCTCCAAACGCGCAAGATCTCCTGAGCCCTCTCACGATGCAACTATCTCTCAATCAGGAACTAAACGTGCAAAATACTCCGCCACCGCCGGAACGACAGGAAGCGTCACGGGCGCATCGACTATCGCAAATATCGTCACTCCTAATACCGCTAATAGCATCCTCGTGCCAGCAACCAGCGCGACGGTAGTAGGACATGCACCGCCTACTCAGGGGCGGGAGAATAAAGAACGGAGAGACCAGGCGAGGGCGGAGTGGAAGGAAAAGTACTGTAAAGCGTTTCCAGGGTTTACATTCTACTTCGATATCGAACATATCGACGTAAATCATGGTATTGTGCAAGAATTGGAAAAGAGGATTCAGCAGTTGAATGGAGTACGTATCTCCTTTTTCTACATTGGCGGATTCTTTTTCTGGCTTCGCCGTTGCGAGTGTGGGATTGGACATGTAGCTGATGATTTCTCTCTTCGTTATCCTTTCCTCCATTACGCGGTTTGCTGTGATAGAATATCGAGGATTTCTTCTCAAAAGAGATTACGCATTTAATCTCTAATCAGCTGCCACCCACTGCCGAACCCGTGGCGGACAAGGAGAATAAATCCAAGGGTGGTAAAGGAGGTGCGGGTGGGGCCTCATTAAAGAGTCCCGTCAAAATGCGCGGACGGTGAGTCTTCCTAGCACCCAAGGGATATTCATGCTCAATCTGTATTGCTATTATTAGCGAGGACGTCGCAGCAGATAGCGCAGGGATGGATCTGGTGGCGAAAGCCACCTCATGGGGGATCAAAATCTGGAATGTCGCCAAGCTCGACAACGTTATCTCCAGATGCCTTGACACCCCGCAGCTCCTTACCACTTCCAAGGCATCCTCCAACGCATCAACAAATGTGCCTACGCAACGTTCGTTGCAACGCCTGCTCCAATCTGAAAAGATTCACGGAATAAGTGAACGAGATCCCTCTCAGAAGAGACACGATTTCCGGTACTTCTCCAAAGGGAGTAAATTCGTGTTGGTGGAGGATCTGAAGCAGGAGCTGGCTACTATCTGTGCCCATGAATATATAGTGCCCAAAGGCAAAGACGACCAGCCCGGGAAGGGATCCTGGCCTGTTGCGTATTGTCATCCACACGCCCGAGGGCCGTTCCATCCTTTTGATGAAAGAGAGCGAAGGAGATGGGAGAGACAGCAGCAAGCCGAGAAGGAACACGCGAAGAAGGCAGAGGAGAACGCGAGGCTGTTAAACGCGCGGGCAATGAGGATCATGAAACGGAAAGCCGCAGAAGCTAGTTTGCAGGCATCTATGCAAGCACCCAAGCAGACAGACTTGAGGCGTTCAGTGTCGTTGAGTAATATCCGTCGTGAGCAGATTGGAGAGGGCCTTGGCTTGGAGTTTGATGCAGAGAACCCAGAGTCTGCCAATGCGTCGGGGTACCTTCAATCCGGATTTGCATACGTCGCTGCTTCGGGGAACAGTGTTGGGATTACGTCCACCGTTGGAACTACATCAGCGGGATATACCTCCAGAATGGGCCAGTTACCCTTGGCGTTAGCTGGGAGGTTGAAGCACGAAGTTGTAACGTCAAGAAAGGCCCGAGTCTCGGTGACAACAACCGCAACGGAGGATGCGGAGCCGACAAAGGGTGTCATGGGGCCACCGAGAAATATACCTGATCGACATCCACAATTACGGAAGAGCAAGAGCACCAATACCCTCAAGCTGCCGAAGCGAGATGAGGGCAGTAAACCTGGGTACTGCGAAAGCTGTCGAGTAAAGTTTGAGGATTTCAAAGCAGTCAGTTGTTTGTTTTTCGATGCTGTATCAGTGTCAAATTAAGTTGTCTGATCCTCGTCTTCTTTTGTTGTTTTCCTTTTTCTATAGCACATTTCGGGGAAGAAACATAGGAAGTTTGCCGAAGACGACGCTAATTTCTTCCAGTTGGACTGTGTACTCGCGCATGTACAGCGGCGGACGAAGCAGGAGGTCTGGGAAGAACAACAAAAGCTGGCTCAAAGACGGAAGCTGTATTGTGGGCGAATCGCGAGTCATTCTACAGATCAACCCGATCACGAGCAGGATTATGATGTTGAGAGTGATCGCCGATTATACCATGACTCGGAGGATGGGACCGAGGACGTCACCCGTGTTGCAAGTTCAGATGAACTGTCGTTTGAACATATCTCTGCTTCGACTGTCTATGATGTAGAGGACGACTGATTGCCACTCCCGACGTGCTCGTGCGTGGTTTCTTCCTTTTTGTCATACTTCTTCCATACCATCTTTCTTCGAGAGCTTGGAAAAAGTGATTACTAGTTTCCTCTTTATATGCACCAGTTCCCTTGTAGCATAGTGATAGATAACCCATAGTTACAATCGTCCCAATATGTCCACAGACTCGTCTTAACATTTCAAACTCGTTGATACCATTTCTTTTTTTCCCCTTTGGTCGCGTTGCAGAATTCATACTTATGCCATGTTCTTTATCTTGTTCGTCTGTCTTGTATTGTCTGATGACTTCACCCTTCCTGCCTTTATTCCTTTGTCTGTGTTATCGTTTTCTCTTATTTCCCCCCTCCATCAAGACATTGTTACAAACAGTTTCAATGATTAACGATTACGTTCGATCGCAAAACATCCTCCCTTCCCTGTGTGACATGACCTCCATCACGTTCAACTCATTCGCTCCCTCTGGTTTAGTTGATCGTTACAGTGAGCAACGTCACAATGCCATCTTGTGCAATACCATGATTAATACTGCATGAAAAAGTAGGTGTAATATTACATGATTTATCAGCAACACCAAGGGTCATTATTAACTCCTGAGAAGAACTTACCCCACAGCACCGGATGGTAATAGCCCAGTCACGTTTTGCGCCGTTGTGGTATATGTAACCCCTCCGAAGCTCTTCGTACCGACAGCGCCGCTCACGAGGTTGTTGCGCCCTGCACCAAGAGAGACAATGACGAAAGGGCTATTTCGTAAGGGCTCCCGTGACTTACCGATATTATAACCATTCGGTACGATGTTGTGATTTTGTGCTGCGCTCTGCTCTTGAGAAACCCTAAAAGCGCGGGAGTGGGGACATTAGTTGGAGTGGAGAGGGCGGGAGAACATACTTACGCAAGGAACAAAGCACCCGTGTTGGCCAAGGGCCCGTTCTGTCGGTATACGCTGATACATGCCGCTTATGACGCGGCCAAGGGAAGGTGATGGAACAAATGGCTCACCGGAAGTGATTGCCCCCTATCAGACTTTCGAGGCAGGTGCCTGTATTGGCGTCGCCGAAATCTTGACGGAGTTCGATCTGAATGAAGAGAGGAGCATTAGAAATTGCGAGAGTCTACGTGATTGGAAAGTGTACGGTTTGGTTAACGAATCCATGGCCGTCGCCTAAATTGGCTGATTGAGGATCGCCTAGGTGGATTCCGAGGCATTCTGTTGAACTGTCGAGATTACGTCAGGTATGGTTGGGAAGTCAGAAAGAGTAGGCTTACAACCCGATGGCCCTGGCATAGTTCACAATGCCACTGTCGGTGAGTACAACTGGAGAGCTGAGAGCCGAAATGATAACCTATGTTAAAAGAGTGAGAAGAGCATCCATGGGTCTAGTTGCACAACGAACATTCAATGGTTCCCCACCGCCGCTGCCGGCTATATCCGTCGTCAACAAGGATTCGACAAAGTTGGGGGATTTGAACAGACCATTGTCAAGCAGAGAGCCTCCGTTAATCCTTGGATCAACGAAGGGGACGGTGGATCGTGCCAATCGAAGGTCAGCAGCATAGACGGCCTGAATCGCCAGCAACGAGCATGCCACAAAAACGAACATTGCTGCAAGAGAGGTTGTGGGACCCATATACGCTCCCTGGCCTCCTATTTATACGTGATGGAGTCCTAGAATGCCTTGTTGCAGGTGCCTCTGCACTTCAAAGATAGTTCAAGTCCTGGGACCGCATCGTATGGTCTGCTCATGTGATAAAATACGAAGCAGCGAGGAGGTAGCAACGACCGAAGCAGAAGTAATACTACGATGATAGTTGCACGACGAACGTGCTCAATCAGTGCAGTTGGACGGAGGAGACACCGCACCAGACATACCGAAAGAACCACAGCGTGAGAAGGCCATTCCCTCCTTCGAGGACACCTGTCAATAGCATGAGAAGCTAGCGCGTGGCCGGCCTTCTGCAGGCAAAGACTGAGGATTGAAGCTCAACAAGCTATGGAGCTGTACTGAGTTTGTGGGTAGTGTATCCAGAAATGGATGATCGCGGATCTAAGTTGAGGGCGGGCAGTTTGGCTCCCGATGGTTGTACAACCACGTTACCCATATTTGGTATGGATACGGGGATAGCCTTGACTAGGAATGTTGTTATCGTCGAGCGGAAGGGGCGAATTAACGTCATTGTCACCAATTGGCACACAATCAGTCAAGAAAGCAGTAGACATTGTTCCATTGTTGCGCCCGAAAATTGCTGCATTCACATACGGAAAAAGCTGGTCTATCCAGAGCAAGAGATGACTGATGGGCATCGAAGCGACTCCGAGTTGACTGAAAGGGACTCTGTTCAGGGGTCGTTCCGAGAAAACAGAGTTGTTTTGTAAAGTTACCGCTTCAGGACTTATCGCGCCGTGCGCCCCGTTGTGGTGGCAGGCTCAGCCAGTTCTCCAAACCGTAACGCAGTCACACCACCGTCACACTAGGTTCGTCGTTCGTTGCCCCACGAACATCCTTTCACCAGACCAACGCTTCGCTGCGAGGAATAGCCCGGTACGTCACTGTTGCGTGCCCAAATCGTGCCCGAGTTATTGATCTTTGCGTTACAAGGACAATATCGTGAGGCTACAGGTAACAATCCACAGGTTTGTATTGCACCCTCAACTGTCAGCTTTTCTACGAGTCTCAACCCATATTGAGCCCTTAATCCCCCCTGTATACCCACAAAGCCACACTTCGTCCCCAACAACTCTTTTCTGCATTGAAAAGTGCCCATATCATTCCCTGTTTCAGCGACACATACACACTACCACAATGGCCGATTCACCGAACGACACTGATTCTATTGGAGAACAACAAGATGATTCACAGCTCACCATCCGAATTCCTAATCCTAAAGTGTATATGGCACGGCAGTCTCTTTGGATAGGGAGAAGGGGGAAGCCCAGATGTGATCATTGTCGTATTAATAATCTCAAAGTTAGCGTCTTTGCCGTACACCCTCCCTCATTTTGTTGCCTTACTGATGACCCAAAAGTGCGATAGAGTTCTACCAGCTTGCAACCATTGTGCATGGGCGCCCGACAGGGAGTGCAAATACACGCCTCTCCCAACACCAGCTCATCGTGGCATTCCTAGATGCGATCGTTGTCGGTCACGCAATCTTAAAGTTTGTTCATTTTTTCTCTTGGCATTCTCGTTATTCATACTCAGTGATTCAAAACTCAGTGCGACAGGAATCTTCCAATATGCAACCATTGCAGTGAGGAAAAGGCCACAACTTGCAATTATACTCCCAAAAAGCGTCCCAAAGTGTCACGCGATACGCCTCCGGAGCCCGATCGACAACAAAGGGGGGAGCCTGCGGCGTATATGCCAGACCCAATGGATACCAAACCATTGAATGATGCCGCGAATGGCCATACGTTTTATGGTCATAACATAGCAAGCGCTTCGGCACCTCCCGGAACTCGCAGGTCACATACGTATTCTCCTCCTGGCACAGGAGAGAGTCCAGGTGATGGTGACGACTTGCATTACGCCTCTTCTCGTTCCGCTCGTTATCCAGCAGAGACTTCAAGAGAACGAAAAGCATCGTATAGACCGTCACTTCCCCTATTGGCACCCAAGCCATCCCATTCCCCCAAACCCATTGGAACGTTCCTTCCGGCTACGTTCGATCCGGATCAGGGGGTTGTCCTTAGTGCCTCGCACATTGAGCCATGGAGCCAAGCCTCTTTCGCCCCTTTACCGGATAACGTCGTTCAGCGCTTGAGACTAACGACTTCGGTAGAAGTTCCGAGTCGGACAGCCTTTAACGATGCTCTTTCATCCTTCATCGATGGACTCATGCAAGACTTGCGGGAAATTTCATGCCTTACTCCTGACACTTATGCTTCATTAGCTCAGTATCTCTCCAACAATGGAAAGGGAGATGCCCCTGATTTATCTGAGCGAATCAAGGCATGGGCTACTCATCATCACCTCCGATCTGGCTCCAATAAGCAACACTTGATCATCGTGCCACGGGATCAAGCCTTCAGTGCCAACCCAGCTGAAGAGGCTAAGCTCCTTGCAGCATATTGCAATCGGATTGACGATCCTGCCCAATCAAACGGAACGGCCCAACCTTCTCAACAACAGCAAAGCGAGGGAGAAACAGGTACAATTGATCCACTTACAGCATTCGAACGCCTACCCGTTCGACCTCAAATTTACGATATACTCACTTACGCTCATCGACACCATTCTTCATCCTTTGCAATGTCGGCAGAGGTGAGAAAAATGGGAATCGTACGTGCTGTTCCTTTTCTTTCTTTCATTTTATTCCATCCAATCACATCATCGTCCCTGTCCATCCCTGTTCATTTCCTTGTTTGGTGTTGAAAGAACGATAGACTGACCTATGACGTCTTTCTTTTTTCCCTCCATCTTTTGTAATCTTTCTTCGGGATTTTTATAGGCCTCCATTACTTGGCCGATGATAGAGATGTATGTTCGTCTCTGTCCTTTGTGCAACTTGCGGGCCAAGCAAGAGTCGAGTCAGTACGATCGAGGAGCGTGAAAAGCCTGAGGAAGGCCAGAGATTAGGATCCGGAGATGGCATGATGATTGTGCAAAGGAGACCTGGTCTCATGGACTTTTCACTTTTTCATACTCCGTTCATTCGATTGACGTTTTGACACTTCCCTCATTTGATTTCTTGTTCTATAACCTACCACATGCATATCAGCTTTCCTCCGCTTTTTTTTTCTTCCTCTCTCTCTATAGCGTCCCTCCGTTCTTCTCTGGTGAAGTGGAACTTTTTGGACGATTAATAGTTGCGTTTATATCCTTTTTCGATGGAGTTGCGTGTCTCTACCTCTACCATAAGACATAGAAGAATTCGTGATTGTCCATTGATACTACTAGGACCCAAGCACCGAACGCTTTTTGTGAGGTTTCTTTCCTCAAATGGACATCTGCTGCTTAAATCACCCAGACGAAGCTTTCTCATGAAAAGCACCGAATCACAGGCCGAGGCACACAACATCATGTACTGTACGTACTCATAACCAAGAGCGTACACATGGAGACTTGCACGAAGACACATGGCTAGAAAACTCAAATAAACTTCATATCTAACCCCATATTCACCATCCTCTTGCTCAATAAAGGGGAAGAAAGAGCCCGCCGCCCACTGCCCACTGCCCCATCTCTACAGGCTTTCCGACACGGACACACGCAAAAACCCGCGAAAAAAAGGGAGGGACAGTTTTCTGACACCCAAACAATGATAAATAGTAGCAAACTCTCAAAGCTTAACTGCTATGGGCTGCTGTGTAGGCAAGTTGAACGCCCTCATCAGGGAAGCGAGAAAAAACAAGCTCTGTGTGTCCCAGGGGTGTTCGTATCATATTGAGAGCCTGGAAAAGCTTCAGAATTTGTAGAGCATAAATTCGAGGATGCCGGGGGGTGACATTTTTTGTGGCAGTTTTGCTGGCATCGATGACGGGGGAGTGCTGTAGATGACAGGCCGATTGCTACATGGTAAACCAGCTTTCCCGAGCCCGAGGGGTGTGGAATATCAATGAATGCCGGTGCGAGTGAACGTTGAAGAGAGCTCGGGCTCAGCCGCGGCCGATTCGGATGGCAAATCGGCTCAGCTATGCAGGCAAAAGCGTGGAAGGACGGATTTTCCAGGTATTCAAACTCTATGTTACTGACCCAGAGCGCGTTGTGGCCGCTGGGTTGGGACCTGTTACATTTCGAAATTGCCCAGAGGCATACACGGGATCGTCTGTGAGTTCAAGCAATCGTCATCTCTGCTCATGCTGATTGAGGCTGTTTCCTCGAAATCTCTCATGCCAAAAACAAATACAACGCAAGGGGGGTCTCCGACCAGCAGATGTACCATGCTATGAATGCCATAACCAAAATACCCCTTCATAAACGGAGCATATCCTCCATTGGCGCTCAGACTGCGCTTTACGATGTTCAAGGACCCCCATGCACAGTAGTCACATCGCCTCTCTCAATTTGATTTCCATTCGTTGTCGCGCCGTCCGGTAAGACTGCTGGGTATTGACGACTTTCAAGGTTCCATCCCTAATCTCACCCATACTATCCTTCACAAACGCCAAAAACAAAATCCACTATATCCTTCCTTCAGACCGTCTAACTACACAACTCTGGTTTGGAGATGCGGAAGGGACCTCCGCTCGTGGCACGGCTCCAGAGTGATGATCGACGACATCAGGGTTTACCAGGGTCGGTATCCAGTAGTTGTTATCGCATTTCCTAATAGCGACTACACTTGGCCCTTAAGCACCGAAAGATTCGTCGCAGGAGATTTATGAAGATATAACTCAAATGTCGTGCAAGCTGATATTGGTGTACAGATACAGATGGGATAGCTTAACTAAAGTCGTCATAATTAATCAAAGTTTCCTGGTGCTTGTGAGCAATCTCCAAAAAGTCCGCCACACCACGCAGGGCAAATGCGTGAAATTGGAAAAGGTAAAAGTCGCGCTGACGAACACCCCGAGTCGATGGTCGATTGGTCACCTCAGTCTCCCAAGACCTTGTTAGCTTCTTGAGCGCTATCCGCCAGTCAGCCTAAAAGTGGTGTCATCTGCCAAGTGATAGGACTCCAGGGCACATTCCGCCGGATTGTAACCTATTGTAACCTCCTCCAATTCGGTTGCGATCACGACTTTAGAATTTCTTTCTGCGGACTCGAGCTCTTTTTGCCAGATCCGCTCGTCCTCGGATCTCTGCAAACTGTTCTTGGCGTTGAACAGGACAGACCACACGCCGACCCAGAAGAATGAATGCAGGTCGTCCAAAGGAGACTGCAAGTAAGGCCGATGTAAGGCTATAGTGTACTGTAAGTTCTCTGACATGAACTCTGGAGTGCCCTAAATATGTCGTCAGACAATGTCTGAGCAAAAAAGCCGTCAATAGTCGACTCACGGATCGAACCTGATCAATGTGCTCGTCGTCGAAATAGGTCTCCCAGAGTGCAGCCATATCACCATCTGTTACAAATGCTTTTGCACTTGGCCGAAATGCCAAGCTTGTCAACCAGCTCTTGGACCTTTCCTGCGTATTCGAGTATGGTCGATGGAGGCCCAGATAAATTCGCAGAATGGTCCTGGAGCGATAACGATTCTATTCCTGCACCTTCGATGTGGTTGTGCTGAGTGCCGAAATGGCCTTTCGAAGGAATGCATCAGAAATAGCAAAGCTCTTCATTTCCTCATCTCCATTAATCATTAGTACATTCCCAATACTTATGTCTCGGTGAATGTAGCCAACTTGGTAGAAGGATAACCACCCTGCAGAGTGGCGCGTTAGTGTGAGAGATAAACGCATTGGACCAAGCATACCCAACAACGCATGGAGGAGTGCCTCACAGAGTTGCCAACGAGTAAAAATACAGAGTAGCACAGGGTTCGAACTTCTGGTGCTGGATGCTTTTCACCCGGTTGATCGAAAATTGGCCAGTGAGCGTGCTTAATTTCTTGACAGCTAAGAAGAGGTGGTTCAAGATGGGTTCGCCGGTTGGATGCCTCCCCTGATACGAAAGAAGAACCTTTGGAGTACCAAAGAGCCCGTCGGCGGCTAGGTACATGTCCTGTTCGATATCTTTGCTGCTGTTACCTGCCAAGAGGACTTGATAACGATTTCCTGACCTGATTTGAGGCTCGAGAGTTTCGAGGATGAAAAGCGATTCGGTTTACCGTATTCCAGTGAATGTGTAATCGAGCGGGGGAAGAGGGAAACTGGTGCGAGTCAGCTTTCTGTTGAAGTGAACCGATAAGATACTCACTGCTTTCCGTCCCATTATGTTTCTCCTCTCCTTTGCTGGATTCGCCCTCACCCAACTCAACCTTGGCACTTTTGCTATTCCTTTCGCTTGTGCTTTCGGTCTTGCTTTTACTTTCGGGTTTTGCGTTCGCTTCCTCGAAACCGCATGACGAACGGCAGACTCTCGTTCCACGACCACGTACACACAATGAATCATACAGCACCTCCCTCACAGTACCAACAAAGTACTTCTCCGCGCCCAAAGGACTGGGGATGAGATACGTGAAATCGTTGCAGGCAGAAACCAACCCGGCATGCCGAGGCGTCGACCCCAACAGCAGAGTCACGATCAGGAGAAGCGCGTCCTCCCGGCCTTCTCTACTTTGGATGTCGAGCGGGTGGGAAGACGTCAATCCTCCTCGGTGGAAGATGAGGAACATGAGCTCACTTTTCTCGTGATCAAAAGCCAGGACCAACGCAAAGGTGCGAGAAGGTTGGGCACCAAAGAGACATCGAGCGTGTGTCGCAGCGTGTGCCAGCAAGTCGACAATCTGACCCTTAACCTCTATCGGTAACTGCACCCGAAGGCCCGCGTGTTCGTTCGGGGGGCTCCAGTATAAGCGTCCGTCCTTTTTAACACCATTCCCACCCGCAAAAGGCCCGGCTTAGGAGAACTGGCGGCCCCAACCCCGTCAATCAGAGGTGTATCGTAGACGACGAACTTGAGATCGTTGTACCACCGCTTTGAGGGAAGATGCCCTGCGAGAGCGGTGGTCCCTACTTTGACACATTCGTTCAGGAAGTTCGCCAGCGGTTCGAAGTACGATGTCTCTGGCCGTTTGCTAGGCCAGGCGGAAGGTTCGTGGGTAGCTGTCATAGACTCGGCGGCGAGAGAAGGATAGGATCGAGAGAGCCCGTTGAGCAGCGCTGAGCGCGTCTTTGATGGATGGTGCGTCTATGTCGCAATCATAGTTGTCCGAAAGCTGATATCCTTCCTCTGAATTCATTCCTTGGTTGGTTGCTTGGGGGAGGGCATCCTGGAAATTATGGCGGCATCGAAGCGCTATACTTGATCTTGATTGCCGATTTCGTCGCTCATGGTGAATTCAAGGTCTGCCTGGTGTAGGTGTGGACATGGTGGTTGCAAACAAAAGCAAGGCACGCCAACTCGGGGAGAGGGTCGCGTCGTGTAACGGTGATCAGGGTCTTTCGCAGATTTCCCAATTTGGCTAGTTTTCCTTCGGCTGGCGTACCTAGGTCAGCACTCAAATCGGCTCGATTATGTAGGTGAAAGCGTAGGCGTATGAATTTTCTAGGTACTATGAGCACAATTAGAGATACAGGACAGGACAGGACAGGACAAGCAAGCAAGACAACACTTGTTTAGTTCACTTTAAGATCAGGGCGTCGAGCACCCCTCTACTCAGCAGTTACCAGCTCGAAACTAGCAAACGCCAAATCATATCCTTCAAACTCATAGTTGATCTTATCCGTCTTCCTATACACCCTCCCCCCCTTCCTCTTCCCAGTAAGCGCAGTCCTAAACGCCCTCTGCGCCATCTCAATCGCATTCTCCCCTTGTTCATTCTCACTAGATTCGTTATCCTTGCTGGAGATGAACAAAGTAAGCGATAGCCTCCCAGGCTGGAAGATGTCCACCACGCGTCGAACGAGAGTCTCCAAGTCCGGCATGACATCCCCCGAGTTGGCAGCAGGAGTGCCGGGTGAAGTAACGTGAAGGGGGACGTTGCACTCAAAACTGGCGTACGACCAGCCTTCCTCTGGTGTCACGTGGATGGTATAGTATCCCTCTCCTCCCTGAGCAGAGGCATCGGCTTCTTCGTCCCCATTGTCAGTTTGACCCTGAGCATGACCCCATTTAATGAGGGCGTTGGACGAGTACCCACAAGGGGTAAACGAGTACGCGTCCAAAGTGGTCAGGCGAGGAGGGAAAATGCTGAGGATGCCCAGTTTCTCGGAGAGAGTGAGGGCATGCGCGGAGGGGTCCAGGGGCTCGGTGGAGTCCGTCATGGCGCTGGCGAAGAAGGCGTCTCGAGCGTTCTTTGATAAGTCGCTCATCAGTATTTCGATGGTGTAGTCCGGTGGGGTATCGTCCCCCAGGTCTCTAGCGGTCGCAGCGGCGGCAGCGGTATCGGTGTTGGCATCAACACTCGTACGAATGGTAGCGTCAGGAGGACGAGGAGAGTCCACCGACTCCGGACCAGTTATATAAAGCAACCAATGGTCGCCGTTGACTTTGCCAACAGTATAAGCTGCACCCTTCCGGAATATGTTGTCCAAAAACTGGACTTCCTGTTTCCAGTCGCGGTGTGGGCCGAGCTGGCGCTCGGGGAACATGAACGACTTGCGGGAGTAGAAGCAGCGGTACACGGTGGGGAGGTTGGCATGGTCTGCCGCAATCTCGAGGATGCGCGGGAGACCGAGGAGGTTGAGTGTTGTTCCGCAGGTTTTGAGGATCAGACGGTGGGGGAAGACGAAGAGGGAGGATTCGCTGGTGAGAGAGGTGAGGGGAAGAGGTCGTGTGATGTTAGTGACGTCGTGATCAGTGGAATCAAAATCAGTACGAAAACGAGGGAGGGTGTACAATTATAGAAGGTGGAAATTTTCAGAGGCGGAAGGAAATACGGGCGGCTGGGGCCAACGAGTGGTACTGTACACACCTGAGCAGATAGGCGTCCATTTCTTCGCCTTGGACCATGCTGAGGACTTTGCATTGCACGATGTTGAGCATTTCCTCCCATACTGTCCTGTCTACTTTTCGAAGACCGAAACGGCCATCGATGGAGGTATTCGCATCTGGCACATCCAGTGCCGAGGGTGCGAACCAGATTTCTAGTAGCTTCTCTGGGCCTTCAAAGGGCGCAGAGTGTTGATTATTGCTGTTGTCGTCATTGTCGTGAACAGTGGGGGGTTGGTGTTGGTCAGTCATTGGGAGTGATGACGCTATCGAGCAGTAGCAACAGAGCGGCCTCCAAGGGCGAATCTGGGATGCATAAGACGGGGAGGGGCGATGTACTGGGAGAAGGGAAGCAACCGAGTGCCACCCGCTGAGCAAGGGAGAGCTGAGGACTGGCGCTGTCCGACGCCTTGTCGATCCTCGATAAATTTTGACCCTGCCTTCCTTTTTTGGAAGTCATCCAGGGCTCACGTGGTCTGCCGGGCTGATGACAGCAAAACTTCAGGTGTTGGCATAGAAAACGCCCAAAATTGCAGCGAATAATCCCTGTCTCAATCCACAATCCTCCCCTGCACACAGGTCACCATGCTCCGTGGGCTGCTGCCTCGTCTGCCCATCCTGCGCGGCGTCTTTCCCCGCGCAGCTGCCCCCATTCTGCCCACTGCTCGAATGATGCGGCCTGCTTATGCCCCCTTGACACAGACACCTCGTTCAATATCAACGTCTGGATCGCGTCTCTTCCAGACCTTCTCCGCCCGTCGCAGCCCATCTCCCTCCGAAGCCCACTACGGACCAGCCGTTCTCCCCCCCAACGCAACCCTTTCACAACGTCTCAAGCACCTCATTAAAGTATACGGGTGGTATGCACTCGGCGTATACCTCGTATTTTCCGTTCTGGATTTCGGTGTGGCGTTCGCCGGAATCAACATGCTGGGCGCAGAATACGTCTCCTCGATAACAGCCACTGTTAAGGAGTCCATTACTGGGATCTTCCATTCAAAGCCATCAGAGCCCGGCAGAGAAGAGGTCGACGTTACACATGGATCAGGCGCCGCACATGGCGGCAATGGTCAAGAAGGGCTGTACGCCATGCTTGTGCTGGCCTATACGGTGCACAAGACTTTGTTCATGCCCCTGAGAGTGGGGTTGACGGCGGCGTTTACGCCGAGAATCGTCAATTGGTTGACGCGGCGGGGGTGGGTGGGCAAGGAGGGCACGAGGAGGGTCGCTGCTGAGATGAGGGAGCGGTTGGCAGAGCGCAGGAGCAGACGGGGTAGTGTTGATGATTAGGCCCCTAAGGCTCCGTCGGCCCCACTCATCTGTCTGCCTTTGTGTTTCGGGTTCCTTTTACCAGTACGTATGTCCTTCAAAGAGAATGGTTTTTTAAACAAGCGTGTTTATCGTCCAGGATAGATATTGACATTCAAGTTCTGATATACAAATACACCTTCAACACCGTTATTGTCCGATTGTCCAACGCCAAACACACCCCTCAATTATTTGCCTTCGGGCACTTCATCAGCTATCACCCATGCCACAACATAGATCACAATGCACACGTCCACAGACCGCCATCACAACGAAGAGAGGCAAGAGCCGTAATTCCATAGTCATACCGGTCCGCAGGCAGGATAAGACAGAGCGGGATAGGATGCGATGAGGAACAGGAAATGGAGAGCGTGGAGGAGATTTGCTCACCGTTCAGGATGCCTTCTTTGACTAGATCCTCTGCCTTTGGGCGTTGTTGTAATGCGTGTTCCAATTTATCCTATAATCAAGATTAATCGCCATCACCCTTTGGGTCTGTCGCGGAGATGGACCCACCTCCAGCTGAGATCGCTTGAGCTTCTCTTTGGCAGCAACCAATCCGGGTGCGACTCCCTCATCATCTACCGACGTGTACAAGCTTTAAGCTCCGCGTTCGTTGTGAGGAGGGAAGGAAGACAGACGGACCTTTGAGGATGTTGCGATCCACGAGCTCGGCTTTCTCTGGACGATGGCTGAGGGCTTTCTCCAGCTTGAGGACTGTGGCTTCGTCCAGCGTGGCTTTGCGGGCTGGCGCGGGTGGTTGAGCTGCTGCAGTAGCTGGCACATTGTTAATTCCAGTCAGCGCTAGCGTCGGATGCGATGTCTGCGCAACGACATACACATCACAGTCAATGTTCAGCGTGCAATGCAGTGAGTAGTGGAAGAAAGAGCGAGGAAGGGGGAAACGTTGTCAAGGCGGCTAGCCACGGCAAGTGGTATCCTTGGTTATCTTATATTTAGGCCTTTGGCCTTGGGAGTACTTTTAAGGACCCTCTGGGCTCGGGTATTAAGGTCACGCGGCGGAAGCATATGAGCATTTGGTGGTGTCTGGAATACGGCTGGGGCGATGTGGATACAGCGTTGTAATTAAGAAGCGCAAGTGTGGGATTGCATACATTATTGAATACGTATATATGGTAGGGAGATGTCGGGGCCTGATTAGATCTCGAACCCCACGGCGCCATCCTAGAACGTGAAATCGTGTTCCGTGCCGAGCAGTCGCAGTCATCAGTCGAAATGGATGGCTTTTTCTAGCCTCTCGCATACGTCTTGAGACGCGATCGACGCCGGGGGTAGGATTGAGATTCGACAAGTTCCGTTCTTGCGTCGTGTATCGCAACTCGCACTTGGTGTATGCTTTGCTTGACTCGTGCGACTTCGAGACCTACTTGTGCGTCGAGTACTTCGATGTACTTGAGAAATGCCATAGCCGTTTCCGCTGGGACGTATTGAGGGTGCAAAGAGCTAGTTCCTGGGTTGGTATTCCATGTTGATGTTCGTCTTGGAGTAGGAGCAGTGGATGGTCTGTGATACGTTTGGTCCAAAAATCTTGGTGGTGGTTTGCGTTTAGGCTTGATGTTAGGTGCGGGTGGGAGGGGCTTGTTGACGTGTGCAAATGGAGTGCTGGTGGCTGACGTGTTGAATCGTTCCGAGGCGGGGATCGTAGCATCTGAATCGGTCAAAGAGGCTTTTCTAGTAAGCAGGTGAAAAATAACATCTTCCGTATTCGCCCTCGCCGTAGGAGACAGAGGAAGCAAAGGAGGAGTCAGCTCAAGCGAAAGATGTGGTACAGCGGGCATGGTCAAGGCGGGGCACACAAGCGGCCAATCGACGCGGCTGGATTTGGGCAGCATCCGGCAACATCCGGTTTGCACTATCCACCTTCTCTCCTACACACTACTCGCATTCAACAATGTCACTAACAAGAGCGGCGGCCTTGGCCCGCGTTCGTGCTGTCCCTGTCGCACTCGCCAGTCGAAGGAATGCCTCGACGGCAAGCCACGGCCATGAGGAGCACCATCATGATGATGCCCAGTACCCTAAAGAAGGTGCGCAATCCTATGCACCTTTTAGCATGTCACCAACGTACCCGTGTCTGGGCTTTTAAAATGACTCTTCGAACACAGGTTTCGGTGGAGCCGTCTGGAGAAACACCATTCTCGCCGCCCTAGTGGGAGTGGCATTCTACAAATTTGCACCCGAACCCGGAAAGGACGTCTACCTCACACGTTGGATCGCCCTGTACACCAGACCCTCGACGGAGTGGCTGGAAATCAACGCCAAACACGCAGCACAGCAACAGGATGTTTCGGATGCTACCATTTTGTTTGCGGATGCTAAGAAGCCTCGGATTCACCGTTATAGGTTCCCTCAGTGAGTTTATCTATTGTGTCTGTTTGCTTTTTCTGGGCTTTTGTTGAATTGGGCGTCTTTAGGGTTTTAGACCAGGCGTCGCCGTTTTTGGTACCTGTTGGGGGCGAGGTAGATGTGTCGAACGTAGTGGCAAAGGGAGACAAGGACCTATAGACATGTCCGTAGATAGAACACCTTAATCCACTGCTAGGCGATGCCATGGGACGAACTTCTGTGAGTGATGGGAAAAAAGAGCGGAGCTTGCCGAGCAGTTTGGATTTGGTTACGGACAAAATCCTCGTGTATCCATCAGCTCCTCTCCTCTTAGCTCTATACATCCTCCATATCCTCCCACCCCTTCCCTTTCCTTACTTATACCATCCTTACGCCATCGAGGACGATACCCCCTCTGCGTACCTCCGTGTATGCTGTAATAACCACCTCTATGGTCCTACTCCCACTTCTACTATTAGCAAATGGAGCTCTGGCTGCTCTGCCCCAGGTCGACTTTGATCGTATGGGCAGAGTGGGTCTCGCGGGTGCTTTCGCAGGCTTAGACTTCTTCCAAGATACCTCAATATCCTACGACCCATCCACCTCGACTATTTTCACTCGAAACTCCGAAGGAGCACTAACACGTCTTGGCTCAACCAACCAAGGAGGTCGCATCAGTGCCGCTTGTTCGCTCAATGATGTGCTGTACGTCGCCGGCTCGTTCACATCCTTGGATGACAGCAACGTCAACGACATTGCCTCTTTCTCCTTTGAAACGAATCGGTTCAATGCACTGGGTTCAGGTGGTCCTAATGGCGCAGTGGAAGCGGTGTTTTGTGATGCGAGGGAGAATAGACTTTGGGTTGGCGGGAGGTTCACCACTCCAAGTTCTGCAGTCGCCGTGTGGGACCCTAGCTCCAACGCGTGGTCTGCAGCCCCCTTTGGTGGTCTATCGGGCGCACAAAGTCGGGTCTCCTCAATAACCACAAACTCGTCCGACGAGAGTCTGTTCTTCTCTGGATCGTTCATCGCTGCGTTTGGCAACTCCTCGATATCGCTTAATGGGACTAATAACCCGAACGTTCCATTCTCTGCGGGCGCTTCGCCGTTCAGTTCATCCTTGGTGCCTTTACCGTTGCAGGGGGGTCAAATCGAAGGATCGCCCTCGAGCACGGATTCAGATTTTGGTGATATTAACAGTATATTGTGCCCGGCGGGAGACGATGGACCTGGTAATACCTGGTTTGCAGCTGATGGCGTGAATGGCGCGTTAATCACAGTCCGAACATTCGCGTTCATGTCCGCCAACGGTATTAGGCTTGGCAATACGTTCCTGGATCAACATGGCACCACTGGATTCAGGTGAGGAGCCCTTTTTTTAATTTCGGTGTTGTTGGAGTGGTGCTTATCGCGTGCGCGTGTGTGATGTGAATGTAGTGTTACGACAATCCCGGATAATAGCGTGCGGACGCTGACCTACGTCGATCCTACCACTGGCGAGAACAGGACTTGCTCGGATCCCTGCCCGCTCTCCACGGACTCCTCGTTGTTGTACCAAGACTTCTTGTTTGAGGAGCCCTTGGAAATCACCGGTGTTCAAATCACGCTTTCTGAGTTTACGGGCGTCGCTCCTGGTCTTCACATTCTCCAGATTCTATCCTCAGGTGCCTTCGCATCTTCCCTTCCTTCGAACAACTCTGTATCATGCTTCGCACCCAACCCCTCGAATACCACCCAAACTGGTACTTGGACACCAAAGGTGGCTAACACTAATATCGCCGCAACAACCCAGACCGTCCTCGTCTCCTCAGTGGATGCAGGAACTTCATCGTCCCAAGGTCCAACGTTTACTTGGATGCCATACGTCTCCGCATCGGGTCTCTACGAGGTCCATCTCCTAACACCAGGATGCACAAATTTCCAAGACTGCTCACGCAGAACTAGTGTCCGGGTGACAGTCTTCCCTGGTGACGGTCTCGACCCATGGGTTACCACTGTATCACAGACCAACACCGAGGATGCTACCACCGTGATTTATTCGGGTCCCATCCTCCCTTCGTCGCCTGATTTTGTGACCACAATTACGATGATGTTGGCTGATGGTGCTACAAGCCAAGAAGGACCCATGGAGCTGGTCGCTGATAGAGTCTTGTTGATTCTGACCTCCCCGGATCCTAATAACAGCGGCGCGCCTACCAACGGGACAACAACACAAGGAGCCAGAAACAGTTTTGGATTCTTCGAATGGCCGAGGAATGCTCAGCAGTTCGAACAGCCAGAGGAAGGCTCGATCAGGTTTTTCCCCACGGATGCTATTACTGCCTTGGACGAAGCTGGATTC
>KB722737.1:902202-920854 GCA_000349905.1 Volvariella volvacea V23 | reverse complement strand
GACTTGTTGAGTGGGTTGGGTGCTTCTGGTTCTGCTGCTGGTACATCCAACGCTGTCAACTTTGTTGTTCATCATCCTTCAGCGGGCATGTTCCTCGGTGGCAACTTTACGCTTTCGTCTTCATCCGGGTCTGCTGCGAATGCTGCAAACATTGTCCAGTTTGTAGATGGAGAGTTGAGGGCTTTGCCGGCTGTGAACGGTGCGAGCACGCTTGGGGTTGATGGAGAGGTTAGGTCTATGATCTTGGTTGGAGACAGCTTGTTTGTCGGTGGATCGTTTGAAGGCGGTGTGTTGAGATATGACGTCCAAGAGAGATCATGGAGCAGTTTGGGAGGTGGTGTCACTGGTGCAAACGGAAGTGTTTCGTCGCTCAACTATGAAGACGGCAGACTGCAAGTTGCTGGGAATTTCAATCAGGCAGCCGGCGGGTCGGATGAAGCGGATTCGATCGCTGCTAATGGATTCGCAGTCTGGGACGTCGAACAGGGCAAATGGGTTCCGAGTGGTGGATTTGTGGTGGGAGCTATGACGTTGATCGCAAACACAACTGCAACTCGGAACGATAGGCAAGTCTTGGCCGGTAGCGTGGGAGCTGCACACCAGTATGGCTCGAGTGGGTTGGTTTTGTTGCAGAGTGGGCCTGTGGTCACGCCTATTGGTGCTGAGTTGGCGAACGAAGGGAGTGCTTCGGCTGTTGCGGTTGGGGATGGCTCCTCTTCGACGAGAAGCTCGACGGTGGCCAAGAGAGGTCACTTTGCTAAAATGCTCTCACATTCCGCTCGTCATGGCGCTCGCAGATATATTGCAGCAAGACAGTCGTCTCCTACGAGGTTGCCTCCTCCACCTTCGGCTCCGGCTCCGGCTGTCCTCGCGGGAATTTTCTGGACTAACACCACCTCTGGCGATGAAGTTGCTATCATTGGTGGTAATTTTACCTTTGGAGCCTCAGGGCAGCGATTCAGTGGTATTGGTGTTTATGATCCTCAGACATCGGCAATTCAACCCTTGCAAGGCCCTCAAATCAATGGTGTCGTTTACGCTCTTTTCATTGATGGAAATAGCCTCTACGTCGGTGGAAGATTCACTATTGAAGGCCTCAACGTCAACGGACTAGCTATCTACGATTTGGTTGGACAGCGATGGAACGTTGATGGTCTGCAAGCCCTCCAACCTGCAGGTGGCAGTAGTGACCCCGTGATCGTCCGATCAATTTCGAAGAGTGGGAGGATAGGAGCGAATGTGGTTGTTGCTGGAAGTTTTGGACAGGCTGGCTCGTTGAGGTGTGAGGGAATTTGCGGATATGATTCTACGGGCAGGCAGTGGAATACGCTCGGGAATGGAGTTAGGGGAGAGGTTGCTTCGGTAGCATATGCAGGGGTACGTATAATTTTACGTGGTTTGGTCATTCTAACGTGGTGCTGACGTGTGCCGTTTGTCTTAGGAGGAACAAGAATTCTTGATTGCCTCTGGGTCTATCGCACTCGACGACAGTGGTGCTGTGAATGTGGCACGGTATAGCTTGAACAACTCGACTTGGGTGCCCTTGGGATCTATTTCTGACCTTCCTGGGCCTGTGACTGCGATGGAGATCAATAACGGGAATGCCAGTAGCATTTTTGTCGCTGGCACTGCTGTTGATGGGTCTGCGGCGTTTTTGTCCTTCTGGAATGGTGTCCAATGGGCTGTCCTTGGTATGTCAGCACTTTACATATGTGCATGGATCTCTAACGGGTCTCTAATCTATGTGCAGACACAGGATTGCAACCCAGCACTACCGTAGCCCAACTCACCATGGTTCCACTTCAAGATACCCACAGTGGCAACAACATCATCCAATCCGATCGCATGCTCATGGTTTCTGGGTCATTGGCGGATGAAAACTTTGGATCTGCTTCCTCGGCATTGTTCGATGGCCAAAACTTGATCCCGTATATTGTCACTTCGACGGCATCTGGCACCACAGGCATGGTCGCATCTTTGTTCAGGTCGTTCACTACCTTCAGTTTCGATCAGCGACGTGAGTGGTTCCTATCTGTTTCAACTAACTCATGAAGTCTAACGTCATCTCTTAGGTTTCTTGGCCACCGGTGTTGTCATCCTGATCTCCATCGCCATTGCAGCAGGTGTTGTCTTCCTCCTAGCCCTCATCGGAATCCTATGGACACTCTTCTCCCGGCGCGACGACAAACTGGAAAAATTCAACGACTACACCGAAGAAGACGACGAATCAATCCGTCACCGACCCTCGTCTCTCCTCGAACACATCAACGCCGCAACACGCACCACCATCCTCGGTGCCAGCAGTCCCTTTGCCGCTGGTTATGGCCCAGACAGAGAAGAAGAAAAGACAGGCAACAGAAGCGCAGGAAGCCATGGTCGTGCTGGCAACCTTACGCCTGAACCTGGATTTGCGAGTTCGAGTGGCCATGGTGCTGTTGCTGGACCGAGCACTGCTCCTAATCCAGCCAAAGATGACCCATTCTTTATTAGAGCAGATACACCTTCGGATGCTATTGGTGGCGTCTGGCCAGAAGGAGGCAGACCAGCGAGGGCTAGGTATTCGTTCGAAGCTACTGGAGAGGGAGAGTTGGATCTGCATTCAGGTGAAGAGGTTGAGGTCTTAGATGAGAGAGATGCCTCGTAAGTGTTTACTTAGTGTTGGGATCTTTCGTCATACCCATAACTTCGTTACAGATGGTGGTACGCAAGGAACACACGGACAGGACGCGAAGGCGTCGTTCCAGCTGCTTACCTGTATTAAAGACCCACACTCTCATCTTTTCCCCCTAGTCCTGCATCACCCCTTTCTTGTTCACTTCTTCCTGACCTCTTTGCTCTCACGACTTGATGACGACCTCTGTTTCTTCAAACTCCCGCACCTCGCCTTGTCAGCCTCGCAAAAGCACTCGCGCCCTGTTCTTATATCACCCTGCCAACCCTCTCGTCCTTCATTATATGCGCACCCTCTTTTGGTCCCTAGCTCTATCGTCTATTCTTAGACGACTACCCTCCCACAAATGATAGCAAATCGCTGCTCACCCCCATTTTTCTTGCTATCTTTCTTGTCCTCTGATCTCTTTACCTCTCTTACTCTACATCAAGAACCTCCTTGTTCTTACTATCCCCATCTCCAATATCCAGCTCCAACTCCTGTCTTCTTTGCCTTTGCCTCAATATCATCAACACTTTGTGTTTGTCCTATATCCGACCCGTCCTGGATTTAAGTTCCCAGTTTGTCAAGCTTCCAACTCAACCGTCACGACCCCTCTTGCACGACCCCCATTCTTTGAACCTTTCTCTTTCTTTTTCTCTATATCCACTCTGGATTCTCTTTTTGCAACTTTTTTTATTGTGCTCGTTTTTTCATGCACACACTTTGGATTTTTTTCTTTACTCGTCTCTTATTAAGTATAGTACATCATTTTTGTAGACCTTCCTCTCCTCCCCCCCCCCCCCCTCCTCCACTTTGCTTTCTGCATGTTTTTCACCCTGCCTACCTACTTGCCGAACTTCGTCCAGCGCCCCCCATGGCCATTTTACTTATTGGATTTGCACATACATGCACGTATATTCGTATTCGCTGGCCGTACATATACACCAATGCAGAGACTTTTGAGTCTACCATGAACTGTAGATCCGTATAACGTGGGACCAGATCGCGATGACATTGACTTTGGCAGGGTTACATGACACACTAGCAGGATATATGCGTGGTATAGATACGTACACACACTATCGCTACAAGGGGAGGCGCAAGTACAGACAGGGAGGGAAAGAGGGAGTGCAATCACTGGAGTACTGTTGTCCAATGTCAGCGAATCCGTCAGACTCAGGCGGAGTGAGATACTTACATGGATCCCTGTAATGTTTTTGGTGATTATGCACGTATCCAACCTTGGTCATGAACTCCTGTCTTCTTCTCACATCTCTATATTCTTGGACATGTCTCCCGGCTTCCTTGGCCTCTCCTCTATTCCTAGCTTTAACAACATCTGTACCGGCTCCATAAGCTCCAAACCCTCCTTTTCTAGGAACAAGCGCAGAATTCTTGTCCGTAACGAGCTTTCTGACTAACGCAGCTCCAGAATTGGGGTCTTCAGATTTCCCATTTTTAGGCGCGTAAGAGAAATTCTGGGCGTAATATCTGCGCATGCTGCGATGACCTATTCGTGCTCCCGAGGGGAGGACGAGTTCGTAGTGAGAGTCGCCATATGTTAGCTGATTATCTGGAATGGAGTCATCGTCTGATTCGTCTTCGGATGTAAGATCGGAATCTTCGTCTGATGAAGGGAGTACATCGACGACTTCATCGACTTCGTTCTCGTTCACATCCTCGTCGTCTTCCCATTCACCTTCTTCGTCTTCGACGACCTCGTCTGCCTCTTCCTCTGCCTTGGCGGCTTTCTTCTCCAACTTCTTTTCCTTTTCCTCTTTCTGTCTCCTCCTTTCTTCTTTCTTCTCTTTCCTAAGTTGAGCATCGGGATACGAGCTAGTGAAGTCATAGTAATCCGAAATCTCCAACTTGTCATCCCCAGTGTCATAGGCGATCTTGCAATGGCTCTTATCGAGCATGTGTTTCCTGACCGCTTCCAAAGTCCTGAATTCCCTTCCTTTACCATTACAGAATATACAAACATTCCCGACAGCGATCTTTTCTCCTAGGTATGCTATTAGTCCTGGCAGGTCAACGAGGAACTCGGCGTCTGGGATGAAGAACGAGTGCGCTGATGACATGTGGGTTAGATTTTCGGGGAGGGACGAAGATTCGACGGTGCAGAAGAGACAGTGATTAGGTGATAACCGAGATCGAGCGGCAGCAATTTTGGCTTCAAACGACTGGGCCTCTTCATCGCTTTCTTCGTCCTTGTCCTTGTCCTCTGCAACGGCAAACTTGACCTTAGTCTTTTCTTCACTTATTTCTGTGGCCTGTGCGGGTGCAGCGGAGGTCGATGTGGATTCGGGAGATGATTCGGAGGTGCTGAGTGATCCCGTCTGTCCGTCTAATGATGGTGCTACCGGCTTATCTGTGGGTTGCTCTGTCGTACTTGATGGGGCAGCGGCTCCGCCATCACTGGTCTGTACTGATGACTCAGCCTCTTCAGGAGGCGCTCGTGCTAATCGTGGACCCTTCACTCCCTTGAGCTCGTTCTCCTTGTGTTTCTTGGAACTTAAGTGGGATCTGTATGCATTCTCCGTGGTATATGTTTTGCTGGATAGGAAGGCTCAACGAAATCGTCTTGATTTCACCCAAAATATCACTCACCCACAAACATCACAGGATGCTCCTCTTGCTGAAGACATAACGGCTGTTTCTTGCCTTCGCTCGAGGACTTTTTGGTTGAAGATCGCTGCGCTCACGGGAGGGAGGCCTGCTACGCGACGCTTCATGTTATATCGGTGGTGGTCTGACCGATAATGCTCCCCTACAATTATTCGACCCTTAGCATGAACCGACCGAACTTTATAGGATAGATGAGGCTACGCACTTTGCTCCTCTGCTGATAGAAATGCAATGGTGCATGAAAGGCAAGTAAACAGTGTTTGAGATGTTTCTGCCATGCTCGTACAGAGAGTTGATAAATGGTGCTGGTAGTGAGCAGAGAAGGATGATACAATCTATTTATATGTATTTACATAGCTGATCAAAGCTCGGCTACTGGGACTGTTGTATCGTCCGATCCTGTCTTTCAGTCTTTGCTATCGTGTCTTTTATAACTGCTAGGTCATTCCCTAGCCCGTATTTCAATAATCTCAGTGCTTTGTTCTTCTCTTCCTTTGTGAAAGACGACCCGATCTTCTTCCGGAGTATGTCTATCCATACCCTGCCCATCTCCCCACGTTCCACGCCCCTTCTTTCGTACAGATCAACCAAACCGTCACTACACATTATAAGATACATCTTGCATCCTCTCTGAAATTCAGACTCAAGACTGACGTGCTGCACCTCTGCAACATTGGAAATGTATGGGGGCGTTCGGCTCCACGCGATCAAATCCCTAACCTCTTCTTGTTTCGTGCTCCCCAACACTTGACTGTATTCAGCTGGTAGTTTGAATGCGAGGTCGCCAACAGCTGAAATTCCACTTCAACTCTATGTCTCGTCGTCAATCAGCAAACTCACCTCGCGTCACTAAGAGTCGCCCCAGGACCCTCCCATCGGCAACACACTGCGGTTCGTTAGGGTGTTCCATCCGAATCCTACTTTCTTCATCCGGATTCGAGGTGTTGTGATAGCCACTCAAGGTCCTCACAGCCCATTCTCCAGATACCTTGTAGCCGAGCACTGCACATCTTCAGTCCATTGCCACTCATACTGTATATCACTTACTGGCTTGACAATCGCCTAGGCTCGCTACCCATAAGTTTCTTTGTTCGGGGTCAGTCAACGCTACAAGCACTGTTGAGCCACATGAATACATCTTGGTTGCACGGTGTGCCTCTTTCCCCTTCTTCGACGCGGGAGAGGTGTCTTTGGAGATACGTGTGAGCTGCCCTTCGGGAAACAATTCCTTTAACGGTCTCGTCAATCTATCATCTAATTCGCGTATTGATGCTTCTAATAGCTCGGGTATGGTATTCTCTTGTTGCAGATTGCACTCCAATTTTTCTTGAACTATTTTTTCAAGTTTCTTGCTAGTCCATTTCGACATCTTATCTCCACCATGCCCTGTTGATTTATTATATCGTAAGCCATGGTGATTCAAAGTGACCTCCATACCATCAAAGACTGCTCTGAGTATCCAGTGGCGTCCCCCCACCAGAATACTGCAAACCTTATATCTATCCTCTGTTTTGCCACGCCTGGGTTCAAAGCTGACTATATACGTCTCTTGTTTCTTTCTAGACTCAGAGAGGCTCTCGAGCTTTTTTTCTCCAAAGCGACAATTTCTTGAGTATTCGATGCTAAGTTTGTCTCTGTCATGAACTTCAACTTTGATTTGGTGAAAAGAAATATGCTTTGAATTATGCGGCGTTGGGTTGGGATGGTCGTGCAACTTGAACTCGTGGGTAGAGATGCAAAGAGGTGAGATTATAAGCAAAGGAGACATTCCTTGGTATTTCAGGACGCTATGCACTGCAGGTCCACCTGAAGCCGTAAGGCAGCGCACTGAAGGAGAATGTATAAGGGAACAAGCGGCGGCCTAGTGCATAATGGAGAGGCGTGGTACAAGCATGCAGTGAAGACACATTCATGACTTTACTGCTGTCTACCTCGCGATGTGCCCCCATTGTTACACGGTGCATCATTTTGCTTTGACCCACCTTGCCAAGCAAGGCGCATCGTTGCGCATCTAAATTTAATATCTCACACAAACTTGCAAAACTAAGAATGGTATTCTGCTTATGATACATGCCTAAATATCACACAGCGTCGTAACCAAGGTGGTGATATCAGGCCAGGATCTCCATCTCTAGGAAATGGTATCTGTGCTGTCCAATCCAGCTCATGCCAGTTGTACTTGCCGTTCATTGCGTTGGGAATCATTTTAACTTTGCTCCCCCATGTCGGCTTTCTCTATACTTATACCAGGCTGTTGCATAACGAGACACTTGTCGTGGTCTGCTGATCAACGTTCAAACCCAACGGATTCAATAACTCCGCATTATTGGATTTATATGGAGGTGCAAAGTGTTGGTGTCGATATCTGGATAATTATCAACCCACAAAAACTATTCTTCAGCGTACTTTTCCCAATGTATTGAGGTTGTAGTTCGAAACAGCAACCACCTATTAACAGAGGTTAGCTCCAATTTGTAAATGGGTTTCTGGCGACACGCTTCAGTTATGTTGTATGAGCTTTGCGACGCTTCTATAGACGCTGATCATGCGGTACTTTGGTGCGGCTGAACTTATTATATTGAGATACTACAAGCTTAGTGTCACCTACCGATGGACAGTCTTTTGACCAAGCCCGCCACGTAGATTTTCTGCTATTTTTCACTCGCGATAACTCAGAAAGGGGAATCAAGCACCCAGCTATTGCTCACAACGAGACACCTTGGTTGGGCTGTAAAATAATAGTGGCACTGTAATGGGGCATACGCACAACTTGGTAAACCCCTGAACAATATTCATCTTGTGTGCCCCAAATGACAGGTGCCCTGCGTTTAAGCACTCAATTTAAAATATGGTAAGAAGCGCAGTGCCTAAACAACTTGATTTATTCTTGGGTATGTTTGTACAAAATTCAGAACATTGAAAGTAGTATCGCGGTGTCAGATAGGTACGCTATCTGTTGAAAAATGTCTTCTGCATGGTCAATCGTCACTGGATATTTGAATAACCCAAAGGCTATAATTGCGCCCCTTCCCTCGGTTTCTTTTCCATTGTTATAAGAATGAGATGAAGCCGCGATTGCATTGCACATCTCCTTTATATTCCGCGTGCTTTTGTACGGGTCGCCAAGCTGCTAGTAGACCTCATAAAATATATTTTCACGTTTATCATGGTTATGGACTGATTCCATCAGAGTGCTCAACGACACTATCCCCAACAGTCGATTCGAGTCCAGCAGCATCCAAGTTCTATCCACGGAACCTAGCAGGAGGTGGCGGTGATAGATGTGTTGATAATCTATTTCAAGTTCAACTTGTCAATGTACGAAAGTCGGGCTAACGCTTGATCCGCTAATTTATGACCGCCGTTCTCTGTCTAGTTGCGTGTAATGAGCTGAGTGATACAATTTGTAATGTGCCTCGCAACAATAACATATTCCCTCCATATCAATGGTCTGCAAGTTCTTAGGCCGAGTCAATAGGCTTGTTCTCGGTATGGGGCGTTGAGTGACGTGACGAAGAGCGGAGGGACATAATACGATGATGTTCCCGTTAAGCTTGTCAAGAAAGATGGCAGTTTCCAAGTGCGAGCATCTTCTGAAGTATCCTTCAGAGTTGAGGAATAATATTGGCAGGGCTACTTACACTCTATTCCACTGGCATGCGGCGAGGGTCAGGCTCGCGATCCTGAGCTCCCAGGTTGTTCGTGCAATTAGAGGCTGCCAATGATTAGTATGAAGTGGCCGTGTAAGTTGGGTTCCAGTCGTAGTACTCGATGTATCTCATAAGAAAACCACAGGGCAATAAGCAACTTCGATAGGTTACATCCAAGTTATGTAGCCGGAAGTGCCCGGTCATTGTGCACCAGTAAGCTTCGAGCGCTTAATTAACCCGATCGGGACTCTGCTATCGCTTACATCGAAGTCGCGCTGTGATTGCATAGCTGCATTTTGATTATGAGGCTCTGGATTGGCTTGAGGTGGCCAGACCTCACTGGAACGGTGAATTACAAACGAAATAGCCATACTTGGACATACCTCCGAAAACGCACAATTCATTACGCCCGCGCGGTGATCATTGGCGTGCACGATTGACAGGAGTGAGGGCACTCGCTGTCCAGTGCCAACCAACCACAGGCAGCCTTCGGATTCGCCGCAGTGTTATATCCGTGACTCCGCGTTTCGGTAATTGGATCTAGGACGAGCTGTGTTCATTGGGTCGTTGACTCTCGCCAATCGCTAGCCGTTCATTCACAATTTGACATTGCCTGTGATACCCAACTCAACCTCAGATTCGTCAGCGTCACATCGTGATTGGAGGAATTTTGTCTACTACACATTATAGATATTTATGAAGAACAAGGGGGTGGCAAGAGCAAGGAGGGTATTATCGTAGGAGCAATATCATGCATTTAGGAGCGGTCCGAGAAATAAGAATGAGATAATTGAGACCGCATAGAAGCAAGGTAGAGGTCGAACCCACCCAGGCAACTCTTACTGGGCAACATATGGTGTAATTCAAAAGTAGATGGTCTCTATGCCTTGACCGGCTATGCGAAATTAAGTCAAGAGTATGGGCATGCATTACAGGAAACTCACGAGACCAAATCGTTCCGCACGCTTTCTTCGCTTTTCTTCCTCCTCAGGATCAACGGCCTCTTTAGCAGGGCGCTTCCTTCCCTTGTCTTCGGTGGAGGTAGCGAATCTATCGGCCCGAGCTTTCAACTTCTCTGGGTCCTACACCAAAAGAAACACTTAAGGAAGTATCCAAACAAGAGGGGTGCTAGAACGTACGTCTGCGGAAGCGGGAGCAGGAGCGGCAAGCTTGTTGTCAGGCTTGTTCTTCCCCTTTCCGCGCTGCTGCTGTCTTTGCTGGCGCTGGTTGTTGCCACCTTTCTTCTTGACTATGGATGCAGGATTCTCGACAAGTGGGATTCCGAAGCGTTCTGCACGGGCTTTGCGTCGCTCAAGTTCGGGATCAACGGCTGTTGCTGATGACTCAGCATCCGCACCACTTGCGTCAGTGTCATTAGCGGAGGCCGTGGCCTCCGTCGTGGAGGGTTTTGCTGGTGGGTCTGGGGCAGCTGTGGCGGAGGGTGTGCTGTTTGCTGGCGGGTGGGTGATTGTTGACTTGGGTTTTGTGGGTGAAGGTGGTTTAGGAGCGGATGCTGGTGCTTTGGCTGAAGGTGCAGCTGAGGCCTTGGGTGGTGGCGAAGCCGGTTTGTCGTCATTCCATGTGAACCTTGGGAGGTCGTGAGCGTGGAAACTACAAGTTGGAGAACAGAACATACTCTTCTGGAGGTGCTAGCTAAGGAAAACTATCAGTACAGATAACGGTGGACGCCGCTACTAAGCATACCAGGTCATCATGTACAGCTGGGTGTAGCTTGTTGAACGCGTCGAGAGCTGGCTGGCTGCCCAGTATTTTAGCAATCAGGTCTGCCTTTGTGCTTTTCGCTGGCGCGGAAACGGAAGCACTGGACAGAATTTGCTTGAGGTCGACGACCTTGAGGGCTTTGAGGCGATCAGCAGTAGATTCGGAGGACATGGCAGAGAAAAGAATAGGGACTCGGTGGCAAAAGGTTGAGGGCAACAAGGGACGAGACAACAGAGGCAAGCGTGACGTTACGGTGGGGTGAGCGTGACGAGCGTGGTGCTTGTTCGGGTCAGGAGCGTTTGTGGATTGGTAGAGGAGCAAGTGGATTGCTCGAGCCAATCATCATGGAGAACGGCGTCGATCACCTCTTTCCGTCCGCCTATCAGCTCGACCTGCAGAACACACAGTTCCAGTACAGAAACTCACAAGAAAACCTCTTCATCGACCATCACCAGCAGCAGGATGGTCACCAACAAGACCAGCAGCCCATCGACGAGGAACCCCTCTATGTCAACGCCAAACAGTATTTCCGTATTCTCAAACGTCGCGTTGCGAGGGCTAGGCTAGAGGAAGTTCATCGTCTCTCAAGACAGCGCAAGGTAAGCATTCTTTGCAGCATTATATAGCAGAATTCGCTCATGTTTGGGATGTTCGTGCGGTTTCGGGGTGGGTGTCTAATGGGGTGGGTTCAATTTTTTGCACACATGCGCACACACAATCTCCTTCGTTTCACAATCTGCTTGACCATGATTCGCTAGCCTTATCTTCATGAATCACGGCACAGGCATGCCATGAGACGCCCCAGAGGACCTGGCGGTCGTTTCTTAACTGCTGAAGAGATAGCAGCGCAAAAAGCTACAGGAAACGGGGGCGAACATCCAAGCCCTTCCAACGGGGCAGATGATGCTGACGACGATATGGACGAGGACGATGTGCCTGACAGCGGCCAGTCGCCCCCCACACCAGTTCCCTCGTCATCCTCATCGTCGTCGATGATGCACATGCCGACTCCACAACCACAACAGCCACCTCCGGGTCCGCCTCATCATTTGCATCCACTGCAGCCTCATCCGGGACCACAGCCACAACAACCACAATTGCAGCCTAGTGCAGGCGGATCGGAATATCACGACAAACCCCCAGGTGGTGACATTAATATGATGCCAGACTTGTACAGGTCAATGGATACACCTATGCCCATCCCTCCTCACACCATCCCCCACCCAGCAATTCACATCCCCCAAACACCTCAACCACCGTCCTCAGTACCCCAAGCCAAGTTGCCAGCGTACTATACTCAACATCATAATCACAACAAAGGTCCATCTGGGAATCCAGGCCCTAGCGGACCCGGGCCTGCAGGAGGAGGGGCCACCAACCCGGCTTCTATTACTTTAAGCTCGCCTTATCCCGCCATGCATCATGTTCCGCATCCACATGCCCATGCGAGGCATCATCACTCAAACTTGAATTACTTTCACGGGCTGTACCCTGACTCCACTCCTGTATCAGAAGTGGACGGTTCACGCAGAACGGAGATGCTAGGTTTCGGCGCGGGAAGTGCTGCTCCTTCCTGACATTCACACACATCGTAGCTGCGGCGGTACTCATTGTCCAATACTGGGTTCCTTTCCTCTTTCTGTGGCCTCTTTGCTATGCTCATTTCTATCTCGTTACAACTATCTCTCCCAAACCGATTCTTACTCGTCTTGGTTATGGTTCTCAGTACGATATAACACGCCCTGTTTTGCATTCATCCAGTCAGGTACTCGTTTATTTTCACGCAACCTCCACGTCACACCCTTACCTCCCTCCCTTGAACTTTTGACCCCCGTTTTCGCTTTCACCCACTCCTCCCCTTCCCGTCCCTCAAAATCCCCTTTCAAAGTTCTCCCCCTTGTTCTGTTTGCTTCTTTCCATCCCTTAAGGCGTGCTTCTGCCTCAAACTCTATTATCACATGTCTGCGCTAAGTATAGGCAACTTTCTTCACCTGTACCCTCTCTCGTCACCCTCGTCCTCTGTGTATCCTTTTGGTATCGTCCCTTGGCAATGACCTACATCGTGTCGCCGACTCACCTCCGTTCACCCATCTCCGCACCCTCATATGTCCCGATTTCCCTAACCCCTTTCCTTCCATGGTGTCCTAGTCCTAGTCTCCCTTGCTTACTGCAGACCAAATGATGCGCGGCATGTCTCAACTAGTACCTGTTTCCCCGTTGATGCGCATGGCAGGCTCACAGGCTCGAATAGTAATTTCTATTTCCTCATCCAGTCTACTCTCGGCATTATTGGATTTCCTTCTGTCGTCCTTTTTTTTCATTATATATGGTTGTCTCCTAGCGCACATATACACGAGTTCCGCTCCAAATATGTTGTTTGATTGACAAAGCTGTGGACTTTGGCAAAAATGCAATATTTGAATGCCTCTGGTATTGGGACGTGGTCTAAATAACACAACAGCGTGAATATGAACCCCAGCGAATGCAGTATATGTACAGTTGCAATAAAATATGCTGAAAGACCACGGGAGCAGCAAACTTGTTAGATATAGCAATAGCATGCCGAAAACGTAGCCACAACTTCCTTCTCAACCACCTCAGAAGGGTAGTCCACCAGGGTAACGACAATGGGATCAAATCGAGCTCAGGTTAAACCCAGAAATTCTCTCAAACTCGACGTCGCGCCGTGACTGTGGTTGATTGATTGATGTTTAAGGTTCGACATCCATTCTGTCGTCATCGTCCACTGGCACTCCCGGAGTCAAACCCATGTAGGCGTTCATAGCAGGCAATCCGCCGCCGTTGAATGACGGAAATGGGGTGGCGGGCGTGTTTGTGTTCATACCTAGACCGAGAGCTATGCCAAACTCGGGCTGTGGTTGTGGCTGTGGCTGGAAGGGGAAGAAGGGTATTGAGGGTGCGGGTTGAGGTAATTGCTGGGTCGTCAGGGTATTGAATGGGGACGTAGCTTGGTCCGTTCCAGTCAGCATAGGGTTGGTGGCGAGGAAAGACCCAGATGGAAGGTATGAGGTTGCGTTGATTGATGGTGGAGAAGTGGTGGGAAGAGATGACGATGCAAAGGGTTGCTGAGAAGGTGATAAGATTGAGGGCACGGTTGCTATTGGAGGCGGGGGTGGTGACGGTAATGGGGATGTGTCCATGGGCGATGCTGATGCTGATGTTGATGCAGCTGGGAATATGGAGTTCGTGAAAGGTAATATTTGCGCTGTCGGTTGGGTAGATTCCGAGGGTGCTGGCTCCATTGCTGACCTTGGCTGTTCCTGTGGTTTGTTGTCTTGACTATCTCCGCTCTCACGCGGTGGATTCACGGGAATTTTGAGAGGTCTGAATAACACCAGCGCCTGGCTTGGGGATGATTCAGGGATTGGTGGTTGTGTGAGATGAGGATCTAGTGACGCTTTTGAACGTGAGCGGATATGTTCGAGAAGGGCCGGAGAGATCTCGAGCGTAGACCCAGATGAAGAGTTGACGGAATCATTGACAGTCTCGACTTCGTCTTCATCATCAGAGTAGGAATCTAGGTCGGTTATTACGATACCTGATAACGATGAATTGGGTGAGCATACAAAGTTCAGAGTCGAGCAATTTAAAAGCAGGGTCAAATGATAATGAAGGTATTCATAATCAAAGTTAAAACAGACCGAAAGATAAGAAAGGTAGGGGCATGTGTCTATACTTACGATCTGGCTCTGGTTCATACCAACTAGAGGTTTTCATTTTAACTTCCGGTATTGGCTCTTCTACAGAGTACGGTGAAGGATCCACCATGCTCTCCAGATAGGGAGAACCGGGCGCTGTACCGTTACCATTCATATCGATCTCCGAGATAGTTAGGGTGTTATCTGGGAATCCTAGCTCCTCCGAGAATAGCGCAGACTGTGTTGGCTGGGTATATTGGTAGCGTGGCTGGGTGTGGCCACGATGAACCTTAGGGGTTGTTTGAGGGTCATCGGCAGGGTGAATGACCTCTGGTTCAACGTCTAATGTCTCAAATGGAATAGTGGAATACGAATTTGAGGCACCAGAAGCATAGGTATTTTCCAGCGTAAGGTCGGCGAGACGTTTCTCAAGAACATGACACCGCCGGCGTTTTGTTGGTGGCGGAGGAGCTGAGTCCGTATCCGATGGATCGCCAGGGTCCTCGCCAAGCGTGCTATGAGTACTACCAGGACTGCTGGATGGCGAAGAGGCTGCAGAGTGCTTGCGCTTCATAGATGGCAGTTTGAACCAAGGATGGCTAATCGGATCGGCAGCCCATCGTGTCTGAGTTGAGGCCATTGAATGGAGATGGGTCGCAATGGACAGGGGATGAGGGGAATGGGTTAAGAGCGACGCAGATTCCAAGAATCGCGGAGGCTATATATACGGCGCCTTTTTGACATCGACAATGGTGAGCGCGTCCAAAAGTTCACGAACTTTCCAGACCTGGTCACGTGAACCGGATAGGCACTCTTCGCGCGGATATTCAGCGTTGGACGATTGGCACGCCATAAACCGCGCATTCTGGATGCGCAAGGGTGGCTGGTGTCGCAGTGCAATGTGTTGCGATGGGCCGGCGCGTCGCCCCAGGTAAATGACGCGTCGCGATCCAGGACCCCAACCACCACCTTCCTACGCGTGACGTAGTATTTGCGATTGTTTGCATCACCCGTCTTGTCACAACTTTCGCTCGAACCATCGGTTTTGGTGGAGACCTTAGGCACGACTTCAACCATGTCCACTCCGGTAGGTCATCCTCCTCGTTGGCCACTGAGAATACACTTGACGCGGCATGCTGGATAGCACATCCACTCGGCTTCATCGTTGAGAAGGGAAATCGACACCCTTAAACATAAAATTACCCAACCCGAAACCGAAGAGACCTGGGATGCAATATCTGATGGACTAAGTCGCCTCACATTCCTATGTACAAATGGTGGCGGTGAATACCCCGACGATCTCGTGCCTCACCTGCGCTCCTTTTCTCGTCCAATATGTTCCGCCATGCTGTCCGAACGTACACGACTGTCTGGTGTTGCCATTGACTTGGTATCATCAATGGCTACGGCTCTTGGGGGAACACATTTCGAGCCCCTACTTCCATTATACTTTCCCACACTCCTAATTCTCTGCTCGCGTACCAACAAGGTCGTCGTGACGCGTGCTAGAGCGTGTATATTGGCCGTAATCGAAACAACACAACTACCCGCAATATTAACCTACTTCGTGCATAATGTGAAGGACAAGGCTAGTTCTCTAAGATTGGTAGTAGCAGAAGGAACCTTGGCTTGTCTCAACTGTTTCAACCCACCGGACATAGAAAAGGAGAGTCGCGCAGTGGAGGTGGAGACTATCATTAAGACCACTGCCAGAGATGCCAGTGCGGATGTTAGGAAAGTCGGAAAGCAGATATTTGAAGCATATAAACAACTTTTAGCTGATCGGTTACCTGGGTATGTGCTTCAAGTCGAGCTTAGACGCGCATAGCATGATCACTTATGATTAAACGTAGGTTTGCAGCACCACTGACACCAACAATCAAGAAATATTTGAACATACAATCCTTGCCTAGCAGTTCACAAAGTATACAGTTTCTCGTTCACACTACTTTTTCATCATACTTGCTCACATGATTGCCTCTATTTTGTAACTTTGTTCCTTCAGCCCAAGCTGCACCACCCAGACCCTCTTCTAGAGCACAGGGACACCTCTCAAAAATGAGATCGATATCCAATCTCGCGGCCACGGCATCATCCAATCCCCCACCACGTCCTCCCTCCAGGGCGCTTGCCAATAATGCAACATCCACAGGACCATCACGAGCGACACGAGCAGAGCCCCTTGCATCATCTACATCCTCAAGGGAAGCCCAGAGATTACCACCTTCACGAACACGAACAATTTCCACGAGTCAAGCCCCACCTCCTGTGGTCTCGTCAAGGCCTCCCCCTCAAGTCATGAAGCCACAGCGGTCAGTAATAACCAAGGCTGAACACGCAGGAAGCGCACCATCAAGCGTCAGGCCAGCCCCTACCTCTTCAACAACAGCTTCCGTTCAATCTGGACCAAGGAGAGTGTACGCCCCTCAGCCGCCTCCCCCAGAATCGAAAGCACCTGCACCGGTGAGCGCAGGTGGGAGTGCTGTGGCTGGTCCATCTTCTGAGGCCAAACCAGCGAAAGTCGCAGCATCCAGTACAGCTCCTCCAGCTAAAGCCGTAAAGAAGCCGATGTTGCCTCCACCAGTCCCCACTGCTAGGGAGAGGACAACGAGCACTCGCAGTAATGCTTCCACAAGCTCGGCTGCGGCATCAGCGGTAAAGACAGTGACTGGTGCTTCGACCTCTGCCACAGGTGCTGCTTCGAGTAAGGGAAAGGAGAGGAGTCTCACTCAACCAACGCTGGCGCAATTAGCTCGCATGCAAACCAAGAAAATAACGACTACAGACACTAAGCCTGCATCTAAACCCTCCACCGCAAGTTCGAAAACTGCAGCAGTGTCCAAGCCCACCACGGCTAAGGCTGCCCCTAAACCACAACCAACACATACCAGAACTGGAAGCATGGCGACTACCTCTAGCGCAGCTGCTTCAACCAAACTCACAAAGAGCACATCCTCGTTGGCGTCCTCGACCAGTGCGAAAGGGAAGGGTAAGATGGGACCACCACCAGCCCCTGTTAAAGGGAAGAGTCAGCCACCTAGGCCACCCTCCGTCGCTGAGAAAGGAAGGAATAAGGCGCAACCGCAGAAGCCGGTTGGGAAGAGGGAGCCGGAGAATGTGCCACTCCCACCTTCACCGGTGCCTGGTGCAAAAGGCGCGGATGAGAAAGGGATTGAGATTGAGTCTGAGAATGTGGAGATGGCCAAGAGCCCAGTAGAGAACTTGGAGGACGAGGAGGATCTCCATGAACAAGACCATGAGGAAGAAGACGAGGGATCCGAGCCTGTCGATGAAGCTGAACATGAGGACGAACTAGACCTTGCAGCCGAAACCGCTGAAGATCAGGATGATGAGCACGATGAGCATGATGATGAACAAGACAATGACTCGGAGGAAACCATAGTTCAACACGCTGATACCAAAGTTGAAGTGGACGGCGAAGTTACTTCGGAGGCAGAAGAGTATGAGGATACAGAACGCAAGGGTCTTCCTGTCGTTGAACACCACCTATCTCAAGATTTGACGACCTTGACGAGCAAAGTTACGGCTTCTACTACTTCAGATTCGTTGAACAAATTTGGATACCCTACACCCCCGACTTCAAATGCTTCTTCCACTGCTACCAAACCTACTACCGCTAACAACGGAAACCCCAACCTCGCTTTCTCAACACCACAAGCACCCGGATCAGATGAGCTATTCTCACTACACGCTCAAGCAGCCAAGACACCCATCTCGGCACTATTGAGTTCCATCCACCACGGATTCTTGTTCTCCCCTTCATCGCCATTATCTCCTCCTTCATCCTACACCATCAACGAGCAAAACGCCATCGTTGGCCCACCCATTGCGAAACCCCAATTTGGAGGGAGCCTGAATATTGTTAAATCGAACAGTGCCAATCAGAAGTGGAATCCGTTGGAGAGAGAGAGAGCTGTGAGAGAGTTGGAAGCTGAGTTTGAGCATGCGGAGCGTGATATGGATAGCGATGTCGAGAAGGATGGACGGGTGGTATCGGTGAAGGATGAGAGTGCACCTAGGGAGATTTTGAAGGCTGTTGATGTTAATTAGGTTTTGGCTAGGGGTTTGTGCTGCGATACCTTTTTGTGATAGGGAGAGCTATCTCTTGCGCTTTTGCTTGTCTCATTTCGTTTCCGTTTTCGTGCTTGGACTTGCTAGGCGTTGCAATTTAATTTGGATACATCATCATATTTATGTTATATCGATATCGTGCTACTATGGTCGATACTTGAACGAGGGGCACGACCTATTAATCTCATTTATGGTTCTATAATGTTGAACACTGCATGGTGCTTGGACTGTTATAAGCCACCATCTCA
>KB722737.1:874944-902102 GCA_000349905.1 Volvariella volvacea V23 | reverse complement strand
CCAACTGGTTTGATTTTTAATTGTCACACTCTGTGACATCAGTATCTTTTTGAGTAGTGCGCTCAGCGACACAGCAACTGAACGCTACATAGTTCCCGACACCATTGCCGTCATCAGCAGAAACCGCATCGAGCCACTACATTTTAGTTTGTGATAATTGACCAAAAGGGGCTATTGCCCAAGGAGTATCTCGAAATGGGCTTGTTCAGACTCAAGTTGACTCCAGAGGTCTTCTTCAGCCACGGTCTGCGCGTCTATCAGATAGACGCGAACAGCTGACCTCACGTTAATTGGACTTGCTTCTTGTCTTGACGAGACAGCCTTCTTCTCGTCTACCACCATGCTTCTAGGGACGCTCTTCGTGTTCCTCCTCTCACGCACACTCGCTCACCCAGTTGCGAGCTCTTTGCCTCCCGAAAGACCTGTTCCTCCCATCTCACCTGTCCTCAATGCCTTTGTTGCCGCATCAGATCGCATCCGTGACCCATCCAAGATTCGGTCGACTTGGGAACTCGTTTGGAACTGTCTGGGAACGATCTTCGTTTGCACCTATGTTGCCATTCACCCTAACATGCCGGATCCCAATTCTTCGAAGAGGAGAAGGTTGTGGGAGAAGGTGAAGATGAGCGTGTATGCGCTACTTGCTCCAGAGGTTGTGATCGTGATGGCTCTGCGCCAACGGTTGGCCGCGTCGAGAATTGCAAGAGAGTACAGATATATGCGATTTTAATCTACCTGGTGGAATTGAATGAACTAAGACGCAGTAGGTTATGGTTGGACGATGACACACGGCTTTCTTGTGGTCATGGGTGGCTTGATGAGAGAGGATGGAAGTGAGTATAGGGTGGTGACTATGGATGTAGAGGGCAACGTGCGGATCGGTGAGAAGGATTTCCAGGAGAAAAGAGTCTTACTCCCGACTATCCCAGAGGAAGAAATAAAGCTAAAGGAGATCTCCTCACCAAGGCGATCGTTGTCGTGCAAACCTCTTGGTTTGTGGTCCAATGCATCGCGCGCCACGCTCAAAGTCTTGTCATAACTCAGCTAGAGTTGGTCACTCTAGCTTTTGCGACGTTGAATATTATTACATATTTCCTTTGGCGGAGCAAGCCACTGAATGCACAATATCCGATATACTTCAAGAAGGACGGCAGTCGATCCGGTGGGCCGTTACGGATTGCTAGGGAGAGCCTCGGGGTATCCGATGCTTACTCGGAAATATGGATTGGGTGGACGTGGCGGTCTGTGGGGTCAAAGAGCGCTATTTGGCAGAGGATGTCGATGGAGAGGAAGACGCGGCCATTTATCGAGGTGTTTTGGAAGTGGTTGGTTAAGAAACTCTTTGAGGCTCTTTTTTCGCCCTTAACTGACATGATAAGTTATGCAGAATTTAGAAGTTCTGTATGCGTTGGCCCGTATTATGGCGGAGAACTGTCCGATGACGCAACGGGCGTAGCAACGTCGCTGTTCCTCCTAATTGGTGTCCTCTTCGGAGGAATTCATCTCGTTGGGTAGAATTTCCAGTTTCCTACTGATATTGAACGGGACCTATGAAGAACATTGTCAATCATTATTACTGTCGAACCAATCGTATTTCTCTGCGCAGGGTCCATTGCCACCGCTGCTGAGGAGTCTTGGAATTCAATGGTCAGTAACGTAGTCAGTCCAATCCTATTAATTGTCTTTGTACATAGCGGAGTCATCGCGTATACTCTTGCCCGCATTGCACTCCTAGTTTTGCCTCTATTCGCTCTTCGAGATCTTCCTCCCTCTGCCTTCCAAGATGTCAAGTGGTTGGACTACATCCCCCACATCTAGTATATATCCTTTCATTTCGCGTTCCTCATCGACTGGTTATACCCCCCACTCCTCTTAAACCTTGCATCCTTTTTGGGCAGCGCATACACTTCCATCATAATTTTTTCCATCTTCATACACTTAACTAGTTCCTATGCATTCGTTCGAGCCAAAGCTCCTCGGTAGCAATACCTCGTGAGCCATATGAGAGAACACGTTATATGCAGGCAGACTTCAAATTCAAACCACCACACTGCGATAGGTGTATTGTGACGTAAATACATGATACCATACCCACGTTCAATTTCCCTAGCATGACACAGCAGTGGTCCCACAACCGAACGGCGTCCGCATACTTCGGTGCTTCGAATCCACCAAGGGTCGAAAAGCTGGCCGCCCACTACCGTGTATAGAAGGTCGCAATCTCATTGATCTATCCCAAATGTGACAACAGCCCAAAGGCCACCGTGCTAACGCCTACGACGCGAATTGCAACGACACAATGCATCGGTATTGTTGTACCAACGCGTCATGGTGATTGGTGGGCATGCACAAAAGCCCATTGTGAGGCGCAAGCGCCACCGACCAAGTCGCGCCCCCTAATTAACTAATGAGTCCCAGCCCTGAGGCGCATTGGATGACTCGGCTGAGGCACGCGCGCATTGTATCCTCTTTCCTTATCAATCTATTGATCACGCCTTTGACAAAGAGGTGCAGTGCAGTGTGCCACCCAGTGCTTGGGGTATTTAATTGTACCAGAGGCTCTTATGCCACCCCACACTTTCCCCCAGAACCACATTTACCACTTCGTTTTACCTCCTTTGTTACCAGCATCTTTGACAGCTTCCCCACTCGATCAGAACCGAGGACCACGCGACTTAATATTCGTATTTCCGCCATTCAGTTCTCCCACAACTGCAAGGGCCACACAGGATACTCAAACGCGTAATCATGGCAGAGAAGCACAAAACAGACCTTGGATTTAACGACCACAGGGAATGGGACTACACTTACATACCGGAACCATTACTATCTGAGGAACTTCGCTCTGCGTCTTCCGCGCATACAGAATTAGGCACAGATGTGGTCACGTTCCAGCCATCCCGTAACCCCGTCCATAGGATGCAGGATAGATATGTGATTGCAGAGCTACCGATGCCGAATGGCAAGTGGAAATTTAGGGCCGTGCTTGATGGTAGGTGTAATTCTTGATTGTGTCCTTGGCCCATTAAGAGCACTGATAAAATGCACTAATAACTTCATAGGTCATGCCGGACACGAGACCGTAGACTGGGTCAAGCTCCATCTTCCGGAAATTGTCGAAACGAACTTGCGAGCGCACTTCTCGATATATGCCACTCATTCAGGGAGCTTGCCGCCAGCCATCGTGTCGAATGTATTGAGGAACTCGATCGAGCGACTGGACGAGAAGTTGATGAGCAAGGTATTGACGTTATTTCCTGACGCAGCAAGGTTGAGCACGATGCCGGATGAACAGATTAGTCAGTGGATCAACGACAAGCGGGAGGGCTGGGATGGCGAGAAGCCGTTTGATGCAGTTGCTAGATGCTTGAGAGGTTCAACTGTTTTGGTGGCGTTGACAGACCCGGATGAGTCGAACTTATGGGTAGCAAGTCTAGGGGACTGTCGAGCTGGTAAGTAAGGTTGCATTCGTGATCATCTGCACATAATAACTAGAACTGTTGCAGTACTCGGCTTCAAGCAATTATGGGGGTGGGAAGTCATGCTGCTGAGTGGGTACCATAATGCGTCGGACCCGTTTGAGGAAGAAAGGATTCGGAATGAACACCCCAACGAACAGGAATGCATTGTCGACGAGAGAATTTTGGGTGCGCTGGCTGTTACTCGAGGTGAGCTCACTGGATACTTTTGATACTCGGACTCACATGTGTAAAAGCCATCGGTGATTGCATGTTCAAACTTCCACTAGTCTATACAAACAAGGTATTCAAGAACCACGAGGTTGGATACAGTGCTGCCGTAGGACTTGGGGAATATCTCGCCCGGAACCACACGCCCCCATATGTCTCGAATTATGCAGAAGTTCAGCACATCGATCTCAAGTCAACGCTGCTTAAAGACTGCCCAAAATATCTTGTTATGTGTACAGATGGATTAGCGGATCTTTACGAAGACCTAGGAATAGAGTTGGATCAGATGGGGAAGACTTGGGTTGATGTCCTCGGTGGGATTATTGGGTCATCGTACATCAGAAACGAGCCCAACCTAGCCCTGAAATTGCTTAGATATGGACTGGGCGACGATGACTTGGAGAAAGTATGCCCTTTGATGACCGTAGAAGCTGATTTCCGTTGGATGGATGATGTTACGATCCTAGCATCGAGACTGGAATGAGGGTTTATCGTATTATAAACAAGCACAAACTAATATAATGACTCTGAATCATGGGCTTGTCGGGTCAGAACCTGTTCGCTCTCCCAAAGGCTAGTGAACTTGACTCAGAGATAAGAACGAACTGTGGTCACATCATGTCTTGGCACGCAGGCTCCCATCGCTCCCGTCGGGTCAATAGGTGAACAGGATTCTATAAATAATCATGATTGCCCAGCTCTTCTGCGCATCTGAAGCCGCTTCAATACCTTCTCTTCATTAGTACTCTTGTCATCAGGCGCCCTCATGTCCGACATCGACACCGACAGTCCCTTTGAATCCACCGAAGACCTCAGCGTCGATGTTCAAGCGAACTCGCCCCCACTCACGGAATCATCGGGAGAAGAAGACGACGTTCTTGTTCCTACTAGATTTCAGCTTCCTGGGTTTGGTTTACCCGTGAACTATACCCCCAACCTGACCTTTATGTTTCCTAATGCAACGAACGTCAAGGAAACCAAGCACAACAGCGGGTGGTACGCAGACATTATTACTCGTGAAAGCGATTGAAAGACTGATGGATGTGGGTTTGAATGAATCAGTTGCAAATTCCCGCCTTTGATGTTTCGAGAGATTACGATGTTACAATCATGAATACTATTACAGATAAACCAGACTGGGATAAAAAGGTAAGGCCCCCCGATTCTCTGTCCGAAAGATGCGATTAAATATCATTGGGACGCGCATACAGATCTTTAATGACGAAATCGTCACTAAATGGAAAACCGAGGCGCTCTCCGACAACAGCCAGGATATAACGCCTGCCATGGATGGAATGGTGTATTAACGAGCTCCGCTATCGTGCCAAGATTTATCAAGCAACAGGGTGCATCAGCGTTTTTAATGGGGACGTAGTCCGACATTGCAGTCCGACATGAATTGAAGTCTTTGCTTCGCAAGGCAGTCAAGCCTCTCGAGGATATCCTGGAGAAAGACAAAGATTGGCACCCTGGCTCAGATGGCAAGGTTTTGGTTTTGGTGCACCCATCTTTATTCCCTCTTATTTACGGGAGGACGAGAATATTGGAGGAAAGCCTGACGAATTTAGAAGACTGTGTGAAGAGGTGTGGGGAAGGAAAAATTACAGCGATATCCGAGAAGAAGGACATAGAGCAAACATTTTCATGGTGGAATTTTGGAGAGCCACCTAGATACACCCCGTATAGTGCTCGATTTCAGTGGTTGCCTTGTGAGGTCGACATTGGTATGGATAACCAAGGGAAGATTAAATCCAAGTATGTATTTCTCTTCATACAGAGCTCAAGCCGAAGTTGAGATCCTTGTATTACTTGACAGGATAACAAGCTATATCAATAATTTGCATCCCGACAGACACGCTCGATTATACCAAGTTATCGAAAGTGTGATATCCTGTGCCATTCCCCTATGGAACAGAACTCTGACCCCTCTGAAGCATCCTTGGCGCGATATCCCTTCGCCGAGGATCCCTTATGAGAAAGTGAAGTATGAAGCGGATTATGATTCGAACGACGAAGAAGTGTATTATTGGGAGGAAGCTCGATTTGGATCCGTCGTCGTGCCAGATGCGCCTCAGTGGAAGGATCCCAAAGTGCATCCTGAGAGTAAAGTTGTCGATTTGACGAGGACTACAAATTATTGTTAAGTTGGCCAATATCCACCTCACACCCGAGAAGCCAGAGTATGGAGGTGGGACCTGGCATGTGGAAGGACAATTAGTAAGCCCAACATCCTATCTCCACAATTAACTTGGGACTAATCTCCATGCGTGCCAGAACGAACATATATGCGCTACCGCGTTATATTACTACGACATTACACCCAGCCATCTTGCCTTCCGGCATCAGGCTGATGCAGGCTACTTGTCTGCCGTATCCTATAGACAAAACCACGATCGTTGGGTCACCGACTCCAAAACTGGTCCGACTCAGTTCAAGCTTTGGGCTCAGTTGAGACACGCGAAGGTCGCCTCCTGACGTTCCCGAATATCCTGCAACACCAGGTCCAGCCTTTCAAATTAGCCGATCCCACTAATCCTGGCCATAGGAAAATTTTGGCACTATTCCTATTGGACCCAAGCATTCGCATTATCAGCAGGGCTAATGTACCTTGTCAGAGGAAAGACTGGTGGGAGGACGAAATCCGTCAGAATGGTATTTCATTTAAAGCGAGGGATGGGGCAGTCAAGGACCTGCCCGCCGAGTTGCAGGACTTGATATTCGATGATGTTGATGAATTCCCGGTCTCTATGAACGAAGCGAAGGAGCCGAGGTTGGAGTTGATCGAGGAAAGAAAGAACTTTGTACTGCTAAGTAACGACGCATATATGACAAGACAGATATCGCTTTGCGAGCATTAATTCATCTGCTTTTGCAAATACAGCAGTGAGTGGCACGTTGAGAATTCTGACTTCTGATGGCTAACATGGTACAGGCGCCAGCGTTGGCAAGGGAGATCAGGCAGCTATGTGCCATCTGTCGACATTGTGATGCAAAATGATGATCAGTGAAGCCAGGGGTCGGGTCTGTAAAATGCATGGGCTTTTATTGCATATCCAGGAAATTAAAGGGTATATATAATGTTCCAACAAACAGCATAAACAAACGAGTGTACGGTACGCGAAGTGGTAGCATGATGACTAGTACTGTGCGTGCAATCAATTTGAATCGATCCATCAAAGAGAGGAAGATGCCAATATAGACATGTACAAATGGGTTTGAAAAAAAGGAAGGAAACATTTTATATCGACAAGAAGAGACGAAACTAAATAACCTGATACTAGTACCCACTTCCCTGTCCTTCATCAAATAAAAAAAATGCGAAACCAAGCCAGGTCAAAAAAACGACGAAGGCAAGGGCGTGTGTAAATGTATCGAAATAACTCCATCTTAGCTCACCTAGAAGACATCGAGGGAATGTGGACAATTCACAGCGGTGTGCCCATACCCTTCGCAATCCTCACAATACAAGTCCTGCATCGTCTTCCCATTAACCTTTGGTTGAGAAGTCGAGGACTGATTCGTCGTAGCAGGGCCTTCATTCAACAGCGTGCAGTTGAAGATATCATGTCCCGGTTGTTCACACATCTCACAAACTGGCTGACCCAAGTTCGTTTGTGAGCTGTTGGTGTTGCTACTACTTATGCTGATGAGACTGTTGGGTCTATTGTTGGAGGAGGACGAGAAGGAGCGGCGAGGAGGAGTGGTTTCGGACCCGTTTTTGGAGGTTTTCTTGTGTCGGGAGAGTTTGGATTTCATTTGCTCGAGCTCTTGTTCTAGCTCGTCTTCGCGGTAGATCTGTGAGTGGGAAGGGGATGAGGAGTGCTCGGCTTGAGGTTTGATAGGGGTAGGCAGACCTTGGATTCAATCAAGACCTCGAGTTCGCTGATTTCCTTGTTAAGCTACAAAGAAAGGAACCTCAGTTTCCTTCCACCTATCAAAGGAAGTTACAATCCACGTACGTCATGAATCTTACGATTCGAAGTCATCTCAACTTCTGTCAACTTCTTCCTCATCTGCTCGGTCTCGGCCTACATGGGGGCATTATTATCAACCAAGCACCTAAGACATAAACTCTCGTGTATATACCTCATAGCGACTCCTTTGTTCTTTAAGCAGACGACGCAGTGTATCCACATCTGCGTTTGAGACTTCGGACGCATCGTCAACAGAACTAGTCCCTGCTTCAGCAAGGCTCTTGTCAAGGTTACCCTCGAGTATTTGAACCTCCTATATTCACAACGTCAACGAGTCTGGTCAAAATTCAACGTAATGCGATTCTACCTGTTTGAGCTGGTTGACTTCAGACTGTAACATGCTGTTATCCGACTCAAGGAGCTTCATTCGTTGACTCGACGTCAAGTTCTCCTTTTGCAGTTCCTGGACGATATGCCTGAGCCGCACAAGGTATCATTAATATTATAAGAGACCAAACATATAAGCCGAGCACATACTTTAGACCAGTGATCTCCTCCCTCGCAGCATTCAGCTCATGCTTCTCATACTTATTGGGAATAGAAGGTGAAGGAGCGGACTTGGAGTCTTGCAGTCCATTGTTGATTCCAACGTCTCTGTTCAATTTCTTCTTCAAAGTCTCTGCTTCACCGACTTTATCTTGTAATGCAGATGTCAGAGCTTCAATCTTGGCTTCGTTCTCCAAGCTCTTCTGATGTAGCTGTTTGAGGAAGAAAAATGAAAGGAACAAAGAACGCAAGGCATCATGTCATAGCGGGGTAATATGACACGAGGTGTCAAAGGACAAGGGACGGAAATTAATGAAAGGAACAAAGCGCGTAAACGAAACACATGCATCAATCAGTCAGGAACGACATGATCTAATAAACCAAACTCACGGCGGCATTTTCGTCCTGCAAAGTTGAGATTGTGTTCTGCAGTTGGACTTGCAAAGACTCGGGCCCTTGGTTGAATCTTGTGGCTTCATCCAAAGCGGACTGTAACCTCGCAATCTCGCTTTCGTATTGAGTCTTCGTTCGTTTCCCGCCAGTCGTGGTAGCAGGGTCGGAAGTAGCTCCATTGGTCGCAGTAGGTCCTGCAAGTCCTTCTAGATTCTTTATGATGAAAGAAAAATAAAAAGAGTGGGAGGGGAAAGAAAGGAGTGTCCAGGGAGAAAAAAACCAAAAAAAAAAAGAGCGAGAGAATCACAACAACAAAATTTTGAAAACATAAGAAACCGAAAAACCATTATTCCAATGTCGCAAACGTACTGCAAGCTCCTGTCTCAACGCTTCCACCTCATGCCTCGTCGTCTCCAAATGTAATCTCTCATCTCTCAACGCCTCCTCTGCCTCCTCTGCCCTCCTCCTCGCACTCGCCTCGGCCCTATTTAGCCTCTCAATCTCCCTCCTCTCCTCCGCCATCTCCAACTTCCACTGCTCCTCCTTCTCCTTCAACTGCACCATCCGCTCGTTCAGCGCCAGCTCCTCGTTCTCCGTCGCCATGCGCGTGTCTTCTAGACGCTCTTCGGTGGCGGCGAGACGGTTGGTGAGGTAGGCGACCTGTTCGCGCAGCGTTTCGTTGTCGATTTCGGTGGCAGAGGGTTCGGCGGGCACGGAAGCAAGAGGCTCGCCTGAAGCTGTTTGAAGACGTTGGGCGTTGGCTTCTAGGGTTGATATTTGGGCTTCGAGCTCGTATCGTGCAGTTTGGGCTGCTCGGAGCTGCTCTTCGTACAACCCAATAGTTTCCTATAATACAAACACATCGTCAGAACGAGAACAGAAAACAAAAGTGCAAATTCGCATACCTGACCAGCTGTTCTCAGCTCATCAATCTGTGCACCCAACTCGACCTTCTCTTGTTCAAGTTCCTGCTGTACTTGCTCCACCAACGTCGTCAAATTCAAAATTTCTTCGTTCTGTTTCTTGATCAACTCTTCAGCCTCCTTTTCCTTACCCTCCCTCTCCTTCAACGTCTCCTCCAGCTTCTTGATCTCCTCCTCTTGCTCGTCAATCGTTGTCTGCAGCAATTCACACCTCTGCTCAGCTAGCTCCTTGAGCTCCTTGAGCTCAGACGACTGGTTAGTCAAATCTTGAATTATGCCTTCCTTGGCAGTCGTCAGCTCCTCCAAGGAGCGTCGAACGGTCTGCAGTTCCTCTTCAAGATTTGAAATCCTCTTTAGCGCTTCATCTCTCTCGCCCTCCACGGCGACCAACTTTTCTTTCACCACCTCCGCAGCAGCAGTGGCAGCGGCGCCACCGTCCTCGTCTTTTTCGGCAGGTGGATTAACCATCGTCGCATCCTCGTCTACCTCCGCTTTACTTTCACCTTCTTCTCCGTGCTCAGTCTCTTCGCCCTCAATTTTCACACTAACACCAGCAACACTACTAGCAGCATCAGCATTGACCGCCGCAGCCTCGGCCTCAGCAGCAGCCTTCACAGCCGCCTCCCTCTCCCTCTCCGCCTCCACCGCCATCCTATTCGCCTCCTCGACCGTCTTCTTCGCCACCTCGTTCATCGTCCGCAGCCGCTCATTGTCGTACTCCAGCGCCTCGATCCGCGACTTGAGCCCCTCAATCACGAGCTGGCTCTCCTCCTCCTCCTGGCGCTGCATCTGCAGCTGCTGTTGCACCTGCTGGAAGTGCTGCGAGCGCGACGGTGTCCGCGTCGGCGTCGACACGGACGGCACGGGGACGGGCCGCTCTCGTTCGCCTGTCCCCCCGCCGCCGCTGCGGATGAAGCTCTCCCTCTCGTCCGAATCGTTGAGCGAGATGGACCTGTTGAGCCCGCGCGAGGGCGAGGCGGGCGGGGGCATCGCAATCGAGCTCGGAATCCGGGGTCGACCAGGCACCCTGCCCTTCCCAGGGCTCCCTAACCCAAATCCGAGTCCCCGCGCAGACTTGGGCGTCGTAGTCGTGCCCGCCGGGAACGCGGACGCGGACGTCGGCGAAGTAATGAGCCCCGGCTCAGGTGTGGACATGGACGTGTCGAGGTAACCCCCACCCGCGTTTGTAGCGACATTGGACGGCTTGGAGTGGATAAAGTCGTTGGTGAACGTCCGGCGGGCGGTGGTGCGGGATGTCGGGGTGACGCCTGGGGTGATGCGGCCTGCAGAGTTGGCGGGCGTGACTCTGCCGTTTGCTGCCGCTGCTGTTGCGGCTGCAGATGCGGATCCGGGTGTGATTCGGCCGTTGGAGAACGAGCCTGATGAGGCTCGTGTGGTTGCCGAAGAGATGGCGGCACGCGAGCTGGGTGTGATACGTCCGTTGATGGTGGTGGTGGCTGCGGATGCGGGTGTGGTACGGCCTGCACCGGCGCTGATACCGCTTCCTAGGGGTGTGGCGCGCCCGTTTGCGATAGTGGGTGGTGGATAAGCAGGCGGCATAGATTGTCGTGAGGATGTTACAGACTCTGGGCGAGCGCCCGGGCCCACAGTGGGTGGTGATAGCTTCGAGTATGCAACAAAGACGCCACATTTCTCGGGGCATGAAAAGTATCGTGTCCTGTAGAGTGGAGTTGAGGGAATGAAGGGTAGAAACAATGATCAGTTCCATTCTGTTCAATGCGATGCAATGTAAGGGTAGGAGACGGAAAGACGGAATAGGACAGAAGGGGATATCCCAATCCTGACAAGCCAGATAGGGGGAACCACGTCCCAGAAAAAACAACGCAACATCATTCCAAAAGAAAGAAGAACCAATCCTTACCCATTGACAGACCCATCATTCTTTCCTTTGCCCGCGAACCCGCCGCTCAACTCGACACCAGCCCACACACCCGGTTTTCCTTCAATGTCTCCGACGTATCTCAGAGTGCCTTCGTACCCCAGCGATTCGATCCTCACGTTCTCTCCGACCTCAAATGACTTTTGTGCTTGGGATTTGCTTCCGTGGTTATGATGTGCACCCATGCCATTGATGCTCACACCACCAGCGCTAGAGGACGAAAAGAAATCCGAAGACCGACTCGGCGGACGACTTGTCCCTCTCGCCCCAGTTGTCGACATGGGTGTCTTTGTTCGACCTCTCGGGCTACCCATTGTCGTTGTCGTCGTTGTCGTCGTTACAATATTGGACGAGGATGCGTTCGAAGCAGAAGACGAAGGTCTGGCAATACCACTCGCACCACCAGCACCACCCAGGGACCTTCTTCCCCCATTCGCCCCTCCGAACCCAAACCCGGCCGAAGAAGTCGCAGTGGGCGATAACCCGGCCGTGCTCGAAGCACTGGTCGAAGTCGACCCGGTGCTCAGCCGGTGCTGGGCAGGATCATTGGCCCTGATGGCCTCCTGAAAGGTCTTGTTGAGGTATTCTTGATCTGGGTTCGGCATGGTTTGGTTGGCGTTTGAGGCAGAGCGGGATCGAGCGCCTGGGATCCCGGAGGGTTTGGGGCCTGGGATGCCAGACGGTTTTGCGAGTTTTGTCGGGGTTGTGGGGGTCATGTTGGTTGGATTTTTTGAGCCGGTAGTTGGTTGTTCGGGTGCAGGATGGAGTAGGTGAAACTAGATGTGTATGGGGGTTTAATGTAGGGGTTCAAGTTGGGTTGGGGAACCGAGGATGCGATGGAGGTTTGCTTTGATTAGATTGGGATATAGAAAGCTTGTTGTGAAAGACCCCACGCGAAACTGACGAGGGGGTTTATGCTTTATGAATGCGTGAAGCGAGAAGACTAGAGCGACGGGGGGACTGACTCAATGACAAGTGGGAGGTAGGGCAGGGGGACTCGAAAGCGAACCAGAGCCGGCGGGTAGGATTCCGCGAAATTCGAAACGAGGATGCGAGTGAAATGTGAATGTGGATGTGAATGCGAAAATGCAAGCGAGAATGAGAGAGAGGACTTGGGGTTGACTAGAGTTCTAGGATAGAGTAGGGTATAAGTAACTATAAGCTTTTCGATTGGATTATAGAGGGTAGCGAGAAGAGAGCGAGCTCGAGAGCAGACGTCCCGATTCCAAGCCCGAGGTCAAGGTGCTAGCTACAGCGATGGCCTGGGCACGCTCTTGCTCATAAAGTATGGGGAAAGGAAAAGATGTCGAGGCAAAGCAAAGGCAAATGCGAAAGCGAAAAAGGGACCCTTTTTCTCAAAAATGTTGAGTTGGGAATGGCCACTCCAACACGTGGTGGCTCGGACAATGGGGGATGTGGATGCAAGGGGAACGAAGAGTAAGAAAACGACTTGCTTGCAAGTTCAACGTCGGGCAAGATGCAAAGACTCCCGGACGATATCGTGTTGGGTAAGGATCTCAACTGTGGAGAGTGGTGCCTTGCTGGATTGGAACCGTGCGGGTGAACGGTGCGAACAAGGGACCAGTTTACGATGCACCAGCTCTGGCTCTGGCAGGGGCGTCGCCTCGGATATCTGAGCGCGCGTGCACACGCGGGTACGCTTCTTCGTGACAATCAAAAGAGAGATTCAAGCGAAAGGCTTGGATTAGAGTAAGTAGATACGGGATGCAAGGACAAGGAGTGGATGTAGATATGAGAGCCTGGCATCAGCCAATCGCAGCGCTGCAGCCCTCTACGCCCGCTGCGTCCGCTAATGTATCCCCGGCACGAGTCTGTATCGCACACGCGCCCGCCACTCCTCCCAAGCAACCCCAAATCGCCTCGCCAGCACCTCCTCCTCCGTGCCCATTCTTCTCAGCAGTCCCACGACGACCACAGAGACGACGATGACGTAGACCGCTGTCAGCGCGCTGCCCAGCCGCGTTTCGAGGATGCTGCATTCGCGCACCCAGGACCCCTGGCGAATCAGGGCAATAGCTGTTAAATACAGCTCCATATGTAAGCTGTGCACTCACTGCAGTTAGATGACAGCCCGCATATCCTACAACGGTCAACACACCACCCAGGTATCCGGGGTGTCTAACAACAGCATACGGCCCCGTCACGACCAGTCTGTGGTTGTCTCTAATGCTCAACTCGAATGTAAACAACCTGCCCATTGTCTGGTAGCAATTGTACCGGATATATCCTCCGAGCGCAGAAAGCGCGGCTGAGACGAGGAAGAAGGGTGTTGCGTGGATTCTTGACGCACAAGTGGAGGGCAGAGGCGGACCGAGGGCGTCCAACCCCACAGGATGCGGACGCACACTCTCCACAAGAACGCACCCCACCTCAGCCACCGCAGCCATCCAACAAATCACCTATACTCCAGTTCAACACACCACATCCAACGACCAGCATCGCACACACCTTGACCAACCAAGGACCCAAAATCCTCTGCCCCAACACCCTCTCCCACCTCAAACTACCCCGCGAGTCACCCACCCCCACACGCTCCCTCGGCAAAGGAGGAGGATGGGGAGGTGTCACGGTAACATGCAGCCCCGCCAACGCGACGAGGGTCACCAAGCCCCTAGCGATCGACGTCACCGTCATCGTCAGCGTGTTTATACCCCGTTGATGGGCTTGGCCAGTTCGGTCTGGGTCCTGCCTGTGTGTCTTGCGGGGACGAGTTTTGTGGGATGACGTCCGGGAGAGTGAGAGCCCTCTTGGGTCTTGGCTGCTTGGCTGCTAGTGGCACTGGCCTCAGGGAGCTGCAACGCCGTGCGGATGGCCTGTTAAAAGGCAACTCGGTGCCGCGGGTACCTGCACCATGAAGCACCATCCGTGTCTGCAGCAGCGAGTCTTTCTCAGTTCAAGAAGTGCAAGTCGCATTCTCCTGAGCTAGAAGCGCCAACTTTTCAGTTTCTCTGTGGTGTGAAGTGGGGATTGTACGTACCGAAGGTTGTGGTATTGGAGCTGGTCGTACGTAGTTAATGAGCATGTAAGTAGATAGAACGGGTGCACGTAGTAATGCGTAGATTGGTGCCTTTCTTCTAGGCCTCAGAACGCGTCTCTCATACGCAAACGACCTTGTATGAAGCACAGCACATACTCTGGATGAAACCTGAGAACCTTCCTTTCTCTGTGCATAGCGATGCACCCCGACAGGCAAATTTGCTTCCTCTGTTCCCGAATCAATCACAGCACTTCACAGTTCACGAAAAAATAAAGGAAAAAGAACGCGGTATCACTTGTCTAGACGTGATGGAAGCTGTACATTCGCCAAACTACCATCATCTATTGGAAATTCGCCTCGTGTCTCCACATCCTCCCCCTGCCGCTATACGTATCCGCGGAAGTGAACAAGGCAAACAGGGTCCTTAGACGGATTCTGCAAAAAGGAACCCGGGTGTCAGCACCGCGCCGCGTAAAAATAAAGAGAGAGCAACGGGACTTACGTTGAAGGGCATTGTTCAACTTGGTAACGCGCGATTGAACGCTCAAGTCGATAGTCTTGTCGCCAAAGTCGACGATGATACCGCCCAACACGGACGGATTGACCTATCCCCAAAATTTTCAGCTTCCCGGACAGACGTAAAAAACCCAGGACCAAGACCGACCTTGTTCGAGATCTTGAGGACCTTGGCCTGCTGCGCGGTCTGGGACTGCTTCAAGGTGGTCTCGAGCCTCGTCAAAACGTCCTTGGGCAACGGCGCAGCCGACGTCACCGTGACCGTCAACTCTCCCTTGTACTTTGCCACCAACTCGTTGAATCCCTCGATAACTCCCTCCGTCTCCCCGAGCCTCCCGTTCTGCGAAAGCACGTTCAGGAGGTTCTTTGTGATCTCCGAGAAGGGCACCTTCTTCGGCCCAGTGCCCTCCAGGGAGGAGATCAGAGTCGCGAGGCCGGCGGAACGCTCCGTCGATGAGAGGGTGGGGTTGGCGATGAACGCGCTGGCGGGCGAGTTGGACTTGATGGACTTGGAGATGGAGGCGAGCTCGGTGTGGACTTGGGTGAGGGCTTGAGGGGACTTGGAGAGTGCCGCTCCGTAGACGGCTTTGGAGTACTTGAGGGCAATGGCGGAGGCTGCTCTGCGGCCGAGACCTGGGACGGCGGCGACGCTGCGGGATGCGGTGGAAAGCAGCATTGTGGGCTGGTTTAAGGGGCTTTTTTAAGAAGGAAAGACTTGGGGATGGAGGATGAGGCCAACGAAAAGTTGAGTTGGCGGGGCTTTCCGGAGACCTGGAAAATCGGGAATTTGTTACGTAATTAGATGTATTTTTGCTGGCCGGTAGCCGGGCTGCGGTGCAGTCTGAGGAGACGAGAAACTCGAGCGCGCGGCGTGTCTTGCCTTGAGGTCAAGAGTCCATTCTGATTCTGATCTCAAGACACCAGCATTTTCGTTTTTTCTCCATAATCGTGCTACATAGCTATATATACCCAATCAGCCAGTTCCATTCCCCGCCCCGCATCACCACCTCGCGCTGTCGAGCCTGCTGGATCCAGCGTGTCTTTGTTCTCGCGTTTGCTACCTTGTTGCAGCCACGCAACCAGCCCTTCCTTCCCACTTGGCCTTGCTTCCCCGTTGTTGTGTTGGAAGTAAGCCGAGAACAATAACATAACCCACTTTTATTGGGGCTTTGGGCCTCGGACGTGGACAGACGGCCGCATTGCACTATCGTCATCGTAATACTCTCACAGATACAACGCCTGCCCTTTCCCCATCGAGAACCTTGATTAACAAGCACTACCACGCTCATTCATATTCCTTTACTCATCCCCGTCTTCTTTTCCTGCTCCTCCGGACTTGAACGCTTTGCTCCCTCTGCCTCAGACTCAGACTCTTGTTACGACCCTCATCTGCGTATTATAAACTATTGCTATTATGCTCTTCCCCCTCGCCAGGCAGCGAGCTATCCCCCTCCTCGTCCTACCATGGCTGTTCGCTTCACCCGTTCACGCTAGAGAAGATTCACTATGTAAGTCAAGTCCCTCCAACCTTAACTGTGTCGTTTCTGACCTTCCAATTCCGGTCTCGACCATTCCTCCCAACTCAATGACGCAGTTACTTCATCTGTAACATATTGCAATCCACCAGAGACGCTGCTCGTCCAACAATTCGACATCGCGTATTTCCCGGGCAACCAAACCGTCGCGTTCAACATCTCCGCAGCCAGTGTTGTAAGTGGCCATTTTTCGCCGCCCTTGCCCTTGGCAATCCTGTGCCCCACCCTCTTTTTCACCCTTTACGAACCCTGTGACCTCATCTCACTCCCCAATCTAGCAAGCCGATGTCAATGTCACCGCCAACCTCTTCCTCAACGTCTACGGCCTCCGACCGTTCAACTTTAGCATCGACCTATGCAGCATCTTCGGCGGCGCCCTCTGTCCGCTTCCCATGTACAATTTCACCGGCGCAGACTCGCTCCGCCTGCCCGATTCCCTGGGGCTCGACGGCATGATCCCCTCGATCGCGTATAGGATCCCGGACTTGGAGGGATTCGCGCAGCTGTCGCTGACGGATAGCGATGGGACCGTCCGGGCGTGCATACAGAGTACGCTCTCGAACGGGTGGAGCACGCATCAGCCGGCGGTGGAGTGGACGACCGGGGGGATTGCGATCGGGATGTTTGTGATCGCGTTTGGATTGACGGCTGCCGGATTTGCTTCTTCGCGGACACGGACTCGGACAGATACCGGAAGCTCGTCCGCAGCTGGAGCTGGAAATAAGTCTCCGACGATAGTATCTTCTCCGACGGCGTCATCTTCTCCGCAGACCTCGACATCACCTGCACCAACGCTGTCGCCGCCGCCGTCATCGTTCCCCTCAAGGCTCCTAGCTCCTATCCCCTGGCTATTCCTGGAATTCATTAGTCTGCTTCAACTTATCGCCTCGTCATGTCTCCTAGACTTGAACTACCCCTCTGCCTACCGGGGGTTCACGCTAAACTTTAGCTGGTCGCTCGGTCTCATCCCAATGCCGACCCCATCGGCAATACAGGATTCTATTAATAATATGCGAAGAGCGACGGGAGGAACGGTCGTGGACGCTTCAGGGTCTGCGATCGAGTTTGTGAACAGAAAGTTGAGCCCGTATAACGTGCTATTTGGGGCCATCCAGACGAACGGGTTTGGAGGAGGCGTGCGGCCTGTGTACAGCAACCTGATGGTCAACCCTACTACGGGGGAGGGAGGGTACGATGGTGTGCTCGGCGTCCACTCGTATTTGGGGACGAGCCAGACGCGGCCGGGGGATGTGCAGACTGTGACGGAGAGCTCGGCGAACGTGTTGCAGGCTGGGGTGCCGATTTATGTGAATTCGGTGGGGGTGACGACGCCGAATGCGTTTATGACGGTGTTTTTGATCAGTTTGATGTTGCTCGCGGTGGTGTTGGCGCTCCTGGCGTTGGTGGGAGGTGTTATGTGGGTCGTGAAGAGGAATGGGAGGGGCGAGAAGAGTGCGTTGGAGAGTGGAGGTGATGTTCGGACGTTTCTGGTGTCCTGGTTTATACGGGTGGTAAGCCTCAATCAGATGCCATTGGGCAACGTTAAAGCTAACATCAACGTGATTTTGCGTTGGCTGTAGGTGTTAATAATGTCATTCCCTCTCATCATGTTTGCATTCTATCAATGGACATTGGGGGACTCGTGGCTTGCTTCGTTTATAGCGGCAATCACATTCGTTATCGTTTTTGGATTCTTGAGTTATCTCGCTTTCATCCTTTTCAGACTTGGTAGAACTGGTTCGGACTTGGACTCGCATCACTTGGACTCGGACAATGCACAATCTCCCGCATCCGCACACGCACACGCATTTTCGTCACGTTTATATTCATCTTCGATAATACGCTCTCTCAGAGTACTTCCCCTCTACGGACTATTTAAACCTCCAACACACTCCCTCTTCTCGCTCTTCCTTCTCCCTGTTCCCCTCTTCCGCTCTGTCTTCATATCATTCTCCAAATCCAACGGCATAGTCCAAATCAGCGCTCTCCTCTTCATCGAGCTCCTCCTTCTCCTCTCCTACCCCATCCTCCGACCGTACAGAGAGAGAAAGGACAACGTCTTTGCGGGGATCATCGCCCTCGGGAGAGTGGCCTGCATGGGTGCGATGGTTGCGTTTGTGGAACAGCTTGGGGTGGCGGCTATCACGAGGGTCATTGTCGGGTTTGTGATCTCGGTCGTGTGGGCGGTGATGGTCGTCGGCCAGGTTGGCTGGTTTTTGGCCAGGGTGGGGGTTGTCGCCGTGAGATGGGGCAAGGGCGAGTGGAGGGATGTGGAGGGGGAGGGGGAGGGAGAGAAGGAGAGACGGTGAAATGTTTTTGAAGGGGTTTAGTTCTTGCACTTGCACTTTGCACACACACTATTTCGCACTCACTTGCAGCTTGCACGTTTCTACGCACGATTAGCACATACAGTACACAAAACGCACTCCCTGCTGGCACTGGCACTACGTATAGACACATTTTTATTATGGCTTTTCATTGTATTCTACTACTTAGAGCTTTTTATCTATTATTTTGGTCCCGGACGGTCCGGACGAAGAGCAGCAGCAGAGTGATGGGATGGAACAGCAACAGCGCGCTCGTCCAGTCATCCATTGTTGGGCCCACCGGAACCGGTGGCACGGTCACAGTGGCACCCAGCTCGGCTTGTTGCCTGGGCTTTCCTTCCGGCGCTCATTGGCTGCTCGCCTCTTCCATTGTTCCTCTCGAGCTCGTCTCTGTCTTGTCCTTCTCAAAGGGCACTGAGGACACAGGCTTTTGTCTTGTCTTGTCCTGGCTATTATACTATCCTGAAGTGCTACTAAAGGCTGACTTGGGCTCGAGCTCGTCGGAAAGACCTTAATTCCGGCTTAGGCCCCCTCCTACCGCACACGGACTTGCAGGGCTACGACGTACCTCATCATCACTTCATCACTCATCAACGCCCCCTCCCTCACCACGGTCCACTTACCGCTACCACCACCTCCACCACTGTCGTCGCCGTCTCATCCCACACACAGTGCGGACGCTGACGCCCAGAGGGATTTGTGACGTGACCTTGCTTCCGAGATTCAATTTTGACATTCAAACGTGGGCGGTTAGACAGACAGACCCTACGCATTGGGTGCCAAGCAGAACACGACCCCACGTTGACGCTATATCCCAGAACCCCCACCCGCTACTTACTAGATCCCTTTTGTTCAGCCGAACCGAACGCTGCAGGCTACGAACATTGACACTTGCGTCCCATTCAGACGAAGAGTGACGCCACCCGCTACAAGGACGACAGCAGAACACACTCTCCCCCTTCAATCCCCCTTGCTTCATTTCATTTCACTTCCCTCCACACCCGAACCCGGGCCTGCTTGCACCACCTGCATCGTCGTGGCGCATACGCAGCACGCATACAATCCGCAACAAGCACCGTCGCTTGACACTTGCACTTGCACGCCAACACGCATACCCCGCACAATACCACACGCGCATCTCTTTGAGGATACGAATCCGCATTGGATAGGGACTTGGCTTTTTTCTTGTCCTCTTCAACGAATCGACTTGCATATACCCCCCATCGAGCGTCATCGTCGCTGTCGCTGTCGCCACCATCATCCTTTAGCTTCCCCTTTCACCCCCCATCTCCACCACTAGTACTCTAATTCAAAGCCACTGCCACTACCAAACCCGCAAAAACTAAAACACAACACAAACTACACAACCCGAGGACACAAGACACCCCTCCCCCTCTCGGAACAGAAGAGAAAAATGCCGCTCCCGATAAACGATTCAATAACCCTCCTGGGGCAAACGTCCACCGCGACGCAACACAAGCCGAAGCAGGCGATGATCGTCCGGATGTCTGCAGAGACGCTGAATGCGCTGCAGGCTAGACTGACAGGTGCTGGCGGCGCTAGTGGTGCTGCTGGAGGACAGCAGCAGCTGTTTTTTGAGTTTGGGGACAAACCGGTAAGGGTGGCGTGTTTTTACATTTGCTCGGTTTCCTTTGTGCGGCTGAGGTTGGGACGAGATGGATATGGACGTGGACGTGGACGTGGTTTGGGGGATTAGGATGGGTTATTGTTGAGATGACTGGCTGGTCTTTGGAGTGTGCTTTCTTTGTGTCTTTTGTTGGGTATGGCGATAACTCGTGCTGTTGCACGCATGAAGACGCTGGCGCCACAGATATCACTCATCATTGGAATGCAAAGACCAGCTTTCTAGTTAAGAATTCATCATCGTCCTCATCCTCGGTCGTCGCTATCTTTGGCCACAGATGGATGGCTTTTATATACCCCATGTTCTATCTACGCTCTCCTTCGCACATCTTAATCTCAATACTTACACCCATTTCCACGATCTCTCTATAGGGCATCTACATAGGCGATACGTTCTTTACCATGCGTCCAACCCCCGAATCCGCCACACACGAACTCTACCTCCGCTCCTCCTCGCCAGGCAAGTCCAACGGCCCTCTCAAGCTCCACGCAAACATCACCGGGAAATTCATCGTCGACCGACAGACGATAGAGGACGTCGGGAACAGGGTGAGAGAGAGCAAGCTGGAGGCGGAGAAGGAGAAGGCGAGCAGAGGCGTCATCAGGATGGAGGGGCCCCTGCCGACTGCGAGTGCGGGTGGTGGGACGGGTGGGACGTCGGCGGCGCCGAAGAAGAAGAAGGCGCCGGTGATGTTTAGGACGAAGGCTACACCGCAAGTTGGGGCGGCGAGTAGAGCCGGAGCCGCCGCTTCTGCTTCTGCTGCTGTGACGGATGCCAGCTCTGGTTCTGGAACCCCGTCGATGGCGTCAACGTCATCGACTTCGACACCGGTGGCAGCGAGCACGTCGAATACCAGTACGGCGGGAGGAGCTAAACCTCAATATGTGCCCCCGCCCCCACCACCGCCAGATCAGGACCCAGAGGTTAGGAAGAGGCTGATACACATGTTGGCCACGTCGGATAAGACGACCGAGGAGCTGCATAAAGGGTTTCAGGACATGGATATCGTTGCGCAGAGGAAGATGTATGAAGTCGTTAACAATGTATGTTCTCTTTACTTCTCCGCTGCACTTGCGATTCTAGTGGCATTCGTACTCACATCATATGCCGCATATAGGTTGCAGATCCGATTATAACCAAAAGCAGCTCAGACAAGACTATCAAGACGTACCGCCTCAAGCCTACATCATGGCTCGAGGTCCGGCCGTTCGACTGGAGCGGCTACGCAGACTCGGAGAGAAACAACATCGCGCGGAACGCGTATACGAATCTCAAGAAGCTCGGTGTTCCAGACGGAGATCAGGTCTGGGCTTTTATTAAACCGAGATCTGGACAGCAGTTTCAGAGTTCAGGCGGGGGTGCCAGTGCGAGTTCGGGTGGGGATAGAAAAGGCAAAGGGAAGAACAACAATAATAACAATAGCAACGATGTGAGGATGAAGGATGAGACGAAGAGTGCTCTTTCGTCCTCGTCCCCGTCCACTTCTGGGTCTACACCTACATCGTCGTCGTCCTCAAGACCTCAACCCTCTGCCCACCATAGATCTGAATCCGTATCTCCCTCTAAACCACGCACATATTCTTCTGCACTACCGCCGTCTCACTCGCACTCGCATTCAGCACCTGCTTCGACATCTGCCACACCCGCCCCAGGAAGCTCTAGTTCCACCAACTCCCTCCCTCCCCCTCCTCCACAAGGCCAAGCTCAAGGCCAGCCACACCGCAGACTCCCTGGGACGGGGTACCAGATCAAGAACAGCCAGTCCAGCCATCTGCACCACAAGCTGCCGGACGCGCTGCTCCCGCGGTCGGTGTCGCCATCTGTTGCTGCGCTGTCTGGGAGGAGTCCGGTTCCGAGGAGTGGGAATGCTACGCCTACGCCTGGGGAGAGGGAGAGGGAGAGGGAACGAGAGAGGGAGAGGGAGAGGGAACGGGAAAGAGAGAGGGAAAGAGAGAGGGAAAGAGAAAGAGAGAAGGAAAGAGAGAAGGAAAAAGAGAGGGCAGAGAGGGAGAAACGCGAGCGTGAACGTGAACGTGAAAGGGAGCGGGAGAGAGAGCGGGAACGGGAAAGAGAGAAGGAGCGAGAGAAGGAGAGGGAAAGAGAAAGAGAGAAAGAACTCGAAAGAGAACGAGCTGTGAAGGAGAAACAAAAGGCTCGTGAGCGTCAAGAACGTGAGCGTGAACGCGAGCGAGAAAGGGATCAAGAAAAAGAAAAAGAAAAAGAACGAAGGAGACCGCCTCCTCCTTCGTTTGACGATGATGAAGACATGATCGCTCAAGCAGCTGGCGTGTCTACCTCCCGAACAGGAGCGGGGGAGGGTTCCAGTGCTAGTGCTGGTACTGGGAAGACTTCGGGCATCAAGAGGAAGGCCATTGCGCCCCCTCCGCCGCCTTCGAGCAGAGAAGACGGAGAGCTGTCTTCTTCGTCTACCAATAGAGACCGAGAGCGCGATCGCGAGCGGGTGAGGGACAAGAATAAAGAACGGGATCGGGAGCGTTCTGGGAAAATTAAAGAAAAAGATAGAGATCCTGTAAGGGATAGAGATAGAGATAGAGAACGAATTGCTGGTGTAAAACGCGAAAGAGAACGCGAAAGGGATGTGAGTGGCAGTGGTAACAAAGGAGCGGGTGGGGAGACAAGGGAAAGAGGGAACGTGGTCAAGAGACGGAAGATCGAGGATGACTCGGATGTCTATTCAGTTGCGGGGAGTGTTGTGGGTGATCGAGAGCGGGAGCGGGAGCGGGAAAGGGAAAGAGAGAGGAGTGGGAAGAGCCGGGAGCAAAAGGAGCGGGAAAAAGACAGAGGAGAAAGAGTTGGCAAAACTGCCAACGCTACTACTACCGGCAGTGGAAGTGGTGCTGCAAGCGCAAGCGCAGAAATGAAGAGAAAGAACGTACCCGGGTCTTCTGGACTGCCTAAGAAACCTGAAGTTGGGATGACGACTGCATTAAGTCAAAGAGAGCGCGAGAGAGAAAGGGAGAGGGAGCGGGGGAGAGACAGAGAGGAGAGAGGGAAGGACAAGATTGGAGGCCCAAGTGCTGCCAAAAGCTCCGGTTCTGGAACTGCAGTTAATGGTGTTAAAAAAGAGCGAGATCGTGACGGTCAAAGAGATAGGGAGAGAGAGCGGGATAAAGAGAGTATTAAAGGGAAGGAGAGGGAAAGGGATAGAGTCGCATCGCCTCTTCCACCACCACAGGCTTCGCCTTCGCCAATGAAGCAACGGGATCGCGAGCGGGAAAGAGAACGGGACCGTCCCAAGGCTGACAATGAGGGACGTATACCGAAAACGGTGAAAAGCAGTTCTGCGTCTTTGTCTCGTCAACAGGAGGGTGACAGACGTGAACGCCAAGGAACAGGTAATATCACATTTGCATTAATATAGAAGCAAACACGCTAAATTTCCAAATGTAGGTGCAGGATCCTCGTCTAAGCCCACAACGAAGCCCACCAAGAGCAAGTTGAAAAGAGGGTCACCGATATACACCAGCTCCGAGGATGAAGGTGTTACCCGTGCTCCACCCTTGCGGAATAAAGAGAAGGAAAGGGCCAGTGGCACTCCTGCTGGCTCATCTGGTCTCACAGCCCGAGAGAAGGAGAGAGAACTACGGGAACGAGAAAGGGAGCGCGAACGCGAGAGGGAGAAGGACAAGGAAAAAAAGGAGGCCCAGCGAGAGCGCGAACGGGTGAGAGAGCGTGAAAGAGAAAAGGAAGAGAAAGAGAAAGAGAGACGAAGAAATACCACCCCATCCGTTGCCTCCGGGTCAAGCTCGAGGTATCAGGCCAACGTAACAGCTTCCGCCCCGACACCTCTGTCTGTACCTGGCCACGTTAAATCGGAGAGTAGGGATGTCTCCATCCCTGGAACTCCTCGTGGTCATCAATCGAAGCCTAGTATTCAGATTAATGGGGCTTCCACCAACGGCCACATGGAGAGGGCTTATAGTGGTGAATCCAGTCGAGCAGGGGCGTCTTCTTTATCTCACGTCAATGGTGCCACGAATGGCAGAATAAAATCTGAATCACCTCCACCTCAAGTCAAACAGGAACCTTCAAATCCAGGACTTCCTCCGCATCCTATCAATCACAAGGCGTTGCGACGGAAATACGACAAGTCGTATCCGGACTACCTTACTACCCTTTCCACTCTTTCTGCGCAGAAAAAGATGATCACGACGCTGCTTAGAGCTATGCACAGGGAAGAAAAGATGTTGAAGGAAAATGGCAGCGTGAACGGGAAACGGAAAGGAAAGGAAATACCGAGAAAGGTGAAGAAACAGAAGGAGAAGAAGGAAGGAGAGGAGACAGGATCTTCGACCGATTCGGATATGGACGTTGACAGCGATAACGAAGCAAAGCAGCGACGAGAAGAAGGGGAGGAGGTTGAGGATGAGTTGGAAGAAGGTGAAGACTTTGACTTTAATTTTGATGGTGACATTGAGGAGGGAGAGGAAGAGGATCTGACTATCAACGAGGACATGATTATGGAGGATGGAGAATTGCTTGATTATAAGACGAGGTACGAGGGCATGCATGGAAAATTGGAGGAGATATGGCGGCATTATGCCAGTTGAGTGGGTGGTTTCGTGCTCTTTCGCTGGTGACAGGGCAGTTTATGTATGCCCTTCACTGCCTACTATTTCGTCTGGACTCTTCTGGGAGGAAGCTTTAGAACTGCATCTTCAAAACCTGTCTTCATTTGCACCCAACACTCGCATACCATCGCGCTCAATTTGTCAAATCCCATTGCTATCTACTACCCGATTTCGATCTGCGCTTTCACAATGACTGTACATTAGAGCATACAAATGTGTACATAAATGCGATTCACTTCCTGTGCACGCTTCAAGTACGGTACCCGATTTTGGATTACGCTTTTGCACTCTGTCAACCTTGTCATGAGAACTCCGACAGCCGAGCGGCTTTTAATCTGGATGCCGGGTATTTCATAAATCTGTGTGGTTTATTTGTCTCTCATTCATTCTGGCGCTCTGCCATTCGTGGAACGTTCATGTACGAGCTTTAAAAGAAGCGCCTGGATGGGTATATTGCTGGGGCTTTGCATTCAGTTCACACTGCAGAGGTGTTCGGACGACATCGGCTAGAGGACAACCAAGTTCACGCACAGGACATCAATCTTCTGATTCACGTCAGGTTGTGGAAAGACGCAGTATGCCCACAGGGGATACGACCCCACCATGATCAACGCCTGAGTCTGGGCTTCGGTCCCTGGTAGAGATCACTAGACCAGCGTATGGATTCCCCTTCCATCAAAGTCAGTTTTCTTGAGCGTTGTTACGTCCTGGTTTCAACAGAAAAAATTTCCGAGTGGGTCTATAAACACGTATTTACGCCTCCTACGCCTCATGTGCTTGAATGCTATAGGCGATTTATGATGGGTCCACTCAGAATCGCTTCACTCCTAGAGCGGAGAGGAGCCCGTAGAGATTTTACCGATGGCACTCCATTTGTTGTTGTGTGGTTGCTTTAAATATCTGCCTGATCGTGCTAATGACGGTGGATAAGATCCCCCTGAGCATGTGGATGTATCACAAGGGACACCCAAGGCCCCTAATTGGTCTGCCGGGCCCAGTAACGCTTGCAAGCACATTCGTAGACATCTTTTGGCTGCACTTGGGCTCTGAATGTGGTCAGCGGGGTCATGTAATCCACTGATGGGGACAGGTATAGAAATAATGCCATGACCAATCCACAGACAGGGATGGGGTTAAGTCGACGGAAGGCGCAGGAAAAAAAGGTGGAGTGACCTATGATTCATTTTGCTCGTTGCAACACATGCGGCATCCCGGACTCGGATGGACAAATGCGTCGTCATCCCGTAATCCATAGAGGCAAGGGTACGACTTGGGTTTTACCACCCTGCATCTGAATTAACGGCCGTGCTCACACCCCACCAACTCTACCTGGCGAGCCTTTCCCTTCATTTTTGCAATTGACGCCGTTCCCACTCTATCTCTTACGTTGACTCTGATGAGCGCCGGGCACTAATTGTGGAAAGCAATCACCTACCCCCAACACCACCCCACTCCAAATCCCACCATCCCCTTACCCACCAACTCCCGTCCAAATTTCAGAACAATGTCGGATGCCGGAGCAGTTGGCGGTTATGACACTTCGTTCGATCGCCATATGATTGGTATTCTTGAACTAGGGATTGTCACATCAATGGTTCTACATGGGGTCATCATCGCTTCGTCAGTCTCGTATTATCGGCATTATGTGCAAGATGTGACCTATGTCAGAGTGGTGGTGAGTGTTCTATCTTGGTATCGTCTCACTTGGCCATCCACTCCTTGTAAGGATTGGTGAAATGCTTCGTGACAAGTATGACTGGGCGTTAACTGACTATGCGGTTGCTTTGCACGCCTATAGATTGGTATATTATGGTAGGTGCAGTGCCCTTGGCTGCAACGACATAAATCGACAGCGTATACTCTAGGCTCTTATCTACCGCACACGCGGGCCTATTATTGTGGAGTCTCTATCAAGTGACAATTTTACGCCTCGGAGAGCCGTCGGACCAGTTCGTGATGCCCGTGACAATCCCACTGTCCATGACGTTTTCTTCAATGATGCAGTCCATCGTGCAAGTATGTCTTCTTCATTCTATCTATCATACCTCCCGTAGTTCTAAACGTCGGTTATCCCTTAGGCTGTATTTACGTACCGGATGTACCGGTTTTCCAAAAAGCTTTGGTCGGCCATGATCTGCTGGTTACTGGCTACCTTTGAGCTTGCTGGAACTTTGATATAT
>KB722737.1:790913-874844 GCA_000349905.1 Volvariella volvacea V23 | reverse complement strand
ACCTTAAGTCTTCCGTACAACAGCGTGGAAGCTCAGAACCAACATCAGATCCAATATACTTGGCTGGTCTTTTCGTTTTTGGCCTCTGCCGCCATCGTCGACGCAGCCATTGCAGTCACAATTGCGGTATATCTGCACCATGGGAAAAGTTCTGCGATAGGGAGGTGAGTTGACTGTTCCCATGGACAAGCATATGGGCGCACTAACCCACTCTTTTTTAAAGTAATACAATCAGGGCCGTTGACCAGCTTGAAACCTGGACACTACGTGAGTACCTTTCTGTCTCAACCTCCCACAAGAGCACCACACTGTGCGTGGAACTAATCACTATGTTCTACAGGAACTGGAACGTTAACTAGGTCGGTATTTTAATATATGAGATAAGACGGAATGGTGAACTCACATCCCCTTAGCTTTCTTGCCCTTGCAATTGCCGTCAATGTGAGTCCCCATTGTCTATGTTCTATGTCAAGCTAACAATTGCTCTTAGTTTGGCATTGACCGAAAGAATAGTACGTATCCACAATCACGACTGGCCTTCATGGTCCTAATGCCGTTCTCAGACCTTTGGATTGCCATGTACATCATATTGACCAATTGTAAGCCACATACACTCGCCAACCGATTTACGCATTAACACTGTGTGTGTCATAGTATACCCGCTAACGCTTATGACATTGTATGCACCCCAAGTTCCAATTTCCCCCCATGTCAGCTGACGTTGACAACCTAGGTTCAATGGTCGCCGAGAACTCACGCTCTACGAAGAATTTGGTATAAGTATGAACGGTATCAATATCAGAACCATAACGGATAATAACGAACGAACTCGTTCGATATCTACAATCGAAAACGGAGCCAGCATACACACAAAAAGGACAGCCACCACCGATCCTACCCCAGCCAGCCGCAGCCGCAATAAATTCCGCCGAATGAGAGGCGACGAGCCGCCGATGACCACAGTTGTGGTCAGCCTGGAAGTTATCTCGGACTCGCTTCCGTCCGCCAGCTTGGCTTCTCCAGTCACCCCACATCGGGGTTCAACTCTACCTGCCTCGATAGCGCATTCCCAGATTCAGACAAGATAGCATGAGGGATCAGAGAGTTGTGATTGTGGGTGCATGGACGCTTGGTGGTTTTGGTACAGTGTGTTCCTATATATTTAGTTTTTTATCGCCTGCAATGTGTAATTTTATACCTCACTTATGCAAACCATGTCATCTTCTCACCCAGATGGAAGCCAAGTAATGCATGCTGCATCATCCAAGATGCCATACACCCTCGTCTTTCAAAGCCTTTTCCTCACTCCTGTGAGACTGAGGTCTGGCACTGGCACGTCATTGACCCATGGCCGTGGTGGTATAAGGCCAATCGCGAATCGCGACGGGACTCCGACTCCATGGAACATCAACGCAAACCCGTCCCCCTCTTGGTCGCTTGGAAATTGGGTCTGAATACTTAGAATACAAGTATACGAAACCCAACGTTCTCAGGTGTTTGATAGCTGCGCTATGAGGCTACATTCTTTACCAGTTGCGATTAGTTGGCCTTACGCGTGGATCACTGACACGTTCGCGTTCAAGAGAAGTGACGCCTTGGATGAGCGCACGGTACTAGCAATTAATCAAATTTACTTTGAGATACGGCCAACAATGGCGTCGGCGAGATGGTGGACTTGACTGGAAGCGAGTGACGCGATTCAGTCGTCTAAAATAGGGGCACCTTGCATCGCCGCCGGCATATATTTTAAAAATCAACTCGGGAAACGGGACACTGTTGTGGGGTACGAATCAACTGACTTATAAGTTTTTTGGCTCGCTGAATCGTTTATAACTCATCTAGCGGGCCTGCGGAAACCCAGAAAGCAATTCCACCTATTCGTCAGTATCTGATTCATTCTATGTTGCTGTTTAAACTCCTCCATCCCTACCAACACGATCTCACTCACCCCGGGCTAAGTCGAAATGAATGTAGAGCGAACGGGTGACGGCGACCAGCTCAAAGCGGCCCAACAACCCCCCAACCGCTTTTCGCAAGCACTCTTAGGTTAGGATGCTCCCGTACTTCAAGTCCCCAACGAGATTGTCTCGGACATATTCTTACTATGTCTACTTGCTTCAAGTGGCAGAGAGAGAGAGAATTGCTATGCGTCCTCTCACGTCTGCCAACATTGGCGAGTGGTGGCTCTTGAGAATCCCACATTATGGAACTACATCTGACTTAAACTTCGTGACGAGACGGACATTGGACCAGCTGTCGAATTTGTGCGGACTCATCTGGAACATTCCGGACAAATTCCCTCAACATTCACATTTTCAACATCGCCGACGTGGAATCGGACCCTCTGTTCGATATCATGCTCCCCCACGCCAGTCGCTGGAGGACCGTATTTTTGAAGGGGTCAGCGGCAGATTGGGAGAAAGTACAGGCCACCAAAGGCCAGTTTTCTATGCTGGAGCACCCACACCTTGTGGTCACTAGCACCTTAACATTCGATCTGGACGCTTTTGAAGGCGCACCTTCACTCCGGCACCTTGCTTTCTTCGTAGGCATTCAAGTCGAGCGCCTGCGGTTTACTTGGGTCAACATCACTACCTTGGAACTCTCCGGAATTGCAGCTGACGAAATCATCAAGGTTCTCGATAGATATAAGAACGTCGAGATGTGCAGGTTTCACGGTGTCACTGTCTCTCGACCACCAGCCATTCTAAGACAAATAACTCTGCCGCGCCTACACACCGCCGTATTCGTTATGCCCTTCCCCGTCGAATCCCCGACTTCTGTAGCTCCTTTATGCTCAATCACCTGCTCCCCTTCCTGGCCCTCCCTGCGCTTACGACATTGGAAGTATCGACAGAGTGGTTGACGAGCTGGATTAAGGATAGAGGGTCGATATCTGGCCTCACGACCACTTCCTACATAAGTTGATTCGTTCACACTGTAGGTTGAAACGGCTGTCACTTTGGGAGGTCGTGGTGGGGACAGAGCGCTTGATTGAATACCTTTGGATTCAACCCTCTATAAAGTATCTCAAAGTCGCCGACATGAGGGATGAGCGGTTCCCAGAGCATTTATAACGAGTCACAGTTGGCGAGGAGTTGGTGTGGGCTCTCACTGTCGATACGCCAGAGAGGGGTAGTCCGAGTGAAGAACATGACACGGATGTCGGGGGAACTGCCCAAGAAGGGGGCGACAGTATTATGACTGAAGAAACCAACCATGAAATTAATGCACAGCCAGATACGAGAGAACCCTTGCTCCCGAGCCTGAAGGATTTGCATCTGATCCCCGGCCGGGTAGGTTTGTCCGACGCAGACGTCGTGGAGTTAATTGAGTCCCGGGGGTGGGGACGCGATGACCCTAACTTTCCGAACAACATGACGCGCCTTCAATCTTTTACTATCGATGAGCTAGATGTCAGCGAGGGCAATATGCCTTTGGTGTGTTCGATGAAGAGGGAATGAATATCTCTGTTAATGAGCATTCCATTAGTTGGTGCCCAACAGATGTGTTTCCGTGGCTGTTATTGTTGTTCAAGATCACATTGCAGTCTACTTTTCTCGTGAGGTCACTGAGGTGATGATTAGGTGGGCATGATGGGCATAGAACTATGATACCCAGTTATATACTGAAGGTAAATAATGCCTCAAGAATAGGCACAGGTGACTCGTGGAGGTGGAATCTAAATCCGCGGGATGTGATTTCAACCCTAATTCCAGTTCTATTTCCAGGCATTGAATTGCGTTCTGCAGGTTGCTATAAAACACGACGGTTTCAAACTAGATTTATCTAGTGGGCTTATCATCGTGAGCGACTGACTATCAACGGGGGCGTCGAGCCCGGTATAAAATCACTCAATCCAGGCAAGGAGCCTGGTCGCCACTGAGAGCCTCCCAGCGTCCACCAGTATCCTGTACCGTCAATTCCTGTCAGATCCTGGTGGCCATGAGTGCACAAGATGATGACATCCAGCCAACAGCGGCCCAGGAGCCTCCCATTGACACTTACCATTCGCTCGAGTCACCCACACAAAATGCTCCTGTATTTCAGCTTCCAAACGAAATTCTTTCGGGCATATTCTTACTATGCCTACTTGTTTCCGGCGAAAGGGAGAAGAATTGCTACGCATTCTCTCACGTCTGCAGACACTGGCGGGCAGTGGCCCTCAAGTATCCAACCTTATGGAATTATATTCGAATCATACTCAAGGAGGAGAAGGACATTGAACCTGCCCTCGACCTTGTGCAGACTTACTTGGAACGTTCCGAGCAAACGCCTCTCAACGTCCACGTTTACATCGTTCCCGAGATGGAATCGGATCCCATATTCGACGTCCTGCTTCCTCATGCCAACCGCTGGCGATCTGTATCCCTAAGAGGCAATGCAGAGGATTGGGAGAAGATCAAAGTCGCGAAAGGCCAATTTGCAATGTTGGAGCACCTCCACATGGCTCTCACCGACGAGTTGCCAACCAATCTGGATGCTTTTGAAGGGGCACCCTCACTCCAGCATCTTTCATTCCTTTACCTGATAGACGTCGACCACTTGCGGTTCACTTGGGCCAACATCACCATTTTGGAGTTTTCCACTGTTCCAGCGAGCCAAGTCATTGGGATCCTTGACAGGTGTAGAAATGTAGAGATGCTCAAGTGCCACAGCATTGGATCCAGTGAACCAGGATTTACTTCAGGGCTAATAACGCTGCCGCGCCTGCGCACTGCCGTATTTGTTATGCTCTTTGGAAACATCGGGGGTGACTTTGGTTTGGATGAGCTCTTCCTGTATTTGAACCTGCCAGCTCTTACGACGTTGGAGGTGTCGACACTGTGGCTTGAGACTGGGGCGGAAGATGAAGACTGGAACGTCGATCCTTGGCCTCACGATCGCTTCCTAGACATGTTGACTCGTTCGCATTGTAACTTGACGAGGCTATCATTCTGGGAAGTCGCAGTGGGAGCAGATAATTTGATTCAATACCTTCGTGCTCAGCCCTTCATACAGTGTCTCAAGGTCGCTGATGTGATAGACGAGCGTTTCCCAGAGGAGTGGTACGAAGTAACAGTTTGCGAAGAGCTGACTCGTGCTCTCACAGTCGACAGGTCGAAGAAGCATCAAACTGGTGGTAGGAGCATGCAGAGGGAGAGCGAAGTAACAGTGCTGCATCCGAGGAACCATACCGTGACACAAGTGAAAACAACGCCCAATGCCATGCAAAAGAATTACTACATCCAAACCTGGAGGACATACACCTGGTCCCTGGCTGGGTAGGTTTGTCTGACTCGGGTGTTGTGGACCCCATTCAGTCAAGGTGGTGGAAGAAGGATCACCCCGATCCTCCGGAAGGTGTGGCATGCCTTGAATTTGTTACCATTGACGAGCTGGAAGTGAGTGAAGGGGCTTCTTATGCTTTCGAGGTGTTTGAGGATGAGGAGTTGGATATTGAAATCAATCAGGGGGTCGGCAGCTGGCAGGCTTGGCCATTGAGGCGGTTCTTATAATCCTCCAGAGTGTGTTGTATCATAGCTTGGTATCCTCAGCAGTTTACATTTTGAGTCCTGGTCAACACGGTCACAAGTCATGGTTCAGGGCGCTTCCACATTGGCGTGCATTTACGATGATCGATTGCAGAGGAAAACGAGAAAAATATGTGGGCTCCGGACCCGTCTAAATAAAGGAAAAAAGAAAGAATTACAACCCCTGTATACTAGTTAATCCAACCATAAGAGCCGAAGGAAAACTAACGACCTCGTAAGGGGAGAAGGCAAAAGTATAAACAAGGGAACAAGGTAAACAAGCTACGGGTATTGACAAGGCTAAGAATGGAGAATGAGGTGGCCAGATATCGGAACATAATGATAGATGGAAGATCACAACAACCAGTTCGTGTGACGAGGCGTTGAAGTCTTACGTGCCAAGCTGGTACGAAGTGGAGGGACAGTATCATGGAAATAATGGAGGTATGGATAAGCGGTGAATGCTATGGATATAGTTATGAAGAGTATGAAGCGCCTGTAGGTATATGTGAATGAATGCCCAGAAAACCGAGAGGAAAGAGATGAGAAAAAAAGAAGGGAAATAATGCCGGTTATAAAGAAACAGGTATAGATGGAGAACGTGAGCGGCCACAGTGAAGATATTGAAACGAAAAGGAGCAGGAACCTTGCTTATGATACGTGTTGGACTGGGGAATTGTAGTAAAAATATGAAATGTGAAACCGTTCCGGTGTTGAAAGTATCATTTATGAAAGTGAGGGATCCGGAGGTAGATGTTGGGGCGGTACGGTTTGGAAAATCTCGGGTGCGTTATCGACCATCCATTCAACGGACAGTGCTTTACCAGCCATATCACTGAATTCTGCGCCCGGATCTCTTGATCTCATCAGAGTCGCTGTGGGTGGCCATCAGTATTGAAGAGAAATCAATAGGCGGGAATGGAAGAACTTACGTCCGAAAACAACCCCGAGATTCCTAGCATTCATCAGGTTCTTTTCCGACCTTTCTCGCACGCTAAAGATAACCATCACGATCAGTACTGGGGGAGGAGAGGGGGTTCTGCACTACTTACTTATACAGGTGCAACATAAGCAATCTAAGGGTATGATAATGCTCCGTTGGCAGTTTGTTCACCAGCTCCATAAGAGTGTTATGCCTTATCACAGGATCTCGTACGTGCACGGCTTGCATGAAGTCTTCATGCAGTTCATACGTCAATAGAGGTATTGGCAGGGAGCGGAAGTACGTCTTCAGCACGGAGGTTACGCTGCAAATATCGTTGAATCGATTCGTGTCCCGCAGGTCGAAGGCAGCATAATCTCCTTTTTCGAATAGCTGGGTAATCGTCTTTGATTGGCCTAGTCCTCCGGTCTTGCGGTAGATACCTTCATATTCGAGCGCTGGTAGGGTAATGAGATCATAAGTAGACTAGTGATAAAGGGAACCCGACATACCAAGAGCCTCAACAGCCTCAATACACTTCTGCACAATGACTGGGACAAACCGGTCTCCATCCTTGGAATCTGCACGGACTTGTTCAATCAAATCCCTGCCAAACATTGAAGGTGCTAGAGGAGAATGATTAGAACTTAGTTGCTCCAGAATAGAATTCTACTCACGCAAAACATGATTATCATCTTTCTGGCTACCCGAATTTGTACAGGCCGACGTAACATGCGCGATACATCTCACATGCACAGAAGTGCTGCATGCTAATGACATGTGGTGAACACCAATTCAAGACAAAAATAGCAAAGCAACTCACCAGTACACTTCAGCTGTGAGCCCCACATCTTATCTCCACAGTGATCACATCTCGCGAATCTCAAAATGCTCAACTGTTGGAAATTATGTTGTCTTATCTCTCCACCATTTCCTCCGAGTCCCTTTGCAAGCGCAGCGGCCGCAGCCCTTTCCGCATTTTGATTGTACACCTCCTTTGCATTGTTCTTAGCCATAGGCCACTTGAACTTCTTGATGGGCGTGTGGCTTTCCGCCTCCGCTTTAGAAATCTTGTGGTACCTCGAATCTAGACTTTCCTCGCTTATGGTTGTCGAAGAGCTGAGTGATTGGGTCAACACCTGCGGTGAGCTTGCCGGGGGGATATTAAGCTGAGGAATGGGCAGTTTAGGTTTGTCCATAGATCCTCTTGGCAGCCCTAGGTCCGCCACTGGGGGCGGTTGAGAGGTCGACGGCCTGCCGTTGATACTGGCATTGGTCGATGCGGCATTAGGAGTGCCATTAGCGCTAGCATTGGCGTTGGCAGCAGACGATTCGGGGAGGCTGTCCATCCTGCGTGCATAGACTGCGCTAAGGTGGGCCAACTCTTCATTTCTTGCGTTCAGGGCAGTGGTCTCCTCTAGGAAGGCGTCGCGGACCGCTTTAAGTTCAGCGATTTCCCTATTGAGGGCCTCTCGTTGCTGTGTAAGAGGAACGAGGTCACGTTGGTATTGTACTCGTATGTTGTCGAGGCGCATAGTGAGAGAGCGACCGAGGTTGTTCGAGGGAGCGTCTTGCGCACTGCTGAAGAAGCGATTAGCAACAATGCCGATTGACGAAAGAACGAGCATAGTGAGAGATGAAGGAGGGTATGGACAGAGCCACTGCGCATATATAGACGAAGTGCATGAGGCAAAAGCAATGCACCAAGGCTTATTGACATCAAAGCGAGATGCCGCCTTGAAGACCTTATGACCGCGCTTTGCGAAAGGTACGAAAGGGGCAGGACAGCAAATCTAATCAAAAGCAAGGAATTTATAGCACTCACCCCTTTGAGGCTGCGAGTTCTTCTACCTCGGCCAAAGCCATATCTCTCTCAACCTTCAACTTGGAGAGGTCTTGTTCCAAGCCAGACAAGCTATCATGCAGTTCCTTCGTCATTTGCTGCCTTAACTCTTGCCGCCTTGAATCGCCAGATAGCGCCATCAACTTTGCAGCTTGACCTGACAGCAACACCCTCAGTCTTGTCACTTCTGCCTCTGCGTCACGTCGCGCTTTCAATTCCTTGTCGTACTCCGTCTGCGCTACAGTTAGGCCATCCATGTATTGCTTGCTCGCTCGCTAAATGAATAGAGCATAAAGGGGTAAGCGATCGGAGGCACCACAAGCGAGAGCCACGCAAAGAGAAAATTAGAATCCGAGAGGCGAAGTCGAGCAGATTTGAAATTCAAACAACGTAACGCATGCCAACATGGGACACCCAGGGAAAGAGGGGCATGGAAGACAATAAATGAAAAAACGAGAGCCAGGAATCAGAACTCCATTGAGAATACCGGTATGGAGCCCCGTGACGCCACGGCGGCATCCGAGTTTTGGGAACAATAACGACACTCCCCACGAAATTTTGCTGAGAACACTGCAGGCAAGGTTTGGTACGCACCTTCATGTTATCTACTTTGTTCCTTAGGTCTGCATTTTCCCTCTGTTGCCTCTCCAGGGCATCAAGAATAGCCTCTGCAAACGTCCCATCTAGCTTCAGCTGTTGTGCGCCCCTCTCCTTCGCATCCGTAACCGCTTCCCTTAGTCTCATGGTGACGATATCAGATGGGTGAGGTTGAACTGGGGTAGGAACACTCGACCCCGGCTCTGTTATCGTTATCTGGCTAGCGTTCGAGGCACTAGGGTATCCGGAGCCAATTGCAGTGTTGGTGGATGACGTGGAGACAGATAAGGTTGACGTTGCAGCAGCAGCTGACGCGGGTTTTGGTGCGAGAGGCTTCGAAGACCCATCGCCATTTACCAGCTTTAAGGTTGATTCAGCTGACGGGCTAACCTTATTGCGAGTATTGCTTGAAACTCCATTGACAGTCACTGCTGGAGAGGAGGGGATTGCAGGTAGGCGCTTAGGAGTAGTAGGGGACAGGACGTCCACACTGCTTCTTCTTGGTTGCAGAGGTGCCACTGCCGAGAGGGGCTTATTCAACGCAGGTTTGCCCTCACCAATCGCGCCTCCTGGTGGGGTAGGTAAAACTCCATTGGTATGTACGCCCTTCTGCCCATTCTCCCTATTCGCCAGCTCTTCGAGCGCTTTCAACGGGGGAGCACCTTCGACTGAATTAAATAGCTGAGAGAAATCTGCAGCATTCAACGAAAATCTGATTGGCGGCAAGGCAGGTGCGATGAACGTCGAGCGCGTCGTTCTTTCAACTGGCGTGGACTCTGGAGATTCAGACGAACGATCAATCAGGGCATCAATAGCATCATCGGTCACTCGGTCCTCTTCACTTGTGGTCTCCGTGGTCTTTTCTGTGTCGCTTGGACGGAGGTCACCCTTCGATGGCACGGAGGGTGGCTGCGAGTAATAACCATCATCGTCGATCAAATCGTCGGGATCGACACTATCGGGTACATCTGTCGGATGAGACGGGGAGGCCGTTCTATAACGCGAGAGGCTTGACGGTGAGCGTTCACTTATTGTGACACTGAATCGGCTCTCGAAAGACCTTCGGATCTTGGCGCCATCTTCAATGGAGCCCGAACCTCGGTGTTGCTGCGGTATTGATGGATGCTGGCTTGGGTCAAAATTTTGCACCCTAGGTGACGTGGCTTGGGTAGCGAACGACAACCCGCCACTCATAACCGTGTGGTCACCATGTGGGTCGTGATAAGATGAATAGCTGCCCGACCTTGAGCGGCTTTCGTGTGCATCCCAGCGATCCGGCTGTAACGATGGTGATGGTGATGCTGGGCGAAGGCTAGAGAAACTGTGGATGGAACCAACAGAAGACTGTGGGCGGGTGTGGGTAGGAGCGTGATGGTTAAGGCTTCTGTTGGAAGGGGGAAGGGGAGAATCTCTGCCCCCGGAGGCGCTATTTTGCAGGGTGGGGAAAGAAGCCGACAAGGGTGAAAGGGCAGGAGAAGCAGCTCGTGCAGGGAAATTAGCAATGTCCAAATTAGATAGTACAAGTCCAGGGTTTATCGAGTTGCGTTTCTCGCGTTTGCTTGTCGGGGCCGTCAATCCTTCCACAACGGTGGGAGCTTGCTGTGTCTGATTCCTCCCGAAGGGGGTGTTCAGTGAGCGGTCGTCATGGTTGCGTCTTGGGTCATTGGGCATTTCTGAGATGGATGCAGGGAGGGTATTGCTCTTTGTTGGGTTTGAACGCTCGGTTCCAGGTAAGGAATCGAACCTTGGCGGGTGTGGCTTGGGACTTGGTGTAGCAGTTGATTGGCCATTCTGAAGTGATATTACAGATTGAGAAGATGAAGGGGGAGATGTGCGGATGTTCAATTGTGGATTTCTCCCTCCTTGTTGGGCATTGTGCGTTTCAGGGGTATCTTTGGTTTCATGGCGTTGAGGCGCGAGCACGTTCTCGGGTATCTTGGGTGTATGTGGTGCAGTACGATCCATTGACATTGACGAATTCTGAACCTAGAAGAGGAAGAAAGGTCAGGTTTGAGGAAGAATGAAGCCCAACAAGTGACATACGCCATTCTCCGTCTGAGGCTCTCGCGATTTTGAGGAAGCAAGAGCTGCAGCTGCAGCCGCGGCGGCGGCGGCCTTTTCCCTCTCACGTTCAGCCTTCTTTTGAGCGTGTCTTCGGATTTTAATCATGCGTTCATTGTGGCAGTTCATACAATATATACCCTGTGTGGTCTTTGCAAAGACCAGCTCGTCAATACGGTTCTGGCATACTTTGCACTTGAAGCAATGGGCATGATAGGAATCGTCTCCAGTCATGATGGCCTCATCCAAAATGGGCTGATGGCAGACGTTGCAGCTGTACGAACAGTTGGCACAGATAGGTGAGCCATCTGAAAGCAGAAGAAGGTTTGTGTCCGCTGTGACTTGATTCCCGCATTTTGCACATTTGAAGCAATCGACGTGGAAGAAGGATTGGCTGCTCAGTGGTAAGGTTGAATTGAAAGAAAGGAAGCAGGAACGATCAAAGTGGTGAGAGGGGAGACCAACGCATTGCGCAGTATGGACGCATGCTCACCCGAAAGCGACTACTAATCCGCCTTGCTCGCTGACTACAGACTTCTTACAACCAGGACACACCCGGTCTTCCAAGGATATAGGCTCGTTGAAGGATTGACCACCAGGTTGCGAGACGAGGTGCGATGGGACCGGAGATATGTCGTTCTGGATATTGCTCATAGTTTGAAGCATCACCAGGGTGTGATGTGAATCCAATTACTGCCCGCGGTCTCGTGTCGCGGTGCTATTTCAGGTTGAACGGAGTGCCGTTTTGAGCTTCTCACTGAGAAGCCCGTGAAGGACGAAAAAAGGGGGAGAAAAGAGGATGAAACCAGGAAGGAGGATGAAAGGAAAGCCAAAACAAAGGATGAGTTGACAACGAGGTGGAGAATTGGCGATGGCGACGAACGGAGATGGGGAGGACGCCAACCTGGAGATCGGTCACGCCAATATGTCACACCCGAACATAAATCGAGCTAATTATATATACTGCGTCCCTGAGAGCGCATTCAAAAGTATAAAGCTACTTGCCAGCCTGTCCCCTGAGAGCGCTTTCCATGTCCAGGTCTACCTTTATCAACCTTTCGGTTGTGCTCCTTGCCATCGCACTTGGCGCATACCACCTCTACGTCAAGCCCATCCTCGCCGTGGTTGGGTATGGTCGGATCATCGAATCAATAGGAAACACCAAGTGCACAAGCACATCAGAAGTGCAGGCATGCGAAAGTGTGTTGCCCCACCCACTGCCGTCCCTTGCATACTAAACTCTATTTCAGAAATTGTGCTCCATCAGCCCACAGGCGTCCTCTATCTCGCGTGTTCCACCCCTGAGAGTCGAACACACTGGCTCCCTGCATCTTTCAAGTTCGATGAGCAGGGGGCGTCGCGCGATGACTACGTCGCCACATACGACGCGCGATCTGGAAAGGTTGTACGACTGAAACTGTCCAACTTCAACAGCTCACGTGGGCTGTCAGTACACGGGATGGACGTGGTACCATCAGCTTCTGACCCCAATACGCTCTTCGTCTACTTAGTTAATCACAGAAGCCCATTGGGAGATCGACCTGCCCGAGATGTGGGTGCCGACTCGGCAATTGAAGTCTTCAAAACACATGTCGATGGTGATGTTCTTACCCACATCCGCACTGTTGAGGATCCCGTCATTATTACACCAAACGACATCGCTGGATCTTCAGACGGCCAGAGCTTTTTCTTCACAAACGACCACGGAGAGAAAATCGGCTGGGTAAGTTTTCCATCACCTGACAAGGGCACGACTGGCCGTCCTAGTTCATAGTGCATGCAGGAATTGACTTCTTAATTTATTGCCCTGAAATTATAGCGTCACGAGCTCGAATTGCTTGGTCGAGCTTCTTCATCCATTGGTTACTGCCACATTGAACATGGCTGTAAATTTGCGGCAATGAACATGCATGGCAACAATGGCATTGCGCGAGCTCCGAACGATACATTCTATGTAGCAAATGTCATGTGGGGAGGTATTACAATCATGGAACTCCAGGCTGATAACACCCTTGTACGCACCGATTTCGTTGCCACAGGTATTGTATATTCAATTATTGGCTTCTGTCGATTTAATGAGATTTCACTCACAGATCGGGGAATCGACAATATCGCTATTGATGCCAACGGTGCAGTATGGGCAGCTGGTGTGTAGCCTGTCATCTATACAACCGCAGAACTCAGTAGATCAATAGGCTATCCAGACATTCTCAAAACTGCCTTCAAACACTCCAGGGAGCCCTCAATTCCTGCGCCTTCATCTGCCCATCGGATAACTATTAATACTGGAACAGATGCATTCTATGGACACAAATTCAGAGTCGATAAGGCAAGTCAGTATCCCTTGGTATGCTGCAATTTCTGAATTTCATTGATAGGTATTTGAGGACGGCGGATCAATTGCTTCTGGAGTAACGTCTGTAGCTTATGATGTGAAGAGAAATCGACTTTTCTTACATGGTATGTTTACCTCCTTTCAAGTCTTGATTAGATCAATAATAATATACTGCTGTTTCCGTGGACTTCAAGGACTCGCTGCTCCAGCGCTTGTTACGTGTAGCCTTTGATAGCGAAAATCACGCACCATCAGGTTTGTCAATTTGTACTACTTCCCCATTCCGGCTTACGCCTGGGTCGCATCATTGCATCATCGGCATTGATCCTGACTGTCATGCCAGTGGCCAAGTTCTTGATGGCAGCTTTCTTTATTAGGGGCAGTTGGTTCCTTCTCTCTCTCAAGCAACTCTTTTTACCCTATATGCGCTCACCTGTCGTCTTTTTAACGCACTATTCCTTACCCGTCAGCCTTCGACGTAAACGCCAAGGCCTGATAAAAGCGACGCTTGAGAGACTACTTAAGCATTCCTTCTCCCACTGGCATATCTGGCTTTACCACCATTGTACCTCCTTCCAACACTTCAACACTTCCCCTTCATTAATCACAGTTGATTCCGTTTGGCTATGATTCGCTCCTTGTTTGAAGTATGTCCTCCTCGTTAAGGAAGATGAATTGTCAGGATAACTGGATAGGTAACAACCATTGGCACGGGATACATCCTGCTTGGGGGATTTGTCACAGTGGTAAGATATCGGTCTCCGCATGCATATATGCATAAGATCGTTCGTCAACTAAAACGTGAACAAGTTCTCCTTGTTCACTGTGCTACTAAAAGAACAGGTAACCAACTGTCCTTTATTCAACATGATGGGATGTGTAGTGACGGGTATCCCCAACAACTACCACTAGCTCTTCCTAAATGAAGTTATTCTGGGTACTCTATTTGGGTTCCTTGTAGGACCCCACGGCTTCAACCTTTTTGATCCTCGGTCGTGGACATCGTCCCCGTCTCTCGGTTTGAGTGCCCAGAATGCCCATTTCTCAAGTCATACCACTCATATTATCACCCACGAGGTAATGAGAATCGTCTTGGCTACTGGACTGTTTGCCATAGGTGTAGAGCTGCCTAAATCTTATATGGCTAGACATGTCAGAGGGATGGTGGCACTGGTAGTCCCGACGATGGCTATTGGCTGGATGCTCGTTTCTGGTGAGCCCTCTGGGTCTTCTCCATCACATTCAATTAATCAACTCTCAATCCCAGGAATGATAAAAATTCTAGTTCCTATATTGGACTTCCCTTCTTGTCTGGCTATAGCAGCCTGCTTGACACCGACTGACCCTGTAATCTGCTCCTCCATTGTTGGTACGTACATCTTCTCATTGCAGTACATCTTAATATCCAAAATCACCAACGTGCTGATTATTTTAGGCGGAAAATTCGCAAAGGACAACGTCCCGCTCCGGTTAAGACACGTTCTTTCTGCAGAATCTGCGGCGAACGATGGGTTGGCTTATCCTTTTCTCGCCATTTCCATGATTCTCGTATTGCGGGCGCCAACTTCCAGCAACTTGGATATCTTGGCTGATTGGCTACTTGTTGGTTGGTTGTGTACGTTCCATATCCCCACTGCAAATGCTGCTGAATTACTAAAACACTTCCTTAGACCAAGTAGTCCTGGGCACTTTAACAGGTGCCTTGATAGGTGCGTATCTAGTTCGTGAGTGTGAATGCACAGCTCGAATGCGACGTGATTAGGCATCGTATTCTCGCGTATCATGACCAGATACTACAAATCTGGGTACATGAACCAAGACACGTACCTCATTCAATACCTTGCCTTGTCTATTTTCACCGTTGGCATTGTCAGCACCATGGGTAGCGACGATCTCTTGGCCGCATTTGCCGCAGGTGAGCTGGCATCACCCAATTCAATTAAACTGTATCATCTCCTCACCCCCTGCAATAGGGAGCGCGATATCTTGGGACGGAAAGTTCAATGACAGAATCGGCGAAGACCAGACCTTCTCTCATATCTTAGACTTCATCCTTAATTGCTTCTGCTTCATTTACATAGGCGCTTGGATGCCTTTCCATGCGTTTTTCCCGACAATCAGCCACACTGACTTCCTGGTGGACCCACAACTAGGACTCACGACGACAAAACTATTGTGCATACTGATTGGCATACTGCTCTTGAGGAGGATACCAGCTCTCCTTGTGCTTTACACCTGGGTGCCAGAAATCGAGGGCTGGAAGGAGGCATTGTTCGCTGGTCACTTTGGTGGGTGCTGCTGTCTTTATGAGATTTCAGGAACTCTTTCTACCCATCTGACTAAATTTCTGTGGCTTGACTGAACCTGTTCTATCAGGACCTGTAAGTATCCATTAACGTCTATCCCGCTATCTGAATGCTCAAGGATCCTAGATGGGAGTTGGAGCTCTGTTTATGGCCACTATGGCGCTCAAAGAACTGCCCCCTGCTCGCATGGGGTTTGTTCCCAGCCACACAACCGCCCAGCCTACTCAGAACAAGCAGCACCAATTACTAGCGCAATCCCTCGAAGTAATTGTCGCTTTTGTTATCCTTGGTTCTATCTTCGTCCGTGAGCCCAAATTCCACCAAATTACTTGCCAAAACACACCTCACCTGCGTATAGATGGCCTCTCCACAACGATCTACACCATCTTTCTCAAAATACAGGACCGCCTGAATCAACGATACCACCTGCGCAACGACTCTCAAGTCGGCGAAGTTGCACACGCGGCTCCCACTGCAACGAGTCGGACCACGGGCCACAACACTCGAAGTGCTAACGCTAGTAACACTAGCACTGCCCAACCCACCTCGGCTTTCTCGCCTGCAGATCGCGAATTTTTGCTTTGGGTTGCTCGTCCGAAATCCTATGGAAGCCTTAGGAATGCAGGGTATCCCAATGTACGGGGCAATCGGGCTCAGGCCCAAGGGTGTCAATGTGGGTATTGCGATGATGTTTTGGGGGTTGTATTGATCGGAGTCCTATAAAGCTCTTTCACGAGGCATTAATGAGAGCGGCGGAAGCGCTAGGGACGAGTCAAGGGAATAACACCATTGGCGACCCTAATGGTGGTCATAACACGACGGGAGATCTGCACAAGTAAGAGTTGTAGAGTGGTCAGACGACGAATTTCTTGGTGCACCTAATAATTTCTTGGATGGTATGCGTCATCCTGGATTCATGCACTGACATGTGCGTGAAGGCTTGGCCATAGCGGCTTTGACATTTCTTGTAACTCCACACATTTCCTTCCTTCCTAGTATATAATTATTGCTAATTGGCGACCGGTGACTGATAATGTACATACAAATTACAATCGCAAAAGTTGGTCCAAAGATGCCTACAGTGCAATCCAAAACCCAATAGGACGCATTCAAGTCTCGTCACTTTCACATCTTTATGATATTCCCCAGAACAATCAAGCCTTCTAGTCAAACACCATCGCTCGAAGAGCCTTATCTTAGTACTCGACTCGAAGATATTTACGTGTAAACTGATCGGAGAATTTAGTGACACCTATAGGCGACTCGAAGCGAATACAAGGGGAAATGCTCAAGACACGTGCGAAGAAAGCAAAGCCACTGGAGTGAGTAGACAACCAAGAAACCCAGAAAGAAAGTCGAAGGGAGTCGAAACGGAAAAATCTAATCCTAAGAACAACCAAGAAGCAAAAAGCCGGGGAAATACGACTTGAACCTTCATCAACCTGAGCGCGCGCTAGTGCAAGCGACGGCAGCTTATAAGGTACCCAAGAGGACAAGGGTGCTCAAGTTGGGCGCATGTTTCACGTGGCATCCCTCGATCTCCTAGGTCTTTGGGGAGCGGGCTCAGGTTTCAGGGTACAATACAAGAAATGTCTTCTTGGACCTGAAGCTGCGGCTGCGGCTACCCCTCTCGCGTTTAGAGGCGCGGCGTCTGCACCGCTTCCTCTGACGCCCAGTGAGAACATCCGATCAAATACTATATGAAAAGGGAATAAGTCACAACCTGAGGTTTAGGAAGGGTAACAAGACGTACGTGTTGCGGTGAATGCTTTTGCACTTGCTTGACAAGCTGTTTGCATGAGTGATAGGGGTGGGCTGACACCCTCCAACATGCGTAGGTATCGATACACCATCGAGGGTTGAGGGGGACCTGCAAAATTAGGGTTATAGGTGGACAAGCATAATATTTGTTACCCACCAAAACGGAAGACAGCATGATATGCCTGTCTCCATTTTTCCTCTAGAAGGCGTGCGCACGTAGGCGGATCTGGACATGTGGGGCACTTAATAAACCCTTAGCGTTGCTGGTGTGCACCACGAGATGTTGGGAACGTACACATTGGTACTCTTTAGCCACCATCGTAAGCCCAAGCTTGAGCACACGCTCAAGGAACCAGTTTCGTCTTGCGGGCGAGTCAGACTTTGGCATGTGAAAATGCAAAATACCACGTACCTCTTTTCCAACTTGAGAAGCGTTTCCTTGGTGAGTGTATTTAACTCGTGCTCAGACCATCCACCGGGATTATCCAACACAAAGCGACTCGACTCTCTATAAAGCTCCTCTTCCTCAAACAACTCCGCTATTCTCATTGCTTTTATAGGTCTCCCAGCAGCATGTGTAAGGAGGAAGTTTAAACACTCGCGTTGAAGCGCAGGAACGCAGAGCTTGTGCGAGATATTCATCAACGATTCAACATTGTTCCAGGTGATCGTGCATTCGAGGCTGTGAGGTAACGCAGGGGACCTTAGTTTTTCCGTGAAAATCCGTATAATTTAGGACGTACTGCGGGTATACGAATTTCAGGAAATCATGGAACGTGTTAGCCTACAATTAGCCTCGCTTAGATATACTGCGACGCACTAAGATAAACATAGAGGTACCTTTTCTTCCTTTAACACGATCACTGCGTCTGGTCCATTCTTCGGGCGTCTCTTCACCATTGCTTGGGCGGGCGAAACCTTTCTCGAGCTATGTGTCTGGGTCTGCTTGCTAGCCATCGCCTTCTTCGTCGTGTCCTTCTTTCTAGCCTTATCGCCCCCACCCTCCACCATTCCGGCGCTACCACCACTCTGCAACTTTTCCAAAGCATGTTTCCTAGCTTCCTCCTTTGACGAAACTCGGTTCTCTGAGTCACTCTGCTCAGTCTCACTATTCACCACACTCGACACAATCGATGAATGTAAACTTGAACTCGGCCCAAGCGAATCAGTAGAGTGCTGATGGTAAACGACATGCGTATCCGCTAGATCCGGGTCTGTATCCGGGTCTAAAGTCATCATCTCCGTAGTCGCAGTTGCCTTGTCTCTTGCGGATTTCACATTCTGGTTGTGATGAATGCTTGAGCATGTACATGATGTCGGGGGTTGGGAGATGGTTATTATGCTTGATACAGACTGAGGTCGGCCGCCGCTGGTTTCGGACCAGTTGCCGCTCAGTGCGGCCTCGAAGAATGGAGAGGCGAAGAATAGGACTTCCTTGTGAGCCCTGAGGATGCGTCAGTGGGGAGAACGAGAACAATAGCTCGGAGCGAATTAAATAGGCTAAGGATATATGGGATTGATAGGGGACGAAAGGGATTGCCAAATACCGCACATACCAAAATGTAGTGCTCTCAACTACAATCTTAACTGTCCCAGGAAACCTGCTGTTCTTCGTAAAAGTCTCATCTAGCTCGATAGCCTCCTCCGTTTCTCCAATGTCCAACTCGGAAACGCTTTCATCAGCTTCATCACACTCCTCTAGCACAAACGGCGGTGAACTCGAAGACCTGAATATGCCTGCAGCAGCGGCGTGTGTTTCTGTTGGGGAACTCAAAGAGGCAGCAGGGTTGTGTCCGCGAGAATTGCGTGCAATGAGGATGTGGGAGGGATTGGTGGTGGTTGACATGGGTGTGTGACAGTTGTCGTCTCTTTGGGAATGCCTCTGCCGATGATGGAGGCACAGTCTAAACTTCATCTAGGCTCCACAAACTCGCAGTCTTGTTTTAACCACTGGTGTGCATCCTCACCCTGGCGGAGCTCGATATCGGTGGTACCGAGGAATGAATTCATTATAATATTACGTCCATTTAATTTTCCGGGCTGAACTAGCCTGGTCTTGGCGCTATAGAGAGGCACGAGGAAGTCGAGTCCAAGTTTCAGATACAACGGGAAAGGTTTACAACTCGCAGTATCATAGTGGTACAGTACCAGGCGATCATTCCTTCTTCTTTTTTCGCTTCTTCCCCGGCTCTGCTGCCTCAGTCGCCTCAGTCGCCTCCGCTTTTCGCTTTTTCTTTTTACTCTCCTTCTCCTTTTCCGCGGCTGCAGCGGCCTTCTCAGCCTCGGCTCGTCGTTGGGCAGCCACCTCTCCTGCTTTTTTGCCCAACGTCTTGAACGTATCTTCTCCACCACTATCCTCGCTCCCCAAAGTCTCGCCATCTCCCTCCGAGTCCTCAGCGTCCTCTTCGTCACCCGAAAGGGCGAGCTTATCCACAAATGTATCTTCCTGGTCGTCATCGTCTTCTGTTGGTTTTGACTTTGCAGCCGTCGGTGGTACGTGGTGTGGCGAAAATGGATCGGGTTGTATAGAGCCGATAAGAGAAATCATTTCATTCGCCACTGTAAATCTAAAGAGCGTTGAATAGATGAACTTCTTTGCAGCTAGGAATACATACCCAATAACTGTAAACTCCACATAACCTTTTTGTCCTCCCAAGGGATCAGCAGTGAGCCTATGCACCCATCTTCCGGCGCTCGAGGCATGCTCCTGGCTGTCCTTCTCACCTTTGGCTTCCTCACTTTCGCCCTCTTTCTTTTCTCCCTCATCTCCTTCACCTTGTTCGGCGGCAGAAGGCCCAAACTCTGGGTCATTCTCTGCGGCGCCATACTCAAACTCCCAGGAATCCGTTGGTATATGATGTCGCGGTATTGACACATTAAAGGTCTGATGTACAAGTAGACCAACATGATCCGGCGAACATATATTTACTTTTCCAACTGGCTGAGAGGATGAGAATTTGCAGGACATGGAAAGACGACGGGGGGAAATAGGGAAATGTTCTTACTTAGTTTGGTTCCAACAGCAGGACTCCATACGAGGGCATCGAAACCAATGTTGCACACGAGGTATGGACAGTCTGCCTTTATGGTAGCCGCCTTGTCGAGAAAGACAAGGCTTGAGTGTGATAGAACAACACCTCTCAGACCAGGAATATACCTTCATGCAATGGTAGACGATCAGCAACCTCCACAATGCGAACCACAGGGAACGCACCTCATAACCATCCCATCTAACATCTCTTCCACACCTGCTCTCGGGTTTGCTGCAAACCTCGGCGGTACGGATACGACCATTGTAGCTTTTATAACTTGAAATGCTGTTGTATCTTTCGCAAGCGTCGGTGCATCGGCAGTAGAAGTGACCACTGATGCTGGGGGAGGTGGGAGAGCCCTGGCCTTCCCTTTCCCCTTCCCATCCACTTTCTCTACCTTGGCCTTCTTCAAAGCAGATACGTCTCCACTTGCAACATTCCCCCCTGCAGATGCCTTTCTCTTCTTTTCGCCTTCGCTTCGGCCCATTGTCAGATAACTAGCAGCTTGTGCTATGTCGTCAATCCTGTGTGATGGTCTAGTGGATAAACCTACAAACCCCTTCAGAATGCATAATTGCACCAAGAGAAACAATAACGTACCACCATAGATTTCGATCCCGTCGAGCACTCCGAGCGTCAATCGAAAAAGTTTGATGTCCCAGTTCTCCCCGATCCGGTATCAAGTTCCCACAGTCACTGAGTTTAGGCTCCAGGAGGAATTTTCAAGACAGCGTCACTTTGGACAACACCCAACCCGCTCACCGCCCTCCGGACGCCGTTAGCTCTATCCACGAGCTCCATCCTTTTCTTTCTCGTGCTCTTTTCGCTCTTTTCGCTTGCTGTGCTGTCGATCTTGGGTCCGTAGAAGGAATATTAGTTCCACTTGAGATTTATCCGCTTAATACCTTGCTTCTCCACCCTTCTCAACCTTTTCTGTGATGGTAAGCAATCCCTTTCCATCTCATGTCTGAACACAATAGGACGGACGCGATCACCTCCACCCTTGCATCGCAACGTATTCACACAACCATTCTGCTTCACCCTAACAGGCCTCCCCGAAAGTCCTAATTCAAATCGCCATAACTGGTACCCGAATCCTCGGCAAAGCATTCCTAGAAGCAGGCAGACAAGCAGTCAAAAGTATGTGGTCAATTCAAATCACATAGTTTCACACCACTGACCAATGCCATCGCAACTCATGCTCCGTTCTTGTTCTTCAATCCACACAACCCTCTCCTAACCCCTCCCCTCAATAAACACCAAATTTCACACTCACACGACAAACGCATCTCCACATACCTCCAACTCTTTCAGATGCCAAGAACTCACCACAAGGAGCCTTGGGCAACGACGTCGCAGGCGTCGGAAACGCCAACTCTGGCTCAATAACAGACAAATTGACAAGAGAGCACCGCATGACTCTGGATGAGGCTCATCTCATCCTAAACACCAAAAATGGGGACCCGATGGAACAAATTCTCAAGGTTCGTTCGCATTTCATTCTCTCACCTCCACATGTGGACATGATTTTGGGTTCTTCGTTCCCTTTCTGGTGTAATGGGCCCTCATTGGCTCATCTGCCCGAGCGAAATCATGAGGAACGCGACCAGATCCTAGTCATTGCCCCAAACTGACATCTCCACCTTCAGAACTACGAGCACCTGTTCAAAGCAAACTCTCCTCCACCCCCACCAGCCAAACCGGCTGCACCTACGCGTGGACGACATGCTTTCGTTCCCCAAAACTCGCATTACCTCCAATCCAAAGTCGTCCGTGCAAGAGAACGTCTCGAGGCGGAACTTAACGCATCCGAGGGCGCTGCTGCGCCAGAAGCTGCTGCAGAAGCACCTTCATCATCTGCATCCACCACCGCACCCCCTCCACCATCTCAATAGCCCCTTCACTGGGACTTCTCCGTTGATTACTATACCTAACGTACGATTGATTATTTGTATAGACATAACCATCCCCATTCAGTACTTTAATTATTCTTACACTCGCATGAACAGTTCCTCGAACCAGCTGAAATTAAAGAGCAATGAAAGTCGAGAACTTTTGAGAAGCATACAGAACTCCGAGAGGCGCATAAATCATGCATGTTGTAGTGCCATACAAGAACCACAAAACGTAAAAACACAGTGCTACAATCATGACGTTTAACCACGCTTCTTGGACACACCGACGGTCTTTCCGCGACGACCTGATCAAAAGTAGTCACAATTAGATCCTCTTCACTATACCTTGAGATGAAGTGGAACGCACCAGTGGTCTTTGTGTGTTGGCCACGAACACGGAGACCCCAGAAGTGCCGGAGACCACGGTGAGCACGAATCTTCTTCAGTCTCTCAAGATCATCACGGAGCTTGGAGTCGACACCGTTGGACAAGATTTGTGAGTTCTTGCCGTCAATGATATCCTTCTGTCTGTTCAAGAACCATGTCGGGATCTTGTATTGTGTAGGGTTTTGGATAATTGTGACGATGCGCTCTAGCTCATCGGGGTTAAGTTCACCAGCGCTGCCATATAGTTATCGTAAATAATACTGATCTGGCTGGGTATCGTAGGTTACTCACCGCTTGTTCAGATCAACATCGGCCTTCTTGCAGACCAAGTTGGAGTAACGACGACCAACACCCTTGATCTCAGTCAAGGCATACATGACCTTGCGCTTACCATCAACGTTAGTGTTGAGCAAACGCAAGATGTGCTGTAGTATCCAAGTGATCGAGAAAATGAGTGCGATTTAGCCGTGAGCTAGAAACAGGATACCAACCTGGAATTGTTGATGCTGTTCCGGGACAACGAGAGACATGATGGAATTTTTTGGAGGGAAACAAAAAGATGTCGGGTACTAGGTCGTAAAAACAAACCTAATTGCAAAGCGAAGAAAGGAGTTGGTTAGTATGCCGATCCACGATTTCTGGCAGACGACGAAGCTCGGAGGAACCAAGGCGATCTTGGGCAGGCTGGGTACTCTTCTCCTGATTTTATGGTATAGGCGTAGAACTTGTGCACTGATCCCTTTCCAACAATTATCGCGTCAAGTCCTATCGCCCTACCAGAAAGCTGCACGTCCAATCCACCCAGCAATCGAATCTGCCCCAGAAGTCGACCAAATTCATTGCTTCTAGCACAATCACATCCAACCCACCACCCTCCGCATCCACCCCTCAGACCCGAATTCTTCCCTCCAAATTGATCTTATTCCATTCTGACATACTCCCAGCCCGCTATGACAAGGTAAAGGGACGTGAAAGTTGCTCACCTCTTGTGCTTAGTACGCCCGACGATGTGTTGATACTCACTTCCTTACACCACGATGGACGATTTGATATGTAGTGGTCTATTTGGTTCCATCGGTCCATCTAGGACTTCCTCTTCTCACGCATGGTCCACTGATAATCCTTCGATACATAATTTAAATTTACTTAATTTACTTTAACAATTTTATGAATACATGCCCAGTTCAAATTTACTCCAGCACACTGATGAAACAGAACAAACGAATACGGGGAGAATCTAATTAGGGAATTCGTGAACCTAATTGAGGAACGAAATGACGAGGGGTCGATTACGACAAGGAGACAACGCCAGCCAAGTGCTTCCTTGCGACTTCGAGGGCTTCTTCAACGCGTTCAGGTGCATTGCCAACACCTTGCGCACTCTCTTCTTTACCACCCGCCTGCCAAACGCACGTCAGTAAAGGATCCTTACAACGTCAGTCCCAAAACAGAACAACATACCTTTCCACCAACTACATCGGCAACCTTGCCTGCCCACTCTCTAGCATCAAGCCCTTTGCCCTTAAGAGTGGGCGATACGTAGTTGACATGAGCAACTTTTCCTTGTTCGGTGTCAACACTCAGAACGTAGACGCTCTTCCCGATCTTCTTAGCCTGCGCAACAACATTCTGTAGTATCTTGGGGTTGCCGTCCGCTTCCAAGAGTGAGACGAAAACTTCGGCATCTGTGTTAGTTTTGAAGTAATCGAGCACCGTGTCAACAGCCTGGACAACAAGGTAGTTATAAGCATCAACAGAATTCCTTGATAACGGCTAACACATACCGCCTTGTTTATGGCAGCTTCATGCTCTTTGGTCTGCTTGTCAAACGCTTTCCTCATCGCAGCCAACTTGTCTCGCAGCTCAGCCTTCTTTATGACAGAGATATCGACTTGGCCAATTTCCTGCAACCAGCTTTATTAATCCTTTACTTAGCTAGGTTATAGAGAATGTGACTCACGATCGTCAGCGCTTTCAATGTGGCGTCTTTCTCCTTCCTTGACAATGTGTCGACCTTATTAATTCGGTCCTCAAGGAGTCGAGCAAGATCCAATGCTTCCTGAGCTTCATGTCCAGTTACTGCAACGATACGTCGAATACCCTTTGCGATACCAGACTCCTCAGTAATGACAAAGTTCTTGATATCTCCCGTCTTGGCAACGTGCCTGGTGAGTGTCAACTCTTCAACGTACGAAGTCATCTCTGCAGGATGATACTTACGTTCCACCACAGAACTCTACACTGGTACCCCTCCACTTCTCATTCGACAGGTCATTGACGATATCTTGAAGGTCAAACTCTAGTGTCACGACCCTCACAGGATCAGGATAGACTTCTCCGAATACAGCCCTCAAGCCAGGAATCTTCCTTGCAGTTTCCAATTCCAATTCCTTGCTGAATACCTTAACGTTCTTTCTAACCCAGTCGATGCTAAGCTTTTCGATTTTCTCCAATTCGGGTATGGTGATCTGACCACGATGGGAGAAGTCGAATCGAAGTTTGGTGGGTGCAACTAGTGAGCCTTTTTGGTCGATATGGTCACCCAGAATTTCACGAAGAGACCAGTTAAGAATATGAGTCGCGGTGTGGTTGTTGCGAAGGGGCCATCTTCGAAGCTAGACAATTAAAATGAGACGATAGATTAACCCTAAGTCGCGAGAAATTACCTCATCGTAAGACGCGACAACTTCATTACCCAGTGATAGTTGTCCGTACTTCAATCGTCCGGTATGTAGAACGTAACCATTGAACACTTGGACATTAGTGACCTCAAAGTCTGCGACACCGTCGATAACAATGTTTCCCGTGTCGTATTCTTGTCCACCAGCCTCCGCGTAAAGACTGGTTTTATCAAGGACAAGACCAAATGTTGCACCTTCAGGAATATCTGCAGTGGATGCAAGGAAAGATTTATTGTAGAAAATGGCCTTGATGCGCGCATCGACATTGCCGGACACTGTGTGGATAGCAAATTAGAAATAGTTTGAAGCAGCGATAGCATGTACATACAAAACTTGGCAGAATCGTCGGTCTTGGGAACATCTGGGTTGTTTTCAAGCGAAGCAATGTCGTGCACATCGAACTTGACAATATCTTGGCCTTCCTTCTTTAACGAGGCTTTGCTGGCTTCCTTCGACTTGGCTTGCGCATCCTCAAACTCCTTTTCATTGATGATTAAGCCCAATTCTTCGGCCATTAACCTTGTCAGATCAACAGGGAAACCGAACGTATCGTAGAGGCGCCAGACATCCCCGCCATCGAGCTCTTTAACACCGCCTTCCTTTGCTTTACCTGCGAATTGGTCAAATAATTTCTCACCGCGATCGAGAGTGCGCGCAAAGGATTCCTCTTCTTCGTCAAGAATTTCCTTGATCTCATCTACCTTCTTGGTGATCTCTGGGAAAACGTCACCCTAAACGGGTATCAGAGCTTAACATGGGATCAAGCAACGAAATCGCGCACCATGGTCTCAACCACAACTGGCAGAAGAGAGGAGAAAAATGACCCGATAGGCACACCAAGCTTCTTCCTCGCATATCGGGCACCACGTCTCAATATACGCCTCAATACATATCCTCGCCCGATATTGTTAGGCACGCCACCATCGCTCAGCGCAAAGGTCAGTGTTCGGACGTGATCCGCAACAACACGGTATGCAGTATCAATTCCGTCCACATCTTCCGCGCCAAACTTGCCTTGATAGGGTCTGACTCCGGTGAGTTGTTGGATTCGTTCAAATATGGGAATGAAGACGTCGGTGTCGTAGTTGGACCTCTTATCTTGGATAACGGAAACTAGACGTTCGAAACCCATACCAGTATCGACGTGTTTAGCGGGAAGGGATCGCAAAGAGCCGTCGTCCTCTCGGTTGAACTGAATGAAGACGTTATTCCAGATCTCCAGTACATCCGGGTCGTCCTTGTTAACTAGATGTGCCGCATTGCGACCACCTATCCGGTCATAGTGAATTTCACTGCAAGGCACTTAGGCCAGTATTTGCAACCGAGTTTCTAAACCAACTTACCTGCATGGACCACATGGACCAGTGGCGCCCATTTCTGTTCTTCGATTCAATAATACTATCGTTTAAATAGGCACAGCGACGTACCCCAGAAGTTATCCTTTGCATTGCCAGGCAAGATGTGATCCTCGGGAACACCTTGCTCTAGCCAGTATTGCTTCGCCTCCTCATCTGGCTCTAGGCCATTCTTGGGGTCACCCTCGAAATATGTGACATATAGACGGTCTTTGGGAAGCTTGTAGACCTCAGTCAAGAGTTCCCAAGAGTACGCAATAGCCTCTTTCTACACACATCATAGGGGTTGGTTAAAGGACAGCTTGTATGAGTCATTGGATCCATGCCTTAAAGTAGTCACCGAATGACCAGTTACCCAACATCTCGAAGAAGGTATGATGGTATGAATCCTTGCCGACGTCATCAAGATCTATAGGCGAGGACCATCAACGCGTTCTTGGATGTACCACAACTAGATGTGATATTTACGTACCATTATGTTTTCCACCTGCACGAATACATTTTTGAGAATTATATGCGCGTTTCAATTTTGCCAAATCCGAGTTGGGATCTACGGTTCCCAGAAAAATAGCTTTATACTGTTGTTGTTCGCTGAGCATATTGACTCGACAATACAGGCACGCGAGCGGAGAAACATACCTGGTTCATGCCTGCATTCGCGAAGAGTAGGGTAGGATCATCATAGGGTATTGTTGAGGATGATCTGACGAATGTGTGGCCTTTTGATTCAAAGAAGCTGAAGAACTGCTCTCGGACTTTTGGGGATGTCCAAGGTCCCTCGTATTTGATACCCGATGAAGCCATCCTCCTGAATTGAAGATTGTGGTTGAAGTTGTGAGCACTGTTTCCGTTTCTATACAACCTATGCCGGCTTGAATAGCAATGAAGACCACGAAGTGAGGAGTAGGGAGGATGTGGAGAGAGATAACGGGTCTGATGGGTGAAGATCGATGGAAGCCGGTTATAAGCCAAATTGCATCTCAGTGTGATAAACCCCATCCAAAATTTGGAAAATACTGATTCCAGTTCGTGGCTGTGCACTTTGCTGACTCGAGAAATAATTAAGTTTTGACTTAGCTAACCCTGTAAAAAATAACTAAATTTATTATTCCCGGTTGGAATTTCTCCACCCGAGCTGCACGTTCACTCGTCAAAATGCCTCGAATTCCAAGGGCACTCGCCCAGCTGCTCTCAAGGCCTCCTACGCTCCCCGTCGCCCGCGTCGCATCCTCTCTGCCTACACCAGCACCAGCCATCCTGAACACCGCCTCCCCAGCCTTCCGACGCGTCACTTCCTTTTCACCCATCCCAAGCACCCGCTCAGTTTCATGGCTACTTCCCAATCATTCAAGCATTCTTTCCTGCACACCCGCACAGGCGCATGAAACTACGGCGCACACATCCCAAGTCCTGGGGTCACTCCTTCAAATGCGTAATGCACAGCGAGGGACAGAGTACCAACCATCTCAACGTAAACGGAAGCGCAAGCACGGCTTCTTGGCTCGCAAGCGTTCTATTGGTGGTCGTAAAGTCCTCATAAGGAGGATGACCAAGGGAAGAAAGTACCTCTCGCATTAGCATCTTAGTAGGTGTATGTCATTACAGGAAAATATGTACGTCTGGTTATTCTAGTCTCTTCGCTCATGTTTACTCACTAAAAGCATAGTTGGGTCTTGAGGAGGCTCCACTCGCTAGCATCCAATCCGTCGCTCAGATAAATTCAGCAAATAACTAACTCGACTAATAGAAATTAATCGTTGGCGTCGCTGTATTCCTGCTCTCAATAGAATACCTAGCTTGGGGTATAGTACGGTACCAATGCAAGGGGTTGCTTGCTCAGTACGGTCCCCGCGATAAGGCGACTGGGGCAATTCTTGGTGGCTCCCATTCAACAAGCAATTCCCTGCGCCTCCGGCCGTAGGACGATAACATTCCCCCCCTTCCAATGGTCTACGAGATCCTGAGCCGAATCTGTAAGCTTATTCTGTGCGCGTGATGTTACTGAGATGACAAAACAAAGGAAGGAGTTATTCAATTGCCTCGGATAACCGCTCAAAAACATTCTCTCCATTTAATTCATGATGATGATAATATTTTGGTGGAAGTTGCCTCAGCAATGCAACAAGTGTTCTTGAACGCAAATAGGTCGCCATGGCCAACCGTGTTCGTTTTTTCCTATTAAAAGGTTCTCTCAGCTCGAAAATAGGATGTACATGGGCGCTACTCACGGATATGAGGCCCATGGTCTACTCCAAGCGAATATTAATTGAAGACTAATTTCCGGCCTAGCACCTACACTGAAAATGAATATATAGAGAGGGACGAAGGACATACAATGTCTCCAACAAATCCTCCGGGTCCTCCGTGAGTATCGTTAAGAAAGTGCAGGGTAAATCGACCGTCCCCGGCCCAGATGCACCTTGTTGATCTAAAGGTAAACCCCTTACCCTTGCATACTTTATATGAGTATTAGCAAGTGCTAGACCAGTTTTCCAGGACAATGGCCTCCACTGAACAGTTATGTCTGCGCGCAAGACCAAGGCATCTTCTCCGATAGCCTTGTCTATCTCCCATCCCACCTTTTCGTAGCGTACGGCCAATTGGTATGAGAGGGTAGAGACAAAATGAGCGAGGCTGTTGCGTTGGAGATCAGAAGAAGGACCCTGCGACCTTCGCCTTAGAATCTTTGACATCCAATCGCTCTGCAGTAGTCTTCGCGATGGCTGGTTTCCCAAAGCCTGCTGGGCCACGAAGCCAGAGTACACCATGTTCTCGATTCTGGTTTTCGATCCACATAATGATATCGGCAAAAATGGCCTTGCGTGTTGCCTCGTGGCACTCTAGCGGATCTGTGCGTATTTCACCGGTGTGTATTGCATGTTGGTAATGATGCCATTATCGTCATGGGTATTTGCGCCATTGAAGAATGTAATGGGGGAGGGAGCCCAGCTCAGACGTACCCGTTTCACAAGATAAGAAACAGCTTCCATCATAGAGAGGAGCGGCGTCGGGGATAAGTTCCAGTACACTTGGGTGTGGACTATTTAACAGTAATAGGACATGCCATGTAATGCAGTGAGTATACCTGAGCATAGATCCCCCAATAGGTAATACTTCGTATCAATGACAAACATAAACGTAGAGCACTGCTACTTCCAGCGACCATTAGGGTAATAACATAGATTAGGCTAGTCAGGATAAGATGTTTATTGGTGTTTCGACGACGTGGTACTACAAGGCTCAACTTGAAGAATTCCGCGTCGCCTAACGTAACATTCTCGCACTACAACAAGTGCTCTTGCAGATAGGTCACGAACTTCTCCGCCACCTTTTCTTGACTCCAATCCACCGATCCTTTCTCTGTTGTCCCAAGTGTAATAGCCTTCTTATGCACAACAACGAACGACCTCTTCAGTCGCTGTAGTTCAGACATAGTAATTGACCGTGCGGGTAATTCTAACGTGACAGCTGTATCGCCAATTTTGAGTGGTGTGGGACCACCTGTGCCAAGAGATACGCTAGGTGAACTGAGAATGGACGTCAAAAGTGTCGTGGCTGTCTGTTCTAGGACGTGAAGTGCGTCCGTCGGGGATTTGCTGACCTGTAGACGAGTAATTATAACAGGTTCTATTGAACACATTGGCTGAGCAGCATACATTGAGGGCGCTAACGTTTGGTGGCTTAATTGCACCTTTCATTATTGCATCCCAGATGCTATCGCTTGGAATTGTTTCTTCGTTCCACAAAATAGTGAATAGTGGAGCGTCCCATCGAACCATTGAGTTTGGTTCTTCAAATCGCATTATTAGGGCATCAAGTCTAATAATACAAAAGTTCTAAGAATGTGAGCCAATTGACGAGGTTGCAATAGACGTGACGTACGTCGCTGGAGGGTAATGGTTACATGACTGATTCCATGCTCGGCATACTTCAGGTGTTATCGCGGTGAAAATCTAGCAAAATATGAAAAGCGGGGAACATGCTGAAAAAAGGACGTCACATACCGTACATACCCGCACTTTCGCTTCCCTCGCAGCACAATAAAGTTGATATCGGAATCCCTTGATGTAATTCAGTCCGTCGAGGATGACAATCTTGTCGACACTTAGTTCGCGTTGTAGGGCAGCAAACAGCTTCCCTCGGGCAATTTTCTCAGACTTGCTGTCTGCGGGGTGTATTGGTATAAATGATGCAACATATACCACGGGGTGGCATCAGGGTGTGGAGGTGTCTGATACCATTGTAGACAGATCTATCGATATTCAGAGTGTCATCGGATATGATGACGACCTTTGGTTTGGGACCGTCATAGCTCGGTTCTGATAGTTTCTCTTCAATGAATTGCTTGAGTTGCAGCGCTCGTTTAGTCTTTGAAGAGCAAGGAAAACCAGAAATCGTAACGAGAGCCATAGAGTACTTCTCCAGGGGCTGATTATTGCACGTCACACTTCGTCACGTCCTTACATAAGCACATCCCATTAACCGCTTATGGTGTGAACGCGCTTCAGGCCGTTCGGTCCAGCTTGGTGGCGTATCTCTTTCCAGCTCTGCAACTTTCTCGACGCACATGGACAAGGACAACAGAGACGACTTCACATTTGCAAAGCTATCAGATCTCAAGCTTCCCGTCACTTTCAGAATGTACCGTCTCGGGTGATAAGTTGGTGGGTTCTGTACTGACTTTATCTTGTCAGAACACAACTTGAGGGCGTTCGGAAACAAAGGACGTTTACGGAGTTGCTGCAGAACCCTGACCTGCGCTTTCACGGGGATCAAGCCCCGTGGGTGTCCTAATTTGTTTCACGATGAAGTAGTGCTGATGAACCGCGAAGTGCATTATCCGACCTCTATATTACCTGCCAGCTAGTTGCGGACAACAAGCCGCTCATCAACACATTCAGGACCTCATTTAAGGCTTTCAAGAACAACTACATGTAAATCGAGCTCAGTGTCATGGATATCTATTCACTGACAATGCATACTAAAGATGGAACGAGTGGATTACCCTGCCAATTCGCTACTGTGACTTACCACTCAGTTCCCAAATCACATTTACCGTTTGGGACATCGCTGGCCCACGAGTCACTACCCCTCTTGGTGGTTCCACTTTTAGAATGTTCAGCAAGAAATGGTGGGTTCACCAAGCTGTGACTTCCTTCGTACCTTCATGGTCTTTCTGCAGGACTCTTAAACGGGGGAAGCACAGACTACTGTTATGGCTTGGTCGGGAAGCAGATGGCTCCCTTGAGTCTACAACACCAAGCAAGTTGAATCACCAGGACGAGATGGGGAGGTTAGAGAAGGTACTTGCTGTGCGCATTATATTTCATCCCCTGCTGACCCATATGCCATAGTTAGTGAAGAAGTACGAACGGGGCGACTTGCCAAAGTGTGATTGGCTGGACAATCTAGCTTTCAGGAAGATGGAAGAAATCCATTCAGTAGGTTGTCCACTCCCCCTATCCAGATCAAGCTCACAATGTATTCGTCTGCGGCAGACAGAAACCGAGAAGTCTGAGAACTTGTTTCTTTATATTGACCTTCCGCGTTTCGATTTTCCCGTGATATTTTGCGAGCCGGTCCGTATTTCTGGACATATTGGTGTATTACTTAACGTGCATTATGCTTGCAGAAGACGTTCATTCGCCCCTCCAATGCAATTCATATGGTTGATCCCGATGTTGGCAGAGAAAACCCTGTCGAGGACAAGCATCGTCGTCTAGTCCGAAGTCATAGAAGCGGTCCTTATGACCGGGAGCTCAAACCGAATGCCAAGATTCGAGACGAATTAAATGTAAGTATGAAATTAACTACATACCGATTTCCAGCATTTACGCGACGCGAACCTAGCAAATACTCAATTACCCGCCAAGCCAACCGTTGACGTCCGAAGAAAAGGACCTCATATGGAAATTCCGCTTCTATCTAGTCCGTGATAAACGAGGCTTGACTAAATTCCTCAAATCCGTAACATGGCGAGACTCCTCTGAAGTTAAGCAAGCTGTAGAAGAGTTACTACCACAGTGGACTGAGATTGATACCGACGATGCTCTTGAATTGTTGGGACCTAGCACTGTGGACTCCCGCGTTAGGGCATTCGCGGTGAAGCAACTAAGCAGAGCAGATGATGAGGTAGGTTCTATAACCTTGAATGACCATCCCTTACTCAAGAGCTCTTAGGAGCTACTACTATACCTCCTCCAATTAGTCCAAGCATTGAAGTTCGAGAGCGTTGCTACCGACCAGCGGTCATCAAGGTCGGCTACAAGTGCAATATCGTATGAAGATAGTGGCCTCACAGATTTCTTGATCTCACGGGGAGTGAAGAATATGATGCTTGGCAACCGACTCTATTGGTACCTTATGGTGGAGGTCGCATTAGAGGATCGTGTCATGGCCAAAATGTATGGCCGAGTTGTGTATAGGTTCATGAACAAGATTCTTGAGGTACGTGTTTTAACGGCATTCCATATCATTACTCACGTCTTTGCAGTCTGAGGGTGGATTAGAACGTCGGGAGCTTATACGGCGGCAAGGTTTACTCATTGAGACACTGGCAAAGCGAGCAAAGGAACTTCGCTTGTCAAAAGACCCTCGACCCAAGAAAATCGAGAAATTACGGTCTATTCTTGCAGACTCCAAGAATGGTCTTACTTCAATGTCACCATTACCCTTACCCCTGAACGCTCGAATCGAAGTGACAGGGATAATCCCTGAAAAATCCTCTGTCTTCAAGTCAAATCTATTCCCCTTACTCCTATACTTCCAATGCGTTGATGGGTCGGAATACCCTGTCATATTCAAAGATGGCGATGATATGCGACAGGATCAGCTGGTAATACAGTTATTCACATTGATGGACAGACTACTCCGCAAGGAGAACCTGGACCTGAAATTGAGCCCATATAATGTACTCGCCACAGGACCGTTGCAGGGTATGGCGCAGTTTATACCTAGCAAGACGATTGCGGCGATTGTTAGCGAGCATGGGAACGTGTTAAATTATCTTAAGACCTATAATCCTGATGCGGGGAGCGTAGGGACATCGGGGGTGGATCCTGCAGTCATTGACACGTTTGTTCGTAGCTGTGGTGAGTTATCCTTGCGTTATGATTCTCCTTAGGGCTTAGTAAAATGCAGCTGGTTATTGCGTTGTTACATACTTGTTGGGCGTTGGTGACCGACATCTGGACAATCTATTAGTGGCCTCAGACGGTGTGTGCATATACCCCTGTTCGTCTGTTAATTGGCTCATCCCAGTGTGCAGGACATTTCTTCCACGGTATGTATACATTCCCCCCCATGATGCCTCGGTGCTTAAGTCGAACTGGTCCACAGTGGATTTCGGTTACATCCTAGGCCGTGACCCCAAACCATTCCCGCCCGCAGTCAAGGTCTGCAAAGAAATGGTGGACGGAATGGGGGGTGCTCAATCCCCACACTACGCTCGATTCAAGAATTTCTGCTTTACCGCCTTCACGATTCTGCGTAAAAGTGCCAATTTGATTCTTAACCTTGTCGCACTGATGGTGGATGCCAATATACCCGATATCAAACACCGAGATGTGCACGAACAGATTCAGGAGAAGTTCAGGTTGGACTTGACGGAGGAAGAGGCAATTAAGCATTTTGAGGTGTTGTTGAATGAAACGTCATATTTCACGGTAGTGTTGGATCGCATCCACGATTTGGCGCAGTATTGGAGGAGTTAACCAACTAGAGTATTTATTGATGTAGCTATAGGTGGAACAACGAGGGAATTGTGGTCCGTATGATGCAATAAGAACCACGGCTATCCTTGGTCATTCTCCTCTCTTCATCCATAGTCTAACAATAATGGAGAGAGCTTTCGATAGATTTGTTGATCACCTCAAGCGTGGTGACATAACCACAGGCATCCGACTCAAAAGCTCTCGGGTCTGACGCGCGGGTGGTAGAGAAAATGTAGGCAACGAGAATGATGACTCTGTGGCAATGACTTTATATACACAATTCTTCATCCATATTCCAGGGACGAGATCAATACCCGAGACGCCTAGTGTCACACATCACGGACTCGTCACACACCATAATCTTGTCTGCCTCGTTATTGTTTTCTGACCGTAATCGTCAGATTCGGCATGTCCAACAAAAGCTGCAAGGCTTATGGCAGGTCCACCCCTTCTTGGCTCCTAACCGTTACCACCAACGCCCTACGGCAATGCACTTCGTCGTTCTGTGCGGGCTAGCCCTCTGCGCCGCAGCACTCTTGTTTCTGGTGTATCTGTACTTCATTGTACCATGGCTGAATCCCATGTACGAACTTGCTGGCCCACCTTTACCTAGCTTTTTTGGTAACCATTTGGATATCTTCCTCAAGTGAGTATTTTGCGTGGTGTTGGATGTTAAGAAGCCTTTTACCGTTACAATTGCAGACCGGTAAAGTCTCCGCGCGTTCACGAGATCTGCGACCAGCGTTATGGAAAATCCTTCCGCATTCGGGGTGTTGGTCCTGTGAGCTATCCTGTATCGTAATCTATTCAATCCGCCTGATCTTAATCTTTAGTGGGAGCCGCGACTAGTGACGACTGACCCTGTGGCCATGCACTATGTGCTAAAAAACTCTCAAATATATGAGAAACCATGGCAGTCCCGACGGCTCATAACAAGTCTCATTGGTTGTGGAATGCTATCAGCTGAAGGACAGGTGCACAAACGCCAACGGCGAGTTGCTACGCCTGCTTTCTCTATTCAGAATATGAGAGCTCTCGAACCTGTCGTATTCCATGTAGGCAATGAACTGAAGGATAAATGGATGTCACTCATCGAGGAGCGCCCGAAGGAGTGTGCAAATGAGGCAATCAAGCTCGACGTATGTCATTGGGTCAGTCGAGCTACGTTTGATGTTATTGGACTAGCTGGTAAGCTACGGGGTATACGCCTGTCATGTGACATCCGGTTGACCCACATCCTAGGCTTCGACTACCACTTCAATGCAATCCAGAACGAGGATAATGAACTTTTCGCCGCATATAAGGAGATGTTCGAGGTCGCGGTATCTCAGGGAAGTCATTTGAGAACATTAGTCTCAATTTACCTTCCCCAGCTATATCCATGGCTCGTGAGTCCATTATCACACTCCGTTTTCGCCTTGAAAATTAAAATCATCTAGTATAATCATTCGTATCGTACTATCCAGCGATGCCACGGTGTGATCCATCGTGTAGCAGGCCAGCTCATCCAAGAAAAGAAACGCAAGATTATTGAATGCGAAAAGGAGGGGTCCTCTTATACTGGGCGTGATCTCCTCAGCCTGCTTAGTGCGTGCCTTCGTCAGTCACTCGCTTGACGTTTGAACTTACCGCGTAACCACCAGTTAAATCCAACATGGCTACGGACTTACCTCCTAAACACCGCATCAACGATGAAGACCTCCTACATAACATCAATACATTCCTATTCGCAGGATCCGACACTTCCTCGCTAACCGTGACCTGGGCCCTCTGGCTGCTCGCGCAGCATCCACAAGTCCAAACCCGCCTCCGTACAGAGCTCCTTTCCGTCCTGAATAACGGCGACTCTAGCTCCGCGACGGCACTACCCTCAATTGCAACACTAACAGACGAAGAAATCCAATCACTGTATAGCACCATCTCAACGCTCCCGTACTTGCATAACGTTACGAGGGAGGTTGTGAGGCTTATTCCGCCTGTTCATTCCTCAATACGGGTGGCGACGCAGGATGATGTCATTCCGACTATGTACCCCGTGCATAAGCATGATGGAACTATCGAAGGGGGTGGGATGGATATCTCACACGATACCACTGCTAGCGCTACTGGCGATGATTTCGGGGGCGAAAGCAATGATGGCCCGAAGAACTCGAAGCAGAAGCCCAGCCAAACAGGAAGTGACGGGGGCGGCATCAAAATAGCCAAAGGGAGCTTTATTCACGTCTCCATCGAAGCATTCAACCTCGATAAAACGGTGTGGGGAGAGGATGCCTGGGAGTTCAAGTAAGTTGCTCTTCCTCTATGCCCGGCTTTAACACACCCTAACATTGGTTTGTCACCTCGTTACCTGCTTGCAGCCCGGATAGATGGGACAATCTACCACCACTTGTACAACATCAACCTGGTTTATTCTCAAATACACTCACATTTTCAGCTGGTCCTAGGGTATGCAGATGTCCTTCCACTCCCCTTCCTCCGTTCTAACGCTATTCTACCTCCAGTCATGCATTGGGATGCGATTCTCCATAATTGAGATCAAAACATTCCTCTATATCCTGCTAACTAACTTTGTATTCCAAGAAGCCGGTGTCAAGATCTTCAAAGCGAATGTGTATGTTGTACACTCCCTCTTTCGCTTGTTTTGCAGAAGACTGACAATTACCGTTTTCCATGTGCAGGGTGTTAACTCGCCCATACATCTCTGGACAGTTCACTGCCGGAAGCCAATTACCCTTGCTTGTTTCACGATACGACCCAGCTGCGTCTGACAATATTTCGGATGTATGATGGTTGATTATGCATTTTAGTTCGACTTTCGTTCTTCAGTTTCTGTTGCCTACCCTTGTGGTCAATGTGTTTCTGTTTGTTATATGGAATTGATGGATATCCCTCCTCACACTCGCGCTCGAAAACCTCATGAGATCAATGATACATGGGTACATGCAGGGTGTATTTTGTAGCGATAAAAACAGCGAAGAAAAAAAGAGAGAATAAGGGAAGACAACTAACAGCCCGATCAGAGCTTCTTGTTAGTCTGTAGGAAGTCACTGTGCTCATCGTAAGGGAACTTGGATAGAGCAATCTCGCGCCAGAGATCGGGTGTAAGGAAGGCGTATGTCTTCGTGATCTGCAGCAATTATTAGTCATAATCATAGTTTGGCTGACGGTGATACGTACTGCAGCGAAAGTAGCTTTCAAGAAGTTACCCATTGTTGCAGTCGAACCCTTCGATTGTGTGTAGACGTCTTGCACACCAGCAAGTTGGAGCAATCGTTTTGATGCGGGAGCAGCGACAATACCAGTACCACGAGGAGCAGGGATAAGTCGGCACATGACTGAACCGACCTTACCGCTGACCTTTGAGGGCACTGTGTGAGGCTCACCAAGGGCGGCACCCCAGTAACCCCTGCGGACGGGAATGACGGAAAGTTTGGCGAGGATGATGGCACCACGGATGGCGGTGGCGACTTCCTTTGCACACTTGACACCGAGACCAACATGTCCATCGAAATCACCAATGGCAACGAATGCCTTGAAGCGGGTACGTTGACCGGCACGTGTTTGCTTCTGGACGGGCATGATTTTCATAACCTCATCCTTGAGCTTGGGAAGGAAGTGGTCGATAATTTGGTACTCCTTGACGGGGAGGGAGAAGAGGTAGATTTCTTCCATGGACTTGATCTTTTGGCCCTTGACGAGGCGACCGAGCTTGGTTACGGGAACCCTATGTGCAGATGGGAGCATATATCGGTACTGGTGCCAGATAATTAGGATTATCGTGACACATACCAGTCGCCACCTTCCTCCTTGCGAGCGCCACGGCGGGGTCCTCTGCGGCCACGGCCACGCTCACCACGTCCACGTCCAAATCCACCACGTCCTCTGGGTGCTGCGTCGGCCATTTTTGCGATCTAGGTGCTGCAAAGAGTTGGGTCAGTTCCAAGGACATCCAGACTCCCGAGATCGCATCCACTGGTCAATCGCTCTGGACAGCGGTAAAATCGACATGGGTCGGCCAGGCGAGGCTGATGGACCAGCACGATGGATCCCTGGCACGGAATGGGGGCATACTCACGTCTTGCGGCGGTCGCTGTTTTCGATGTTGACTGCGTTGATGGCCCAGAGGGAATCTGGAAGAAGGTTCGGGGGTTGCCGCGTGCTTAGTCAGGGCCCCAAGAGTTGCGGAACTCCTATCGTCACCTGGTTCCTGAGACACCACCATCACCTCGCTCAGTCCGAAGCAAAGTCCAATCCACCTGCGCACTTCAACACCGCAAAACACCCCTAACAAGCTATCAAGTTGGCACTGTATGTCAATGGCAGTCATGTCGAATTTTACCAAACCCAAATCTAGTCTTTGCCCCACGTAAGCCATCTCCTCTCCGCCGTTTTCCACAGCTTTCTCCTCCTGTGCGGCCGCGGCATTTCGGAATCTGTAGCTGACCACGCTTTGTCTGCGCTTTCTCTTGGACGCTTTTAAAATGCAGCAACGGTCGTCGAGCCGTTGGAGATGGGGCTGCCTTCTGCGACACCACTGAGCCAAGCGTTCTTGCCGTCTGCCACATGCAGGGCAACGATGACTTGTACTACTATTCCACTACCTTCTCTGGCGGGCCCAGGGTATGTAAAATTGCCTTCTGAATATGGATATCATTATTAATGCTCTCACTGTCCTGTTTTGTGCTCATTTTCACAGTGGCGCTTTTGACGTCCCTAAGGCAAAATGCCCTCCAGACAGAGGGTCGTCGGACTGGGTGACAGGCAGTCCGGCGTCTGTTTTCTCCTCCCCCCTTTCTACTAATTCCTTATCCTCTTCTCCCGAATTCTCTTTCTTTTCATCGTCTACATCGTCGTCATCAATCAAATCTAACGACACCACCCAATCGCCTACGTCAACAACTCCCAATTCGCCAACGTTACCCCCGTTTGACTTCAAGCCTATCCAGCATGGTCCTACTTTACCCCGCGATATTCCAAAGCGGACTTTGTCCGACATGTCGACTCCTCCCTTGACCCCCGACAATGGGAGTGGGTATGACGATGGCCAATCGATGACGTCTTCGCCAACTCAATCCACCAACGATGCACTTGATTTCCTAATGAACCTATTCCCGAAAGATGGGCTTACAATTTTACCTCATGCCAAGAGCATATCAATCACTGTATCAGAGTTGGGTGCCACTTTTGAAGGCGTGGTTGTAGAAATGCCAGGCCAGCCAAAAACGCTGTATGTTGATGGCAAGCGTGCAGAGGCTGTGGGTTTGAGAGAGAGGTGAAGTTTTACGCCATTCTTGCATCATCATTATTGTTTCTAACTTTTTTGTTTGCAGCATCGTTGCTCTCCTGGATCTCGCAGATGACAATCTTAATTGTCAGTGCCTCATCATCTCGTTGGAAAAGAGCTCGCCTCTATTGAGTGGCCTCCTTCATGCCCTCATGTATGTTGGTGGTACAGTGGTGACTAAGCCCATCTTCCCAGCAAATCCCAATGTCGTTCTTGTTGGCTTGGAAATGTAGCGATGTCCTGACATTAATTATCTCACCATTTTCTCTTTTTTCTCTCTCTTTTTCTTTGTATCATCCTCGTCCCAAATATATCATGGTATAGTCATTCCAAGATGCGTGATGTGTGTCCAAGAATACTGAAGGGTATAAACAGCAAGTATACGCTACATTATGATACATTCGCTATCCTTGTGCTCGATGCGACGGGTAAGCTCATCAGCACCAAAGCCACGGTTGGTTGTCGAATTGATTTGTATGATGAGAACGCCTGCATTGCGGGGGTCAAGCTCTGCTTGCAGCCGGTGCCTTGGGAATGTAGATGGTGAGCCAGGTCGTCCGTGGGCAAAGGATAAGCATATGCTCACTTTCTCATTAATTCTTCAATGGCAGGCTTAATCTTGGCATTTCCGCCGGTCGAATGCAAGCCTTTCCCTGGAAGCATACTTATTCAATCCGTGCATTCGGCTCGCAAGACAGTCCCAAGTACGAACCAACGATTACGCGCAATTCGGTTATGCCCCGACCCTTGGCGTTCTCCAGTGCTTCATCTGTGTAGGCGATGGCTTCCTTCACATATAGACCGTGTAGGTCAATCTCACCAGGGGGTCTACCCTAGTGAACCGATAAAACTGTTAGAGATGTTCGGGCAATACCACGCATATACACGCGTACCTTATTGTTCTCTGCGGCAAATATCAGCACAACCTCGGGTAGAACAGGCGAAGCAACTCACGGTCAAAGATAAGCTGACTGGCCTGTCTGTTCAGGCGCTCCATATTCTGCTGGTGCGCTTTGCCTTGGTTGGATAAGGTTTTGGCGGCAGCACCATCCCCTCGAGCATAAGCCTCGTGGCTTTCTTGGAAGCACCGAGCCATCTTATCACCTTCCTCATTGGCTCGAGCTCTGAGAGAAGCAGGGTTTGTGTCACCTAATGGGATGTGGTCCTGGTGGTTTTAATGGATGACTGAAATAGGCTAGAAGCAAGTTTGATGCAAACGTACGACTGGGTGACTTGTAGGGTGCCCTGGTTGGGGCGATGGCGCGGGCTGGGAGGTGGCTAAGCCGCACAGAGCATCAAATACTGCTTTCACAAAATCTAGCAGACCCATCGTCGGTACTGGTCGTCTGGAGGAAGCCCGGAAGCCTCATGGCTGTTGGGTTTGCCGGCGGTACAAGCTAATTTGCCATAAAAGGAAAATTTAGACAACAAGAGCAAATATTGATGTAGAGCGCTCTGCTGTCGTCGGCTTAGCAGAGACCACAAGAGTCCAAGCCTTTCCCTCTTCCCCTCCGACCTTATTCTCGTCCCCCTCTCTCTTTCGTTCCTCTCTTTTAATTGTTCAAAACGGATGAAACTCCTTCCAGTCGCTCTCTTTATCTCCAACCTATACCTCACTGCCCGAGCAGGAGACGTCGGTGCGGGAGGGCCTTGTTCACAGGGCGATAATCGTCTTCAAATAGGAACTTATCAATTCTGGAGTAACTGCAATGAACAAACCTACTGTGCCGCCAATGGCACCTGCGTCCACAAAGGATGCAGAAGAGATGATTTCCCGTTCGGTTACGCCGAAGACCCAGACATTGTTCCCGATAAATGCCCTAGGGGAGAGTTCTGCCCTGATGAAGCGGATGCCTGCCAACCATTGCTTGAGGTCGGGAGTTCGTGCCAGCTGAACAGAGATGGCGAGTGTCTTTTTCTGTCGGGTGAATAGGGTGAAGTGAGATAATAACGAATGGGCGGTGTTTAGATCAGTGCCAGGCTCCTCCAAATTTCAGGGAACTTGCTGATACCACTGGGCGGGGACAGAACTTCAATGGATCAGTTTGCTTGAATAACGTCTGCATGTAAGCCTCTCCTCCACTTTGAATGGCCAATTTTAACCGGAATTAGGTGGGCTAATGTGACTGTCGGACTACCCTGCGAAGTTGAAAATACTGCTTACATTGCCTATGAGCCGGCTGGCGAGTTTATCAACATCGTCTCACGGTAGGTTGACTCCACTTCATCCTGTTTGCTCTCAAATTAATGCTCGACCAGTGGTAACTGCCGTATTGGCTTGTACTGCGATGCACAACAGCGAGTGTGCTTGCGAAACAAACCTATTGGAGCTGCTTGCACAGCTGATAAGGAGTGCGTCATATAGTCAGTCATTGTGAAATCTATTCACTTTTGGACAGGTGTGACTCCTGGAATTGCATGGCCAACGGATACTGTGGCCAAGACGCATCAACCCCCCATCACTTCGGCATCTGGGTTTATGTCATTGTCGCCCTCGGCATCTTTGGGGGTGAGAACCATTTCCGCAACACTTGACCTTGCGCAATGGCTGACGATGCCTAGGCATGTTTGGAACGCTGATCAGTCTGTTTGTTGTCCACCGCAAGCAAAGAGAAGAGGAGCGTGAGAAGCGTATCCAGTACTGGCGCGAACAGGTGAGTGTCGGGGGAATCATAGTTTTGATATTCTTTCTAAAATCGCATGTTAGAATGCCTTCCATCAAAACCTCCTTCAAATGCGGGAGACAGCTCGTAACTCAATTCTTTCGGCAACCAGTGGACGAAGAAACACCTATAACCGTGATAACGGATCGGACGACATGCAGGGGCACATCTTTAGTGCACCCAAAGCTTCTGGATTGAGGAACTACTACGCTGATGATAACAGCTCCGAATATGACGAAGGAGTCATGATGCAAGGCGGTCGTAAAACCGATGGACGATTCTGATTTATGCGCTGCTCTGAATTATTTGGATGATTTTCATCGGACCTTTTGGGAATCGCAACACTGTGTTACTTATAGTTCTAATATACCACTGCCTTCCCGATAATAATTAGAGATCAATTCAATGAACAGTTGACAATGAACCAATTTTGTGTTGCTCGGGTTTAGTGATAGACTTGGGCTGTGTGCGATACAAATTGTGTGATTTTCGCATCGAGACTTTGATGGGATCGACTCGTTGAATATTCATGACGCAGTAAACTCCGGCCTCTCATGTCCTCCTCCCAACCAGCTCCCATCCTATTGCCCTCTTCGCCTCCGTCTCCTGCGCCATCCGATGATGACCGTGTCTCTCATCTTCTTGCTCCGTCAGACGACAATGATCCTGAAGCGGTAGATACCCTATCACCACCACCCACCATTAACAAGGGAAAAGCTAAGCAGTATGGTGGATATATACCGGGAAGCCAATCCCAGGAAGCTTTGAATTCTCCTGTGGAGCATGGATCATACCCTCCTATGACAGATGAAGAAGCGGAGACGAGAAGGGTTGAGGAGGTGAGTGACTGCTCCAAGAGTGCGAACTATCTCCGTGCTCACTTATTACTCGCTACTGGTTCTCCCGTACCCGATATAAATCAATACGTTCCATTGTTCTTCGTAAACGCGGTCATAATAGACGCTAAGGCGATGGGAAATAGCAGAGAGGGCAAAGAGAAAGGCGGCTAGAGAGAGTCAAAATCTCGGTTATGACAGCACCGTCACCACACCCAAGTCAACGAGCATCGACTCCTCAGCCTCACCAAACCCCAATGGCACAAGCACGCGGGCAACTTCGGAAGAGCTGTATTCATCAGCCGCGTCCATACCAGCTGCAGCAACTTCGTTTATTGCAGGTGTGACACGAAAAGCGAGTTTGCTGCTATCCGGGAAACGATCGTCCGAAACGTCGTCTTCAGCCGCCCCTATACCCTTGTCCGATGCAGAGGCTGGTGTGCCTCTACAAGCTATACCTGCCAGTCCGTCAACACCATACCTAAATTCGGCGAGGAATAGCGCAGAAAGATCATCTCCGAGAGGGGAAAATCCCTTTTCTGATGAAGCAGGGAAATCGACGACGACTGGGGATGCGAGTTTGACGACGCCAACTGCTGCAACTTTCGCTGCTTCTATTCCTACCAAGGGTTCGGGTCCTGCTGCGATCACTGCCGAGCCATCTCCAGCTACAGCAGCGGCGTCAACAGACCGGGAAACAGCTGGTGGTGCGGAGGATGACAATACGCATTTGAAAGTGCCCAAGAAGAAGAGGTCGAGTAAACCACCCCCACCCGCACCACTGCCAATACCACCGCCTAGAACCCCGCCGCCAATTGATCGTATACCACAGATGGTACCGGACAATTCGAGAGAGCTGAACAGAAATGGACCGCAGCCGCGGCAACGACAGCAACAGGATGACGAAGAGAAGGAGGTCAAATGGTGGCATGAGTGGTTGTGCGGGTGTGGAGAGGGGAAGGATAGAGGAGGAGATTACCAGGTGCGTGTCCTTGTGATTCTTTGTTCAACTTGCGTTTCCTTCTATCATTTACGGTGTTTGAGGATGGGGCTTGCTGACTTTATGCGCTCTCTCAACTTCTAGGCCGGTCGTACCAACCCCTTCGAGTAATACCTCTAATTTTCTTAATCTCTTACTATACGGACAGCAGGGACCCAAGTATACGATATCCACTACAATGTTCCATTCAACTCATCGACCCAGGACGATTTCCAAACGCTGTTGTGTGTGCATTAATTAATACCTTGGACAATTATGTCACACTGGCACTGGCTTAACGCAGTCTCCCGATCCAAAGTCTTTCGAGTCTTTTAATTCAAGCCCACTTCCCTTGTCTTTCTTTTCTGCTTTTTGGTTTCTTGTCTGTCCTATCACGCTTATTACGCTCCCTTTTGTGATATATTATCTGTAGAATCAGGAATAGGAATTTAGGCTTTTCTCTGTATTGGTTACGAAAGTTGGAGGTTACACCCGTTGCCACCTGCTTCGCGCTATACGCACACGTTTCCCTTACTTGCAGTTGAGTTATGCTCCAGGTCTTGTTGAATCTTAGTGCGGGTCACTAGGGCCTAGGCATAGCGATATGATGGCGAGGTGAGTGGAGCATTAGCCTCGTTTTCCTGTCGTTGCTGACTAGTTGCGTGAAGTGGTGGTTAGCTTATCTTGTCCAAGATCGAAGGTATCATCCAGCACTCGATGTCACTGAAATAATGGTTCCTTGAAGGGGCTGGCTGGTAAGTATGCCGAACAGTGCGGCTTTTGTCGGTTGGTAATCCTTTGATTAATTAGCGCTGAAATCAAGTCCGCTGACCATGGAGCATTTTCAGAGCCCGTATCATGCTATTCTGTGGCTATCAGGGTGGCAATAGCAACTTTGTGTATGTATTCTGTTGTCCCTGAATGCGCGTTTAATGAACGGGTTTGTGCCTCGTCTAGTCGCATGCGATGGGCACAGCCCAACATGAGTTCATATCACGGGGAATTACCCCGCTTGAATGCACCCCAGAACCTGGTACATTTTTGATAGTCGACTTCCCGATCTAGTAACGGACCAAGGTAGCACGCCTTTTCCTGAGCTGCGACAACGTCATACAACCCTTTTGTCAATCAACATAAAGGCGCTCAATCGATAAGTCGTGGAATACTTGCTACCTGATACGAGCACCCCAGCGTCCGTACGGAGACAAAGGACTAAGTCGCACATCTCGGATGAATGTATGCCTGGAAGATCTCCGGGTCCCTGAAGTGACATGCAAAGCAGCGTGGTAATGGGCGAACACGAGCCGAGGCAGTATAACTCGTGGAGGACGCGCTTGTTGCAAGACGATATCGCCTTTCTTCTACCCCAACAACCATGGCCACCTCGAGTCCTGATTCATTCTTTAAAGGGGCCCATAACTTCGAACTCAGTGGAGAAATCAACAATATTCATGGAAACTATACTGTGTATGCGGGGAGCAATGCCGGTGAGGCCTTACTATTGGCGTGTTGGACGCTGCGCTAGGGTGTTGATTTGACTAATCGATTCGATAGATCCCATTACAGTCCTCTTGAACGCAAGTGCGCGCGAAGCAATGCATGATGCGGATCGAAATGACCTGCCCCCTCCCTCAGCCCATCCCAGCACTAGACGTAAAATCATCAAGGAGTTCAAAGAGTGGATGGAGGAGCCCGATCGCACCAAGAATGTCCTGTGGGTAAACGGGCCACCAGGCTCGGGAAAAACCACAATAGCTAGGATCGTCCTCGATCTGTTGGAAAGCAAACAGCAGCTCGCGGGGACGTTCTTTTTCGATCTGGAGGATTCCAGACGGGATAAGACGAAGACATTCATCCCAACCATCGCCTATCAGCTTGCGATGTGGCATGACGGCATTATGAAGGACAAGATATTAGAAGCCGTGAAGAACAATCCCGCTATACTAAGCGCCAGATTGGAAACGCAATGGCGAAAGCTCGTTTTGGAGCCTATTACAGCAATCACTGAGGAGCTGCCACCTGCGGTCCTGATCATTGATGCCTTGGATCAATGCGGAGGGCCAACTGACCAGTTACAAATCCTGAACCTTATCGCATCCTGTGGATCCAATTTCCCTATTGCATTCTTGATCACTAGTCTCCCCGAAAATCACCTCGTAGCGGCATTCAAGAAGCCTCCACTCTCTGCGATGTGCCGCAAGCAGATCACGCTTGACGATACACTCGCAGCACAGAGAGAAGTCGAGGAATACCTCACCCGGGCATTTGAATCCCTCCGCTCGGAACGAGGGTCTGCGGCACGACGAAACCTGTCGCCTGACGATCTCAGAGATATTGTCAGTGATGTTGCGAGCAACTATACCCACCTTCGGCACACGGCAGCTGAAGAAGCAGAGATCGAGTTGTTGGACGAAAACGAGAGGCTGGAGTCGGATATTAGAAGACTAAGGACAGAGCTTGAGCAGCTTCGTGCGGTGAGTCCGATTCCTGTAGTGTACTATGGATGGGAGCGCCAAGAACTCAACGAGCATATAGGTTAATGAGGAATTGAAGCAGGAATTGAAGCAAAAATCAGCAAAAGACGCCGCAGCCACACAGGTAAAGCATATTCGTCCTTAGCTCAAGCAGGGATATTGTGAACTAACCTTTGATGTAGACTTCTTACATCCCTCGTTTGAGGAGTGTCGTGAATAAGGTGAGACAAAATGCAAACAATAATGCTAGCAGCAGCAATTAGCAGTTATGTCCTGGCGACGTGACTTGTAGTGGTACATACATAACCTTACTTAGCACACTGTACTATAGTTGTTTTATGATCGAGTCCTTTGCTTCGCTAGAACCTCAGTTTGACTTACAGTTTTTTCTGTGCTATGGTGCTCGAGATTGCACTACACGGAGTCTTCTATGTCTTCTACAACTTGAATAATGCGGCACTCTGCTATTCAAAAAGCAAGAACAGAGACTCATGACCAGAATGGTAACGAATATTCTCATGTTAATCAAGGGCGAGCTCTGTTTGATCAATTGTGCTGTGTTGAGCTACCTAGGTATGTTGGGAGGCATCCTCGTGGGATGCTTGGCATTAACAGCCTCTAGCACACCACCTGGTATGTCAGGGTACGATGCACGTTCCCAGCCTGATTATTCAGTGCTCGAATACTGTGGGTAAGCAGCCTGGCGCCAATGAGATAACACCTTGTCTGTGCTTCACCCACCATGACAAGCCACATACTCACTGGAGCACACGATATCAGTGTTGGGCGCGTTACAAATGTTCAAGGGGATTACAATCACTATGTTAACGTCCGCGAGGGGAATCAATGGGGTAAGCCCGTTCTTTAAACTCTACGGTAGGAAATTAAAGCGCTGGTCTAACTCGATCCGTCAGACAATCCACTGGGTGCACTACTCGACGCCAGTGCACTCAACGCAATGCATGATGCACCTTGGCAGGACGACACTGGCATGCTTACTACCAATCCACCCAGTCCCCGACACGCCATTACGGAGGAGTTAAATTCATGGGCGGATCGAGACAACCAATGCAATGGCCCCCTGTGTCTATGGTTAACAGGCCCACCAGGCTCTGGGACTACGATAGCCAGGATTCTGGCGAAGTACTTTCAACGCAAGAGTGTCCGCAGAAAGTGCCAGCTCGCAGCGGCATTCTTCTTCCACAGAGATGACAAGACGCGAAACTCAATTGCCAGATTTGTCCCGACCATCGCCTACCAGCTGACAATTTGGAACGAAGAAGTAAAGGAAAGGATTCTGGACGTCGTCAAATCCTACCCGACGATTTTGCGCGCTGGTTTAGATCTTCAGTGGCAAAGACTCATTTTGGAACCGCTCAAAGGAATTGACGCTGGGAAACTCTTGCCTGCCGTAATTATCATTGACGCCTTGTGTCAATGTGGGGCGTTGCAGGACCAAACGCAGCTCCTGAGGCTCATGGGCTCCTGTGGCCCGAATCCCCCCCTTGCCTTTCTTGTCACGAGCTCTTTCGAACCACATGCGGCTCATGGCCTGCACCGGCTAGATATAGACTTCAAGCAGATCGCGCTAGAAAAACTCGACGCGGTACGACAGGAATTGTCCGATTTATTCGACAGGGTGTTGGGTGCAGCCTCCAATCCATCCAGGAGGGAGCGAGGGGCGTTGGCTTCTGGGAATGTGATCAAAGATGCTGTCAATGAAGTCTCGTGGAATTACATTTGTGCCGTAGAGACAGTCTCTGATGCCATGTTAGGCGATAATGAGCGATTGAGGCTCGATAACCAACAGCTAGGGCAGAAGGTGAAGCAGCTGGAGCTGGAGAGCAAACAACTAAGAGAGAAAGTGGGGCAAGTGGGGCTAGAGAACCAAGGTTTAAGAGAGAGGAATATGCAATTGGAGCACGTAGCCATAGGTACACGGAAACGTGACAGGGTAGGTCTGTTGTCTGCATCACTGAGTGCAAAATATTCACATGGACAGATCAAACAAAAGTTCAACGAGAAGACGGAGTTGGCCAGAGGCTGGACATTCGGCTAAGAATCGAGGGAAGGGGAAATACCATTTTCTTGTGCCACAATTAGAACTCACGTGTGTCGGGGGAGAACCCGTGACGCAAACGGACGAGGGCATCGCATCCTACACCGGGCCGGCGCGTGGTTGGTCGGGCGGGAGACGATTTGCGTAATGGCTTTATTGCCATAGATAGCAGGCGTCATGCCTAAAAGGATGATGTCGAGAATGACGTCATAGGTGTCAGATCTCCCGTATAACATGCGCTGACTTGAAGCAGCTTACAGAATCGATTCACCATGTCCTACGCTCAAGTCGCTGCCACAAACGCTCCTCCACCCTCAGAGCAGGTGAACGTCGCCATCCCAAAGATGCCAAAGGATTTACTGATCCCAATCTCCAGCCACAACCCGACCCGAGCCTTCTGAACACAACACCGCCATCAGCGCCGTCGACACCAGACGACAAAGTCAAAGTATCTGTAGTATCGTCTTTGGAGGTACCACGTTCACCTCCGCCAGAAGCAGAGTGTCCGGAGTACGAGAAGCCAAGTCAGCCGCCGTCTCCGCCGCCCATTCCGGGCACCAGCAAGCCGAAAAGCAGCAAATACGAGAAGCGTCTACGGGAGATTAAAGCGGAAGGGTTTTACATTTGGGAGGTTGCCAAGCATTATCTTCTCCGCCCTGGGGTAGCAGGAGGATTAGTTGGACTCTGTGAGTGATCGCCTCTCTGATTGAATTGTCCGCGATTGAGCATATACGCGCACAGTCAATGTAGGATGTCTAGCCTGCTTTGGGCATGCAATCTACAATCGTCCAGCTCTACGACGTGATTACGCTTTTCTGGGAAAGGCTATTGGGATCTCCGTAGCGCTACTGTCCCTGGAAGGACATGTGTTTAGCAAGCAGATTTCAAAGAAGGATATAAAGGGAAAGGGGCGCATGGAGTCGCCATCGCCGCCACCGACGCTTCCAGTGGGGACATTCGATGAATCCCGTCGTCAGATGAAGCACTATTTCTACCATCCGCTCATGCTCCGTGGAACACTAGGCTTTTGTGAGTGCTGTCGAGTCTAGTTGTGATGTGGCATTAACCTACAATTACAGTAAACGCAGCTGTACTTGGAGCGTTGGGATATTTCACCTATGCGAATTGGGGCAAGCCTGCCTGGGATAGACGCGTCGTATCCTCAGTAGCAGTTGGTCTACTAACCCTTTGGGGTGGTGAAGGGTATGATTCCTAACAACTGAATTTGATTTCCTTTTCTCACTCTCTCCACAATAGCTGCTTGCTGGCACACAGGAGCACGGAAGGTGGGGCGTAGGCACTAGAATAAATGGACTTGGCAGGGAAATGTACTTTAAATCTTACGTAATCAGAAATATTTACCGATATGTGGTTATCTTTGTGCATCGATCACCCACAAACCCTAAAAATTGGAGTCACTACTGCTGTACCAACCGTTCTGCGGCTCTCTCACTCAACATGTCTCGATTCTTCAGGTCTCTTGGCGATTCCGACTCCTCAGATTCCGAGTCTGAGGATTCCATTTTGTCTTCCGATGAGGGAGCGCCGCAACCGAAGCCAGCAGCCGCATCCACTGCTCCAAAATCTATGGACCGTTTCCTGAGAACAGCGGGCTCAAGTTCCAGCGACTCGGAGTCCGAGTCTGAATCAGAATCAGATAGCGATGACTCACTACCTCCACCGAGGAGGGGATCGGGACTCCCGCTCGCTGGAGAGGATGGTTCCGACTCTGATGAAAGCAGCGACCGGCCAAGTGGTATCAGGATCCTGAGTGCTGCGCAAAGGAGAAGGGAGGAGATGGAGGCGACGGGCCGAGCTATTGAGAACGCTCTCAAGATCAACGATTGGGTCGCGATCCAGACTGGTGTGTATTGGCCACTGGTAGAGAAAGGAGTTTGGATTAATCTGTTCGCGATCGTATCAAGAACTCGAAAAGCTCATGCGCATGCTTCAGCGTCAGAGCAATGTATCAGAACCTGTGCCACCGATTTATTACAAGATACTTTTGAGCCTCGAGTCTGCTATATCGGCGTCAATGCCCAAGGAAGAGGCGAAGAAGAAATTGAACGCCAAGGCGCATACTGCAGTTAAGCAAAAAGTCAAAAAGTCCTTGAAGGAGAAGGAGCAGGAGTTTAAGGAGTACCAAAAGGTGAGTTCTAGTGCGTTATCATGCCACCATTATAAATAATTGGTTAGGATCCGGAAGCATTTGAGCGACGTTACATCGCTTTGACTGCTCCTGAGCCGACCGCTCAGCCACCTAGGCCAATCCCCCGTGGGGAAGAAGACGAGGATGGCTTTGTGCCAGTTGTGAGGGATGAACAACGAAAGGTGCAGTATACTGCAGACAGCGTATTCAAGCACCTGCAGGCTGTCCACGAAGCCAGGGGAAAGAAGGTATGTTGTTTACAGATACCGCGGCGCAGAATAAGAGCTAAGGAATTACAGAACACTGACCGGGCGGAGCAAATTCGCGTCCTCGAAAGACTGTTGGAGGTTTCTGCCACCCCCTATCAAAAGATTCGCGTTCTTTTGTCCCTGATCTCCTCTCGCTTCGATTACAATTCGTCCGTCGCCTCGTATATGCCTATTGATCTGTGGCTATCGGCACAGCGTGAACTCGATCAACTCATTTCCATGGTCGCGAAAGACTCTGGTTACTCCATTCAAGAAATTACTGATGACTACGATGACATGGTAGAACGTAACCCTCAGACGGAGGGTGGTGTTGTTCAAATCCGTGGTAGCATCATCAGTTTTGTGGACCGTTTAGATGATGAATTCACGAAGAGTCTGCAAAACATCGACCCACACGGAACCGAGTACGTAGAGCGACTGAAGGACGAGAAAGTGCTCTACTGCACTATCAGTCGCTCTCAAGCTTATTATGAAAAGACTAAGCAGGTGGACCCCCTTGGCCGAGTGATTATGCGCCGATTGGAGCACATCTACTCCAAGGTACGCGATGATTATTCTTCTTTATTCCCTTCTCACAATCCCCCAGCCCAATGCTGTTGTGCAAGCGCTTGAAGCTGCAGCAGAACAATCCGATGCCAACGACGGCATACCCTCAATCGGCCTTTGGAACCAAGGCACCCCATCAGCACTCGTACATGCTCTATGTGTTCACCTTTACAAGTCTGGCAACTCCCTACTTCGAACTCGTGCGATGCTTAGCCATATCTACCACCACGCGCTATACAACGACTTCCACACTGCCCGGGACATGCTCTTGATGTCACATCTACAGGAATCGATTCATACGGCCGACGTTGCCACCCAGATCCTCTACAACCGTACCATCGTGCAATTAGGATTGAGCGCATTCCGGTCGGGGTTGATCAAGGAAGCCCAAGCCATCTTGCAAGATATCTTTACAACTCAGCGGGTAAAGGAGCTCTTGGCTCAAGGTGTCCATCAACAGCGATTCCAAACCCTTACGCCCGAGCAAGAGAAAGCCGAGAAGCAACGACAACTGCCATTCCACATGCACATCAATACTGAATTGTTGGAGGCCGCGTTCTTGGTTTCTAGCATGCTTGTGGAAATTCCTTTATTGGCTAGCATTGACTCGGAAGAGGCTAAGCGCAAAGCGATCTCGAAACCCTTCCGTCGGTTATTGGACTTTGCTGAAAAGCAGGTGTTCACTGGGCCTCCAGAAAGCACGAGGGACCATATTATGCAAGCTAGCAAGGCGTTGCAAGATGGCGATTGGGAACGATGCAGAGATCTGATCCAGAGTATCAAGATCTGGAGCTTGATGCCGGAATCCCAGTCGGTCAAGGAGATGTTGGCAAAGTATGAGTTCTCTCTTCCTGACTGTCGCATATACTCACCTTATCGCATATAGACGCATCCAAGAACAAGGATTGCGCACATACCTCTTCACCTATGCTCCTCATTATAGGTCGCTCTCACTCTCGCTCCTCTCCCGCACATTCTCTCTCCCCCTCCGCACCGTAACATCCATCGTCTCCAAGATGATCTGGAACGAGGAGCTTTCAGCATCGCTAGATCAATCCGGTGGAATTGTGGTATTCCATAAAGTGGAGGTCACGCGAGTACAGCAGTTGGCCGTTGCATTGGCGGATAAGGTCAATGCTATGGTTGAACAGAATGAGAAGACGCTTGATAGCAAGTTGAACGTGCAAGGAGGATCTTGGACATCGGGTGGACAGGGTGCGCAGGGCGAGAAGAGAGGTGAGCAGACTGCTGAGAGACGCGGTAGGAACGAGAGGACTCGTGGCACACGAGGTAAGGGGTTTTGTCGATCAAATCAAAGAATTTTGCTAACCCATGGATTAGGCGCTCGCGGAGGAGGACGTGGTGCTAGGTTCCATCAAGGATTAGGGAACTCACACAGAGCGGTGGTGGTCTAGTTCCCCCTTTTTTTCTTGTTAGTTTGGAGTGTAGGATCAGATTCTCCTTGCATCTTGTTCATGTTGTATTCCTCTTCACTTTGTCTGTCACCCTCATCCCCATCAGTGCTCTCGATCTCGAGTGCATGAAATTAGGGATGTCCTCTAAAAATGTGCTTACATGTGTATATGTATCTGCATATTCATATCCATACAGTAGACGTACTCGAACGATAGCCGGAAAACTTATCTATGTATCATACACTGCTAGCATTACTTGCGGCATCGTCGTCGTCGTCATCATCATCGTCATCCGACCCATCGCTATGTCGTGCAGTCGCCCAATCTGAGACTTCTAATCTTTCGCCCTTTGATATCTCTGTGGGGGCAATGAGGCAATTGTTATCAAGGAAAGATCCTGGAACATACCTCCGCCCTGTATCTCGTAACCTGCTTGTGTTACACAACGGTGTAGCTCCGCTTTTGCCCCAACTGTAGTATTCTTCCCCAGTATACAATGCTCTAGTTTCGCCCTGGAGATAGATTATCGGCGGCAAGTCGGCCACACAAACTCATAGCTCAATGCACGTTACACGCACCCATCGGCGATGACACAATGATCTAGCAAAATACACCCAGTGATCTTGACCATCTTCCCGATAACGCAATGTCGACCGATGACGGATCTTTTGATGTTTGTCCGCTCCGAGATTTGAGTGAATTCGCCTACGATCGAGTCGGAAGAGATTTGCGCTTTTTGGTCGATTAGGGATCGATTTTTTGGATCGGAGGGTAGGGTGTAAGATGTTTTGGATAAATACTGGAAACAGGTGGTAAACGAGGAGTTGAGGTGGTGTAAATAGCTCTTAGAGCTTACCCAGCGATTTATTTCGAGATAAGCTAAAAGGTTGTTGGCTCTGATTGCGAAATCTTTGTTGGGTTGATGGATAACGATACCGACCTTGGGGATGGTGCTATCGGGTTCTATAGGCGACGATTCATTGTTGGGTGACTGTACCCCATTCAGTGAGTGTTCCTTGAGAATATGATCTTGTAGTCTAGTGGAATGAGCCAGAGCTCTTGATTGATCGGTAACAGTAGGGATTGCCCGAAGGACTATGGGTATGAGAGTTAGGTCCGCGTAGGTATGTGGTTAGAAGAGGCGTACTATCGTTGTATTTTTCTCGCTTCGCTTGTTGATATTGAAGCTTACATAGCCAAGGAAGGAACTCATCACTGAAGGACTCAAAGTGGCGTTTGGCTTGCAATAAGTCAAGCACTGATCGCTTGCAAACGTAGAGATGGGAGTCCTGATATTTCGTTGTCAAGGTAGTACGTGGATACCTGAGGAGAATGGAATTTGTTGAATGACGAGAGCGGGGTAATGCAGCGCTGAACAGACCTAATGAGGAGGGACATCTTGAGCTCTATTTCTTGCGAGTTTTTGTCCCGATCGTCTATACCATCAACGTATAGCAATTGCTGATTTTCGCGTTCATATACAATGGGCGTGGGAGTAGGCCCACCTCCCCATTCTTCCGCTGGAGTCATTTTATCCGGATGATATGCAGGAATCCAGCAAGTCGTCGCTATCGACCCACTGGAAATTGTGTCTGACCGGAACCTATCAAGGATCTTGCTCAGTGGGAGAGAGGGCGGAGGGATAAAATCCGTTGGAATAATGACAAATTCTTTTGTGATTCGATTTGCAAAGTGACGAAGTAGAGTGCAGGTTCCTGCTGCCAGTTCGGCAGTCTCGTCGAACGTCTGAAGATCGATCCTTAATGACGACGCCGAGGAGGAGACATGATGGTAAATTGGCGCTCGATGTATAGCGGGGCATATCAAGAGCACATCTGAACTGTGCGGTAAGGAAATAGGGCAGAATCAAGAGGTGTTCCGCCTGCCTTTAATTCCGGACTGGTCGATCCAATTGAGCACGTATTCGAGCATCGGCTTATTCGCAACAGGGAGTAGTGCCTTGGGACATGGCTCATCTCCATGTGAAGCAGTCAACGGAAGAAGTCTGCAGGTAATCAGAGCAGGGATCAAGGTGAGCACAGGAACACGTACCCATTCCCAAAGCCTGCAAGCACAACCGCGACAAATTCGCGTGAGACAACCTCAGAAACACTAGACTCGTTTATCTCCATTGCCTCGAATGGCGCCTAGAATAATTCGAGCTGTATGACTCCAATTAGAGTTGCAGTGCTTGCGATCAATGATGACGGCAAACAAGAATTGGCTGGCTGGCCAATCCACGTTCCTGGCGAGGGACAATCCTTGCCAAGCCCACATTCATCACCGCCGTCAACTCCCCCCGAGCTCTTATGCTCTTTCATGTCCCAACAACCCTCGGTCCATCAGCTTTACAAGCGTCTTGAAACGGTCGGAAAGGGCGCTTATGGTTCCGTGCATAAAGGAAAACACATACCCTCAGGCAACATCGTAGCCCTCAAAATCATCAACCTCGATACTAGCGATGACGACGTCAGCGACATTCAACGCGAAGTAGCACTCTTAACTCAACTCCGGGATGCTCCCAATATTACAAAATATTACGGGTGCTACATGGATGGGCCACGCGTCTGGATTGTTATGGAGTTCGCACAGGGCGGTAGTGTCCTTTCGCTCATGAAGGCTTCGAACGACGGTTGCATCGAGGAACGATTCGTAGCTGTCATCATACGCGAAGTACTGGTTGCCTTAAGCTACCTTCACAAAGTGCCTGTTATACACAGAGATATGAAGGCTGCCAACGTTCTCGTCACTGCAACCGGGAAGGTTATGATTTGCGATTTTGGCGTGTCTGCTCTGCTGGCGACCACATCTAGCAAACGTAATACTCTTACGGGCACACCGTATTGGATGGCACCTGAAGTTGTGCAGTCTGTTCCAGCATATGATACAAAAGCAGATATCTGGAGCTTGGGCATCATGATTTATGAGATGATCAAGGGCATGCCTCCTCATTCCAATCTCGACAAATTCAAGGTTATGGATATAATACCACGAACAAAACCACCACGTCTCACAGAAGCGGAGGGAGGGAAGGACATGCGTGACTTTATGAGCTGCTGTCTGAAGGAAGTGCCGTCAGAAGTAAGTTCCTCTGCATGATTATATAGAGAATCCATTAACATCTGACAGCGTTTACCAGCTGACGAGCTAGCAAAAACAAAATGGATGAAATCTGTCGCAAAAGTTCCCCTTTCGATACTAACAGAGCTAGTCCAGCGACTGCAACAAGCCGGGCCTCGTGCAAGCTTGGCTGGACCTCTCGACTGGGAGGAGGAAGAGGAGAGAGAGTGCGTCAATCCTGGTACAGTGATTACAACACTGACATCTACCCAGGTTGCAGAACCCTTATGATGAGGACGAGAACACATGGGAGTTCGATACAGTCCGCGGGCGGGGGCTTAATTTTTCTCACCTGGGCGACTCGCTGCATCCCAATGATGGGACCACACCAGCGCAAGCAACTATTCGACCTCCTGCTCCAGCCGCACTACCGGTATCTCTGCGAAACCTCTTTGGAGATAACGATACCACGGCCTCTGACCCATTCCGTACACCTCACCTTGCTCCTCCGTCTACCCCTAGTCTATCCATCCAAATTCCACCGACTCCGCCACCACTATTCCCCGCAGAGACCCCGACAGTTCTTCGCCCCAAAACTCCCGATGCAGATGGTGGCCGCACTATGATGCGCTTGCCTGATCGTGCGAGATCCAGGTCTGTAGCACCCAGCCCGCAAGTAGATCGTGGGCAGCCCTTCCCATCCATCTCTGCACCTTCAGGCCCTGACGCATCAGGAGATGCCCACGAAGATTTGTCCACACATCCCGAACCATCTCCAACAATACCAGCTATTGCTCGCGAACCCCGCTCATTTGGCTCACAACCCGAGCTCAGGGCGCCCGAAGCAACTGATACAAAAAAATCCAATGAAGTGCGTGCACCGCCCCCACTGCGAAAGCGGTCACAGAGTGCTGGTGGTGGGTTAAATGCCCAACGCAATGGGCTTGGACCTAGACCAACTCATGACCTTGGGTTACCGTCTACGTTCCAATTTCCGCCTAATCAAGCTCGTTCCCCTCTTGTTATTTCTACAGCACCATCCTCAACACATTCTAGCCGGGATCACGGCCGCCACCCATCGAATCTCATTTCACCCACAAGCCCTTCATCCACACATCAGACCACGTATTCATTAGATGCTTCTACACCATCACGACGTCTTGCTGCTCCTGGATCTCTCTCTCCCAATGTAATTACTCGAACCCGCTCTGCTACGGCTATACCGGAACCATCGCCTCATCATGGATCAGCTGACCATGGCGATTCCAGAAAACCCAGCACAACAATTACACATATCGACCCCCTGGCTTCACCCCTCAAATTTACCCAAGATCGTGCTGATCAGTTCAGTAGGGGCATAACACCGACGACGCATCTAGGTACCCCGGGCTTGAAAGATGTGCTTAAGGTTTGTATTTACACTTCAGTTGCAAGTTAAGCAGAGCTAAATGCCGCACAGATACCTTCTCTGTCCTCAGAACACCACCTTGGCATGTCGGATCTCTTACCCCCTTCTCCATCAGCATTTGTCCACAATACCCGCTATTTCGCTCCAACACCAAGCCAACTAAGTAACAGCACCACCTCATCCTCGACCCCAAACAACAATTCTACCACCTCCTTTGAACAGATCCCATCGCAATCAACATTACCACCACCTCCATCGTCCTCAGCATCAACTACATCATCCTCAACCCCTAAACCAATGCCAATACCAACACCACCCATACCACCGCCCTTCTCTTCAACATCATCTTCATATGACTCAACGCCAACAATTCCGTATTTGCCCTCTCACGAGCGCCGTAGATCATCCGAAATGTCATCCTCGTCTTTCTTTGCTGCTGTTCACGGAAATAGAACCGGTGGATATCATCAACAAGGACAATCATCGTCGCATACACCAAGGTTACCTGCACCGTTGGATTATACATCAATGATTATGGGAGGTGGTGGTGGGACTGAGAGTGGCCACCATGCTGGATTGTCAAGAGCTGTGCATGACTTGGCTATGTGGTTGTCCACCGTCGAAGCGGGGCTCAACGCCTTGTTGGACGGTGGTAGTACAAACGGGAATGGATCAGGTCCTGGCCTGGGGCTGGGATTCGGCGGAAGTAATGAGACCATACAGGAGGAACAGGAACAGGAACAGGAGCAAGACCGGGAATATGGAAGTGAGTTTGAAGGGAACGAGGTGGATGGCGTAAGCGATGGTCCGCCATCGTCCTCTTCGCTGCCGACAGTGGGAATTGGGATCGTAGGCTCCTAAAATAATTCATCGTATGAGGCCAGCACAACCGTTGCTGGTGCTGGCTGCGATGGATTATTCCTTCGCTCTATTCGGACGTTATTGTCGATGCTTCATTCTGTGATCCGCATTGTGTTCTCCCGTTTTTTGTCTCGCGTTGTTCTGTACTGCTTGCTGTCTTGGAGTCGATTACCTTAATCACTTGGTCTTGTTTCGTACGATACCATTAGTATTTCGGCCATCATCATCACCGCCATAGTGTCACTATCACATCGATATCAATCAACTTACACACTTGCACGGAGTCTTTCCATTCATCTCGCTTCAGCTTTCTGGTGACATTCTATATCTAATCGCAATACAATACAAATAAATCAACCACCCATTTGATTCATCTCTGGGTATAAACCCCTATCCCCACCCTCTCTATAGACAATCGGGGCCAGGGCACCTTGCCCAATAAGCACTAAATGTACTTGTGTTCCAACAAGTATTTCGTGATGATCCTCACGCTTTCCTCCACACTCGTTTCATGAGTTTTAATGTGAACTTCCGGGTTCAAAGGCTCCTCATAAGGTGCTGAAATGCCAGTAAAGTCTATTCACGAGGCCAGTACAACCGTCAGCCAATGAAACCAGCCAAATTTGACTCGGCGTACAAACCTTTGATAATACCAGCTCTCGCCTTTTTATACAACCCTTTTGGATCCCGCTCTTCCACGACGTGGAGTGGAGCATCGACGTAGACCTCGATGAACGGGAGGTTCGACTTTTGGTGCAGTTCTCGGGCAAGGTCACGATCTTGGCGGTAGGGAGAGATGAAGGCGGTTATGGTTATGCAAGATGAGTCTGTGAACAGTTTCGCTACCTGGTAGTGGTCATTACAATGAGGATTAGTCTGCGTGGACAGTGCATGAGGGGAGGAGCATACCTCTCCGATTCTACGGATGTTCTCGTTCCTCGACGCCTCGTCGAACCCGAGGTCCTTGTTCAACCCAAAACGGATGTTATCTCCGTCCAGACGGTAGGAGAACTTTTTGATGTGGAGGAGGTGCTGTTCGAGTGCGCATGCTATTGTTGACTGTTCAATTGGGATGATTAATCGCAACCGGGTTGAGCAGATTATCTAGCAATATGCACCTTGCCACTGGCACTCAAGCCGGTAAGCCAGATGGTCACGCCTTTTTGACCGAGGATTTCAGTTCTTTCCTCCGGAGTGACGGAGCCTGGGTTGCAGCGCCATAGCATGCGGAATGAATGTTGTGCGCGAGACGTTATAGGGAAATCGAGCCATTGCAGATAAGGAGTTTGCAGTAGTATGATTTATTATAACGCCGATTAGAATAATTCTGACAGCTTCAGACGATCTACTCACCAGGATGGAATGTAATGTTCGTAGCCATGGTATATGCCCTCTATCGTGTATCGCGCTGGCAGAATCCACTGACGGTTTGTGGGGTAGAGAAACTGGAGATTTATCGTACCCTAGCAGTACGTATATACCCCGTTTATGAGGATCTATAAGCATCTTGATCTGCTAAAATCCCACATCGATTTACAAATTGCGCAATTGCGCAACGTCGTCGCAATTTGATTTGTTGAGCCATGTGATGCGTTTGTGTGGCGAGTCCGAGAGTCCGAAGGTGGTGTTCAAATTCGTGGCGTAGGCATGGCGGATTCGATATAGACTGGGCGAGGGTCCTTGGTGGTAGCATCGCGACTTGGCGGGTGTATACGACATATAGTGGCGATCTTGCAAACCTCAGGGCAGTGCACCGGTGAGGCTCAGACAGGCAAGTGTATGATACGTTTGACACTACGATGGACTAGTACATTGCTCTTCGACAAATGAGGGTATGCCCTGCGACTGCAGTATGATAGAGAAAACAAGAACACAAGAGACATGCTATTTACACTAAGTACGGTGAAAACTCCCGGTTAGCACCATCTTTCTTCCCGTAAGAGGCAGCGAACCTCCCCTTCACGATCAATTGGTTGGTCTACCAATTGCCGGCAGCCCAGCCTGAGGAGGTGCCGGTATTTCCATGCCCGAGTTCGAATCCGATTCATCCGTATTCTGAATCTCGTTGCAGACCCAGATGATCGTTCTCCTTATCGCCTCGGTCACGTCCTCCGTGTGGATGGGCTGACCCGCTGGGGGACAGTGCATGAACAAAACTTGGGTGTTGCGACGCTTTTCATACGGTTTGGAACTTCGTTTGGCTTCAGCTAAGGAACAATAGTAGATGTAATCGCAAAGATAATGTCCCGCGTCCATGGACGTGTAGATTTGCTGCAACCCAAAGAAACCAGTCAGTTCAGCGACTACGATAGTGTAGAGCAGATACATACATCAACCCCAGATCTCTTCAGATCTTGCACAAGCCTTGTAACATCGATCTCGGTCGTAAGCTCGTCCGGGAAGTTCTCATATGCCGAATCCCCGAATCCACGAGTATACTTCATCCCACCATCCCCACCTCCCGGGGTACCACCATTCAGTCCACCCGCGGATCCAGATCCGATCCCATAATTATAATTATTGTTGTAATTCCCGTTCCAGTTTCCACCAAATCCACTGCTCCCACTCCCAAACCCACTCCCATTGTTGCTATTAAACCCGCTGCCGCTTCCAGTACTTCCACCACTCCCGGTGGTGCCAGTGCCAGTACCCCCGCTCCCCCCAGGTCCACTACCACCAGTCCTACTGAAATCTTTAGGCGAATTCCTAACCAGTTTCGCTAGTTTCCCGGTCGCGTCTTTCATCTGGTACCCGACTTTGTGTCCCACCCTCTCCATCCTCAGGGGCCCCCTACCGGCTACACCGATGTGGAAGATAAAGTCATACCCGCCTTCCGGCGGTTCATAAAATTTGGCCTCTTGGATGGTAGGTCTAACCACAGGTGGGCGTAGATGAAATCCTGGAACCGAGTTGAGAACGGCACCGTACGAAACTGGGACTTCTAGACAGGAGACGTGGATCGGCCGTCGGGGCGTAGGTTTAGGTGGCTCTCCGTCTTGAGTTGGTTTAGATTGCGATTGCTGTTGTCGAGATGTCATCTTGGCGCGTTAGCTTGGCGCAACTAATGGCACTCACCGGTTGAGACCCTCTCGTGTAACCATTCGACGATGACGGAGGGTTCAGTTGTGCTGACGAAGGCTTTGAACCGGGAGGAGGAGAGGCACGCGACCCATTGACGCCACCTGAAATCGCTGGTGTTGAAACGGGCTCAGGGGGAGGTGGGGGGCCCGGCAGGGGTTCGATCTTGTGCACGGTGTTGTGCAAAGGCTTGACTGCCAACCATGACGGATTTGTGGGATAGTAATGTGCGAATGGCTGAGGCTGAATGGATTAGTGATTGTGCGCAGATATGGCATAGGGATGATACCAGGATGAATCAAATGGCATCCGAAATGAAGGAACGAGTAGACGGACGTTGAACGATGAATCAAATAGACAAATAGAACGATAGGTGCGATTTTGGATGGAAATAGCAAGATTGGTGGGACGTAGGGTTCACCAGGTTCCAGAGAATCAACGGAATGAATGCAACAAAAGACGAGATGAAGAAGAGGGAAGGAGAGAACATCATATATTGACACAAATTCAAAATCGAACGAGGAGGACGACCTTACCCCGAATCCAGTGATCAACACGCGAAAAGCGTTGGGAGGCGGAGCTTGTCCAGGATCGAGGTTTGGGTCATTAGCATCATACTCAAAGTGGTGTTCTACGACACCGTCAACCTCGAGTTCGTGTGGGACTTCTTCGATGGACGGCATTGGTATCTAGTGGTTGATATGTACTAGGAGCGGAGGTGCTAGGATAGGAGTGATGGGCTGAGATTGGGATGGGGAGGTGATAGAAAGCGACGTTGTGGGCGGTAAGAAAATCGATTTTGATATGTCGATCAACGTGCACCGACCATACGAGCGGGGAATGCAAGCGGACTATTGTGATGGCACGGAGCCCCTATTTATGTCCTCTAAAGTTACCACGCTGCTATTGGGGTACCATCCTCATGCCCTATGACCTGAGCTAACGTCCTCCAGAACCCTGTGATCAACGCCCTAAGGCCATCAAGCACGAGGAAACACTGTGCAACGTTCAGCGCTGACGTCGTTCAACAGGCTTCTCCTCCATGACTAACGGCACGACCCCGGAGCAACTGGAGCGCTGTCAAGGGTCAGTAGCTCAAAAATGTACTTAAACGTGCCATCGTCGTCATGCTCAGGGCGCTATCATTCCGCTACACGTACACACCGTACAACCAAGCGGTGAGCATACGTACTGGTACAACAGAATAACCGTACTCAAGCCCGCTTATTGACTCTTGACCAACCCGACAGCCGCCTCCGTCCCCACAATCCTCTCTAACCTGAACCAATCAAACTTGGAGTACAAGACCTTGCACGTGACGTCAGACGACTCGACCCCGTCGTCAAGGAAGGGGTACGATAAGAGCTCGGTGAAGTATTGTGGATGGTCAGGTGGTCCATAAAATATCAGGTTGCGGATTCCCCGGATTTTATAACTGTGAAGGTTTACAAGGGAACACAAGGCGTATGTCAGTAAAGGGAAGACACGAGAAGGATAAGCTACAGGATGACGACACAAGGCCGATAAGGGTACCAAGTTCCGGAAGAGAGCCTCACCGTTTGTAAAAGTGGAAACGCTCGCTCATGAGAAGGAACGATTTTTTGCCAGAGAAGAACGCTTCACGGGCTCGGGAAATCTCCGCATTCGTCGAGTATCTACACGGTGATTAATCAAGTTAAGGTGACCGATGCTGATGGCACATACTCTGATAGAATCGTGAATGAGGCACCAACGCTCTTGCGGAAATGATTGTGTACTCGGATAAAATCAAACGACGATGGCACAAATACGACGGTATTTGTACTTTGCACAGCCGATTTGAGAGTTGCGGGAAGGATCTGTGGGCAGGATAACCAGTTATGATCGGCTTCGAACATTTAATGCACACAAACCTGGTTTGTGAAGAAGGCAAACCTCTTGTCAGGTTCGTCCGTAGCACTGCCGGCCTCGAAGTTGACAAATTTCTGGAGGTAGGGAATCAAGCCCCTCAGTGTATAACTTGTGGTGGACCACGAACCTGTTCTATTCCTTCCGGTACCGAGATCGGGCTCCATATCCTCTCCGTCCGCACCTTTCCTGCTACATTTTTAAGTTCTACATTGTAAAGGGCGCGAATCTCGGGTGTCTCGTATGCAGCAAGTATTATAGATTGACGAAGTAGTGGTGCACTATCGCAATTATTAGAACTGAAATTCAATTATTACTGAAATCGACATACTTTCCATCAAGATACCACGGCTTTATTCGTGAAAAGTCTGTATCGTGAGACTCTTTTGGTATCTTGTTCAGGTACACCATTACATACTGACAAAATGAGTGAACACAAAGCCTCATTGAAGCACCAAGTGGAGCACTACCTTCACATGCTCCCAATTTTGCATGGTCAGGGCATCAGCTTGGTCGATAATGAGCATCTCAATGGACGACAGATAATCTGCTCCCCTATACGTGCGTATGGTTAGCCAGACTTAACTTGAAAACCAAACCACACCACTTACTTCTCCTTCTCAATCGACCTCCTCAACCCCAGCGGACTAGCGAAAATGACATCACAGCTATAAAACTCGGCAAACATCTTCACACTCTTCTTCGTCAACTTGATCCCCACTCTAAAGTTATCATCCACATTCCCCTTGAACGTCTCAACATGATCCCGAGGATACGTCCCAGGCTCCGCTTCAGCAAGTTTATCAATCGCCCCCGGTGGTAACCCATACTCCGTCACAAACCGTGATTGATTTTCAATTTGATAATCTGGTGTTGGCGTGTGTGATGCTAGAGCGCGGAACCATTCCAAAGCAAAGTTACGGAAAGGAAGGAGGACGAGGACGGATGGACGGGTGAAGCCTTGATCTTGGACGTCTTCTGGGGGTGGTGCCCCTGGGTTGGCTTTGGCAGATGCGGCCAGACGTTCGTTGTTCTTCAGCACTCGGCGTCGTTTTCTGTCCAGAATGTAGGTAAAGACGGAGGTAGAACGGGCTGGAATGGACGTACTTGGTGACGTGGTTTAGGACATGCAGTGCGATTGCCTCCCTTGTGGCCTTTTTGTGATCCCATGAAGTGGTTGTCAGATATAGGTCTCGCCGTGAGGACAGCGTGGACAGCAGGTCGTTTTGTAGCTGTGCATGGTCTGGGCAGGGGTTGAGTACGATGCTCAAACAGGATAGAGCCGAGAGTGGGGATGGATTGACCTGCAGGCAGCTTTGCTTGACGGGCTTTAAATGGCGCATTTAGTCGGTCCAGAATCTATGTGGGGAACAGAGATGTGAACAACAGATGAAGAATGGAAGAGAAGTCTAACCAAAAGACGTACATCTGGATCTGGAAGCTCTCCAGTTCCTTTTGCCTCTGAACTGTGGGGTAGCGAGATTGTAACACCCCCGAGCTTTCCAAGTTTCTCCTTGGTGGTTCTCCAATTCCGACTTTCGACGTCGGTCTTAGCGGATTCAGTTAATGGAATGGGTCGCACACCAAAGTGCTTTTCATATGCATTTATTGTACCTGAATTAACAACAAGACTGTTTAACGCACATTGTCTATGATGGCATACAAGAACTGGATAATATGTACCATCCTTCTCCTCTTCCTGAGCTACTTCTGCTTGTTCTTCCGCCTCATCCATTTTGTCGTCTACCTTTATCTCGTCCTTGCTGGCTGACGCATTAGCGGAAGCAGGAGGGGCAGGTGATACTGATGTGCTTGTACTTGGGCCGATCTCCAATTCAGCTGAGAAATTTACCGTTCTTCGTTTATTGAGCTTCTGGGATGGTACAAATGGTTGTTCATCTTCCTCATTAAATCTCTTCTTTGCTTTTGTTGCAGAGACGTTCAGAAGGGTGAGCAGTTGTGTTGTAGTCGAGTCCACATCCATCATATGTAAGACGAGTCCCGGTCTTGATCTCTGATTTGGCCCTCGAAACTTTTGCAATCTGGAGGGTCCAGGTCAACAACGACAAACACTTCATCTCCGGCGCCGGATCGGAGAGACAACATCTTGTCCCGGGCTCAAGAGCTCGGAGTGTTCTGTGCCTGGAGTCATCCCGAGTTCATACGCAGAGTGGCTTGGGTGTGGTATTCATACAGTATTTTTCCGCGTTCAGCCGCGTTCTCGGATTATCGAGCATGGGCTTTTCTACCAAGCACAGCGGCATTCGTCCAGAACGTCACAAGAACCGAACGTGTACAACCAAGTGCACTTGACGATACTGGAACAGTCACTGCGGGGTGCATTACCCATCATTCGCGCCTCTCGCAAAAATCGAGCATCCAGACTTTGAGGTCCTAATTCTGGACGCGCACCCGCCCCTCCATCATGAGCACAGCAAGGAACCGTCAACCCATCGATTAGATTGCGTTCAGGATTCGGGGTTCTTTCGTTTTCTTCGTACACATCATGACTGACGCTTCACCATCAAGGCCCGAAGTGGTTTGTTGACAAGAACAAGGAGCAAATGGAGCCGAGTCCCTGTAAATCCCTTTTCAGTAACTGGCGTTTGGCTTGATTAAAGTCTGGAACTTCGAGATTATGCTGACCTTTTCTAGTCGCATACCCAACCGCAGGTACCCGAATGCCCTTCATCTGCCTTGACAGGATTTAGGCGCCCATTGATGATTCGGTACTAATGTTCACTTGCTCGCCAAGCCTATAATATAATCATAGACCGGAAGGTCTAGCCACTTTACCCTTGTCGCCGTCAATGCACCGCAATTGCATGTGCCTCTTCAGCTCCCTGAGACCACGCGATCGGGAGGATCTCCTCCATTCTCGACTTGTAAGGACAGGATGACTGTGACGAATTGCTCTTTTGCTCTTGGTCAGGGTTCGAGCCTTCAAGGGATTAGGATGAGCAGGGGGGTTTATAAGGTTGCGACTTGCGGCCGGGTTGGAAGGAATCCTCCAACAACATACAACTCAATCGCATCGAACTTACTCTCCAGCGAATACCCCTCGTCTATTCATAGACAACTCCCCATCCCCCCTCCCAATACCCGCATTTCCTCCTCCCATCACCTCTTTATCTACTTTCGCCGACAATCGCGACGATGAGCCAATTGGCAGAGAAGGACAATGCCCCAAAGTCCTCGGATGGAGGGCACACTCCCACCAACGGCTCTATTATCCTCCACAAACACGAGCATGATCATGACCAGCTCGGAGAGGATGATATCGAGAAACGACGTAAACAGGTTCTCAGAAAGATGGACGTGCATCTCCTGCCATTCATCTCGCTGTTATACCTTTTATCATTCTTGTAAGTCCATCTCTTGATCTTCCCCGCCCCCAGTTTTATTCTTGGAAGCAAGCTTCTAACTTTGGTGTCCTATCGCTGCTGGTCTATTTTTATTATAGGGATCGAAGCAACGTCGGTTAGTAATATCAGCCAATTACGGCGCTACATCATTGATGGTGATTGACATATTCCCCCGTGATAGGAAACGCTAAGATTGGTGGAATGGCTCACGACTTGAACCTCCATGGCTTCCAATATAATATAGTGAGCCTACCATTGGCCGTTATTCGATTCCTTCATACTAACAAGTTTTCAGATTGCTGCTGTCTTCTTTGTATGTACCCACTTTGAATATGTAGCGCCATAGCATCGCTGACAACCCCGGCGTAGATTCCTTATGCCTTCGCTGAGGTGCCTTCGTAAGTTTACATTTCAGCTCAGCTCCTTCATACTCAATGTCTGCATTTATAGTAATATTGCTCTCAAACTTGTGCGACCTTCGATATGGAGTAAGTGCATCTCTAGACATCAATAATCATCCTTCGTTTGCTCATTGCATTTTCCGCGAAATATCAGTCCCATCTATCATGGTCGCATGGGGTACGTTCACCTCCCTGACCTCTATGCAACGAGAATATTCTCGACTGATGTCCTTACCTTCAGGTATCGTCATGACTCTCATGGCCCTGGTCACAAGTTTTGAAGGGCTCCTTGCGTACGTCATGGCTTTTACCCTTCGTACTTAACCCTACTGACGTGACATCCCTGTGCAGTGCTCGTGTTTTCCTGGGTCTCACCGAGGCTGGCCTATTCCCTGGAGTACGCACCTGTCCAGCACAATCTAGGTTTCATTGGGTGCTTACGATTCTGTAGATCACTTTCTATCTATCATTATGGTACAGGAAGCGTGATGTTGCATCACGTATTGCGATTTTCTTCTCCGCTGCCACTATTGCAGGTGATTATGCCATATTATGTTTAGTGAACTTGGTATCCTTAATTCACTTACAGGTGCCTTCGGTGGTATCCTAGCCTGGGGTATTGAGCACATGGACGGTATTGGTGACTTGCATGGTTGGCAATGGATTGTAAGTCATATCGTTTCTCGATGGTGTGGCATATTCAACGTCTGACCTCTCACCTCAGTTCTGTCTTGAGGGATTAGTAACAGTCGCTGTTGCCTTTGCGTCATACTTCTTCATGTACGACGTAAGTTTCTCACTCTACTCTCACCATATCTTGATGCCTTACCATTGTCCTAGTATCCTGAAACAGCAAACTTCCTGAATGAAGAGGAAAAGAGGATTGTAGCTGAGATGCTTAAAGAAGATTCGCAGGGACAAGCCAAACGATTCGCCATGAAATTCGTTTGGCAGGCAATGAGGGATTACAAGACATATGTCCAGTCCGGCATTTATATGGGTCTTTTGATTCCTCTTTATGCCATCGCCTTGTTCACTCCCACCATCGTTAACGAGCTTGGTATGTAGTATCCATGCGATGTTAGTACATAAACCTAACCAGAATAACAGGCTACGAGGCTCATGAAGCTCAACTTCTTACCGTTCCACCATTCGTATGCGGCTGTATTGTCACGATCATGAGTGCGTATCCACTTACCATTCATGCACCATTCCAGGCTAACAGCATATTTCTCTAGCTGGCGTCGCATCTGACAGACTTAATATCCGTGGCCCGTTCATTATGAGTGGTTGTTTCATCTCAATGATCGGCTATATTGTTCTCTACACACAAACGTCGCCTGGGGCTTGCTACGCTGGTGCCATTTTGACTGCTACAGGTGTCTATCCTTGTATTGCGGTTACTCTTGCTTGGGTTGGTTCATCAGCTGGTGGTGACACCAGGAAAGGCGTTGTTTATGCGATGGTCATCGGACTTGGTAACCTTGGAGGGTAAGTGGTTCTCTCATAATCCGTCATGGGTGTAGTTACTGAGATGTATTTTTTGTTTAGTATCTGCTCCTCTTTCATCTATATCACGCCACCGAGGTTCTTGCTTGGACATGGTATCATAATGGGCTGGCTATCATTAGCGTAAGTCGTCTTCATACCATCTTCCCTCGCCTGCTCCTCATCACATGACGAAAGCATCCTGTTGGCTGCCTTCTCGATGTGGGATTACAACAGAATCAACAAGAAGAAAGAGGCGTACTGTCGGCAACATGGTATTGATAGTAGCAGGCAAGCCGAGTTTGCGGAAATGGGTAGTGAAAGTCCATTATTCCGGTACGTTATCCTAATTCCAGTTCTTGTCCTTAACGGTTAATTGGACTTCTCAGTTATACACTCTAATTTGGGACTTTGATGTGATGTACGATAACGGCATTCCTACCACTATTATGACGATTCTCATCTCTGCTCTTGGCGAAGAACTAAAATGACGAGTTCATGGTTACTTTTGGGACGACTCTCTTTCGAAATGCCGCTACGAACTTATGCCACTCATCGGAGTTTCACTCTACGAGTAATCATCATGCATTGGCGCACCCACTCCTCTATTTTCGATACCTTCACATTTATTCGTTATCACATTACTTTTCCTTTCGTTGATGGGCTTTCTTCTTTGCATATCATTCCTTGAATTCCCCTGCCATAATATTTCTAGAGTTCCGCCACTCCTATCATCTATACACACTGTTGTACTGTACTCATTACCATCCTATTTCTTTGTGGTTTACCAGCGCTTCGTGACTGGTCATAATTTTTCTATATGTATATTCAATTCAGATAGACGTCACTTACTAGTCGGAGGTTTTCATGGGGAATGGTATAGACAAATTTGAAGGCCAACCTGCACTCTACACTCTGCATCCAGTTTAGTCGCTAATGTGGTGCAGACACAATTCAGAATAACATATGTATTTCTTTCGGCGCCGTGGTCCATAGTAAAACATTGGCACTCCACCAGCGGGGTCTAGTTTCTATAATTATAAACGTTGCTGCGCCGCGACACATCGCACAAGTGGTGGCACGGAGACCACGAGCCTGATCAATTAGTGCCGCATGTATTGACGATGTACGAGCTGAAGGGTAGCATTAGTTGCAGGACCCGGACAATCATGCTAGGAATTACAACTGCTGTCCGGTAGGGGTCCGGCAATAAGTGAGGAGTCACGTACCACGTGACATCGCATAACTGGCGCGTTGACCCCAATTGAAATCATCAACCTCAATACTCATCCCTTCCGCTATCCCTCGCCTTCGACAGTCGACTTGGCCTGTAGGAGCCATGACGAGGGTCCTTTGCGTCGCAGAAAAGCCTTCAATTGCCAAGTCCATAACGCAAATACTATCCGGTGGACAGTACACGACAGTTAGTCCACTCCACAAAGCTCCGTTCCCGTAACTGATGCAGCAGAAACGACACAATTGTAGCACAACACCGAATCCCCAACTAACAAAAACTATGAATTCACCTACCCTCAAACTAATTCAAACTTCATCGTGACTTCTGTTGTTGGCCATTTAATGACTTGCGACTTCCCTGACAGATGGAGGCAATGGAACTCTTGTGATCCTTTTGAGCTATTTGATGCCCCAGTGGACACTATAGTTGCGCCAGACAAGAAGGCTATTGAGAGAAATTTGACCAACCTTTCCAGGAGAGTGGATACCTTGATGATTTGGACGGATTGTGATAGGGAGGGTGAACATATTGGAATGGAGATCGTAAGAGTGTGCAGAAAAGAAAAGCCTGGGATCGTGGTTAAACGGGCAAGGTTTAGTGCTATCATTGCTCAGTGAGTGTAAACAGTCGGCTTCGTTCTATCCTAGTTAGGTTGATTTCCTCGTGCACCGTCCCGCTTACGCCTTATTCGAAAATATATTTAACATACCTGAAGACAAATACACCATGCTGCTCAACACCCAGTAGAGTTAGATCGTGCACAAGCGGAGGCAGTCGAAGCCCGTATATTGTTGGACTTGAAGATAGGGTCTGCCTTCACGCGAATGCAGACCCTCACCCTTCAAAATAGGTTCCCAAAGTTGAAGGAGGAAAGTAAAGTGGTGTCATATGGTAAGCATAGCACCTTGATAGATTGTATTTCACTTCATCACGCTTTCTTGCCGTTTCCGCAGGCCCCTGTCAGTTCCCTACCCTTGGCTTCGTGGTCCAGCGATATAATCAAGTGACAAACTTTCGACCAGAACAGTTCTGGTATATATACTTTGCCCTAGAGCGAGAGGGCGGCGAGACCAAGTTCAATTGGAGAAGAAACCACCTATTCGATCAAGATATTGCTATTGCAATATACGAATATGTAATTGACGGAAGTATGGCAGGCATTCGTGCGCGTGTAACTTCCGTTACCAGTAAACCTACGAAAAAATGGTTAGAGTCAACCCTCATTAAGCCGTCCAACAAGTGCTGTCATTCTTACTTGCAATGATTCTGTCAAGGAAGCCGCTACCGCTGACAACTGTAGAGTTGCAAAAAGCAGGTTCCAGATTGCTCAAGCTTGCTCCTAAGAAAGTTCTCGATGTTTGTACATTCTTGCCTTCATTTCGCATCTCCTTGGGCCTAACGCCTTCTCATCATTGTAGATTGCCGAGAGATTATACCAACAAGGATTCGTGTCATACCCACGCACAGAAACGGACCAATATGACCCTCAGTTTAATTTCATGCAGCTCATCGAGAAGCAAGCTGCGGATACGGCATGGGGAGGCTTTGCTCGAAGGTTCATTTTAAATCAACGTACTAAGCTTCTCTTTCAATAACTTGTTGTATCCCTCAAGCCTGCAACAGGGCGGATTTAGTACACCACGGAAGGGCAAAAACAATGATCAAGCACACCCACCTATTCATCCCACTGCACATGCTGGAGGATTGTCGGGAGACGAGAAAAAGGTTTACGAGTTCATCACTAGGCGGTTTTTGGCATGTTGCTCGAAGGATGCAGAGGGCTGGCAGACTACGGTGGATGTTGTCTTTGTAGGAGAGGAATTTACTGCAACAGGTAACCTATTTTGAGAATCGTTGGACGTTCGTTGACGCCTATGTTAGGATTGATCGTAACCCAGAGGAACTACTTGGACGTATACCCTTACGATAAGTGGGTCGACAACGACCTCCCTGAGTTCAGGCAAGGAGAAGAATTCGTACCTTCTATATGCGAGCTGCGACAAGGAGAAACAACAAAACCTAATTTATTAACTGAAGCCGACTTGGTTACCCTGATGGACAAAAACGGAATTGGTGGGTCCATGATGCATACTTTTTTGAGCCTGGTTCATGGCCTAAGGCTTAATCACTTGTTAAGGAACGGACGCGACAATCGCGCAACATATACAGACCATTATTGATCGAGAGTATGTCATTGAACGGATGGAAGGATCAACGAAATACCTCATTCCCTCGACATTGGGTATTGGACTTGTAGAGGGCTACGATCAGATTGCTCTCGAAAGAAGTTTAAGCAAACCCCAACTGCGAAGAGAGGTGATTCAGACTTCTTGGTACTACACTATGCATTTGACTCATCTTTCTTGGCGCATATAGACAGAGCGGAATATGGTTCAAATCTGCCAAAGAACCAAGACTAAGAACGACATGCTCACTGAAACCATCGACCAATACAAGACTATGTTCATGATGACTAGAGCAGAGTTTGCGAAGATCGTCGATGTAGGAGCTTCCTTTTTCATCAGCATCCTTACACTGACACGTGAGTTTGGATAGAGTGTGCGAATGTACTGGGATGGCCAGGCCAATATTGCTGCCGGACCAGGAGTTGGTGGAGGTGGAGGCAGCGGCGGTGGCGGTGGCGGTGGTGGTGGAACTGGCGGTGGTGGGGCTGGGGGCGGAAGAGGTAGAGGTAGAAGAAGAGGGGCCAGTGGAGGGGGCCAAGGCGGCGATAATAACGATGATAGTGGCAATGGTGGCACGAGAAAGAGAGCAAGAGCTACGAGCACAACTAAGACTAGGGGGACCACGTCAACTCGAGGCAGAGGTCGCACCAAGACGCCTTCTGCTGCTGTCCCACCACCACCTCCCCCTAGGGCTACTGGTAGGTATAATTTCCCATCGCGGTTTAGTTTATTGAATCGATTTATAGTCACAGAAGCCCCTAGGACGACAACCAACAATTCCTACACCACTGCAACGACGATGACGACTGCTCCGACATACTCAATGCCCCCAAGAACAAACTCAGCGCCAGCACAAGCACAACGAGGTACCGAAAACTCGGTCCTGTGTTATTGTAATAAACCGGTGACCGAACTACGCGTGACCAAGGAATCAGTCAATAAGGGCAGACTGTTCTGGCGTTGTGCACAGCCTGCCCAGTGTTCGTTCTTTGAATGGGCTGATGGTGCGGCATCTGGATCTAGTGGGGGTGGAACGAGTACCACCACCGCAGCCTCTGCGACAACTATTCCGGCCAAACGGACGTATTCCTCAGTTAGTGTTGTTTTCCCCCTGACACGTTTGTGGCTTTGTTATTTACCTGGACCTGTTTTACTAGGACCGTAGCAATGATGTCTGTTACAAGTGCAATCAAACAGGACATTGGGCGAGTGGTAGGCCCACCATTCTTCTTTGTATCACACAACTCCCCTGACCAGAATGCGGTTCTGCAGATTGTCCAAGTGCCAATGATACTTCCAAGCGACCACGCACGTTCGGTTCTACAACTGACAACGCGTCAGCAGCGCAATCGGCAGCTACGTGCTATACCTGTAATCAAGTTGGTCATTTTAGTCCTAGTGAGTGCATGCATCCTTTCATGCAGTAACCGACATTTGAACTGATGGATTGTGCGTTCTTACTATATAGACTGTCCTAATAAGGGTGAGTGTTTTTAATTTCCCACATCAGGTCGAATTTGTACTGGTAAGCACAATTCAAGCACCTTATTTGACGGACACTTCATGACGAGAGCTTGTAGACTGTCCTTTAGGGAATTTAACTGCTACTGGCAGAGCAAGCTCTATGACCTCGACAAGGGGAAGTACAAGGGGAAGTACAAGGGGCAGAGGAAGACCAAAATCCTCATCTGCGCCAAGTACAAGAGGCAGAAGAGGCAGAGGGAAATAACACCCTGAATCCATGCATACAGTTTCCTGCGGACATTCGAGATGACGGTATAATACCGTTCATATCCCGTTTTATCCTGACCACAGCACGCTCTGGGCTTCGAGTTCAACTTGCATAAAATATACCATTCCCGAAGGCTAATATCGTCGGCCTGGAACAATGCAACCATGTTTTCTAGTCGTACTTATTTATAACCTACTTGCATAATCGTGGACGTCACGGTTTTTGTATTACCCTTGCATCATTTTGTATCTTTAATTGTTAATCTTACGAGCTCAACCTTTGCCAATAATTACCCTCTCAAAATCTCCTTGACCCCTCTTTTGCTGTTACATACTTCGTGCACTAATTTGCCTTAACCATTGATACTTCAAACTGCTTCACTGAAACATTTCTTAACGGCTTATCACAAGCAATCACTCCTACGAAAGTCTGAAGTAAGTAAGGCAAATGCTTATATGTGGGAGTATTAGTTGACATTGACGAACTGTCATTAGAGAAGAAGGTTGGTTTCTACCCAGAAGCCGTGATTTCTCCTGTGCTTCCTCTTGCATAGGCTAAAGTTTGCCAACTCTGAATATCTGCAGGGCGAAGCATAGCAAGACGTTGGGCCTTGCGTGAAGCCTCCTTTCCTTGTCCACCCACTCTTGACAATGCCACCGACTGCAAGCTGAGCGACTGTCCGTACACCCGGACTTTTTGCGTAGCATCGATTTGACTGACATTAGCAAGTACTCCCAGGGCTTGTTCCGGTCTGTCTCGTTGGAGAGCCAGGGCAACCAATGCGTTCCTCGCTTCAAATCTCGATGGTTCTCTCAAAACAGCTGCTTGAGCAACTGAGATTGCTTCTTTGTATTTGCCCTGTGAGATAGGCAAACGTTATTTATGGTAGCAGCTGGATAGGGAAACGACAAACCTGGGCAAGCTGGTGCTGTATCAGAAGATAATCAACGTCTCTTTGGGGATCCAACTCCTGACGGCGATCAGGGGGAAGTGCTATGATCTCAGACAGTGCTGCATCGACAAGTGCTTCATCGTGTAGCAAGATACCCATTCCAGCTAGAGCATTGATAGCTGTCAGATTTTCTGGATTGGTCGTAATGCTACAACGGTAATAAGTACCGGAGAGATTAATTGACAGAAGAATACACACCACTCCAACAAGCGACTTTGTGCAGCTTCCTTGAATTCCTCAGTTCCAATGGCCCACATCACCTGTGCCAACATTACGACCACCTGCTCCCGTAACTCTGGCTCGTGCCCAGCTAGACTGACCGCTGACTCCAGTCCACTTAATGCCGCTTCCAGATCACCAAGCATAAACTTGGCCAAACCCGCCCCGAGCTCTGCATGAATTCTGAGGCGTTGGACTTCGGGATCCGGGTCCTCTCCAAGCAGACCAAGGGCATTCTCATAGGATTCCAGAGATGACTGATGATCACCTACTGAAAGGCGCAACCTAGCAAGGTTAAGGTTAGCAATGGTAAACTGGCGTTCGATCTCCGGGTCCTCTGATTCCTCGTAGGTCGCCTCAAGAACTGCAATAGCACGCTGAAGGGATTCAATAGCGACGTCACACTGTCCAAGGCTCTCGCATAAGAGGCCAAGGAGATGGAGTGCGGTTGGATTTGACGGATAGCGCTCACAATACCGGCTGATGACGAAGAAGGCGGGGAGTAAATGGTCAGCAGGTCGCTGTGCGCCGTACCCAACAATTTTTGTGGCTTCAAAGACCCTAGCCGCAAATTCAAGATCAGCTGCAGGCTATCGCAACAGTAATTAGGCCTCCTATACGTGCTCGACCATATGAACATGCTTACTACAGGAGCGGTCAATGTTGATGCGTGTTGAAGTATGGTCTGAACTTCGTGTTCGTGATTATGTGCAGTGGCGACGAGCGCTTGGCCGAGCCACGCAAGTGCATACTCCGGGTCAAGAACTTGTGCGCGGTAGAATGCCTGGTTAGCCAGATCCAAATCTTCATAATGCAGGTATAGCAACCCTATTCTTGTCCAGCTTGCAACGCTCTATAAAGACATTAAAGCCGAATAACGTCGACGGAGAGGGTCGAAGATACCTTCTGGTCAATGTCAAGGGCTTTAACGTATGCCTGTTGTGCCATCCTTGCGTCTGTTAGGAAGTTAATGTCGCCTAAGGCGACCCAGTATATATCGTTTCCGGGTTCTTCCCTTATAGCATTCTTTAAAAATTGGATGGCCTTCTCTACAGCAAATTTCCCTTGGGGGTTCAGAGGATTACTCTGAGACCATGTACGTGCCGAGACACCCAAATCATACCAAGCACTGCCTTTGATAAGGTGATCGGTACCGCTGAGCGCTAGTCTATAATCGTAGGCCACGATGGCCGTTTCGAGTAAGTTAGGTTTACTTACAGACCCCTCGCCAGCACTCGTGATTGGCAGGGGAAGAAATTCGCTAAGACGGTCGCTCCTGTGCGTGGCGAGGTGAGTCAGGACTTCATGAAGCGCAGCATAGACTTTCGCTTCATTGATCAACCTAGATCTCTTGGATAGAATGAACATCGCGTCTGCAACCGTCTTCCAGGCTGTTCCCCTATATCCAGTCGTCTCATCGATGGTCTTTAGGGAGACATGAATGGATTCGATAAGGGAAATCTCTGCGCGATCGAAATATCCTTCAGCAAGTTCGTTACGACCTGACTCAAGGAGGCATTGACTAAGGGCGGACAGGATGGCGATATCAGTGGGTCTTTGTCCCAAAATCGTTCTGTATGCCGAGATAGCTTCTGGGTAAAGGGCCATGCTTTGATACACTTCCCCCGTGATATATGCACCCATCCAATCATTAGGATTAATTTCTTCGGCGTGCTTCAGTGCCTTGAGAGCTGCAGCATGACGCCCACCCTTCCCGTAGGATTCACCTAGTCGTAGCCATGAAAGATGATCCTCTGGTTCGGCTCTAAGAGCAATCTGGAAAGCTTGGATAGCGGCCGGATAGTTCTTTCGATTCTGGAGATGCTGTTAGAGGCGGTGATGCTTGGCAAAGGACTAGTTAGGTTACCAGCTCCACGGCACCCACAGCTTTCCAGGCCCATGCATTAGTTGGTGTAAATCTTGTTCCAGTACTGTCACTCAACCCTGCATTTAGTCCGCCTTCACCATCAATCGTTCTTCGAGCGACAACCTCTACCAAATCCCACTCCCTCTCATCAGCAAAACCCTGAGCAAGACGCCTCGCTGCATCTGCTTCCCTTGAATCCAGTTCGAACGCTTTTTGGAAGCATTTAGACGCCCGCACCGGATCTGGTGGGGAAGCATGTTCGCTGTAATAGACACCAAGGGCGGTGAAGGCAGGAGCGTATGTAGAATTGACCTTAAGGGAGGCAATGTAGTACTTGTATGCTTGCTCCCCGTTTAATTCTACCAAAATCGGGTTGGACAAATTAAAAGGTAGTGAGGGACAGACCTACCACCCAACGCCCAGTGACACAACCCAAGCCGCCAAAGGCAGCGGGACAAGTCAAATGATCGATCCTCGGATTGCTGTAATATATCTCTGATTCCTCCAAGTGAGGCGATTGATTCTTCAATATGTCCTAGCTGGGAGCGACACCACGCACTCTCCTCGCGCGCGCGCAAGCCTTCCTGAGAATCGTCGGACAGTAGCTGGTCGACTTTATTAAATAGCTCAGCGGCTTCCTGCCAGTTCTTTGAGGCCTGGAGAATATAGGCATGGCCCATCAAGCAAGGTACATTCTCAGGATCCTTCGACAGGACTTCCTCAATAATAGACATGGCTCGTGGATGGTGCTTTGGCGGAAAGAGATGGACCAAAGCCGTAGCACAGGAGGCCTTAAATCCGATGTGAACTCTGCAAGATGGTTGAGGGCGGGAGCAAGGTTAATGTCTAATGACCTGCCTTGGCAGAGCTTTACCAGTATTCGATTCCTCATGGCGCAAGACCTCCAGGCCTCTTTCTACTGTTTTGATGGCATTTGTGTAGTCTTCTTCCAGCAAGTAAATGTCTGTCATGACTCTATTTGCAATGATCGTGTCTTGTGTGTCGGTGTAACCCGCCTGTACATAACCGTGTTTAATACCGACAGCTCTTTCTTTTGCTGTGACACACCCACAAGGATCTCGTCATATGCCTCTTCAAATGGAGGCAATACACTAGGTTTCTCTTCATCCAGATCCTCATCTGCAGTCTCTTCAACGAACCAAGGAATACCAGTATAAGCGCAATACCCGCGAAGAAGTGTGGTGAGTGGTGATGAAGGGAATAGTGTGACGAAAGACTCCAGAGCCGCTCGATCGTAAAAATCTGCTTTAATATTGATGTTGGTGTTATAGCCCACAATCGCGCACGCTTACCAATACTGCTTGAATCCACCCCTTGTAAATAAGCAATCCAAGCTGCCTCGTATGGTATCTTCAATATGATAACACCTTGTATTAGTTCATTTACTTCTTGAGCCAATGTTGTCTTGCGACTAGCCCATTCCTTCGTGTTGGGTATGACGTGGAGATGTCGCTGCTTATATTCTAGCAGCTTCCATTCCGTCTCTCTTCGTTGAGTGTCACTAGTGTTCGGGTGGTTGATGACCTCGCTGTACAAAGCTGGTAGCTGGACTTAGGTTAGTCCGAAATCTCGAGTAACTGTGGTTATACATACTCGAGATTTGCTCCAAAAATCTAATCCAACTTCCCTTTTAATTTGATCTAGCCCCGCCGCATTTAGCCTCATCCTCCTCTTATCTATCTCTTTCTGCATTGACAATCGTTCATCCATTTCCAAGATAGAAATTATTTCTTCTAAGGTTGGAAGCGAGTTGTAGATAGCAGTCTGAGTTAAGGTGGTACTGCTCCCGGTCGGATTGGTCGGATCAGGGGGCGGAAGAGAAGCCAATGTACTATAGAAAGGGGAGTCAGGCAGTACCACCGACAACGCATCGACAACCTGTGGTACAATGAATGAGTAATGCTATACATGTTTGGGGCGGAAATAAGGTACCTGTAAACTTGTACCATGTTCTCGTCGAAGATCCAGTAGTTTTTGGAATGTTTCAGCACACTTCGTAGCATCTGAACTGTGCCGTTATTGAGTTACTGCACTTTTGACCAAGGAAGCGAGGCGTGTCGTACGTTTTATGATATATCTTCATTAGACTCTGTAAACTATCCGCACATTTCTCCCATTTCTCCGTTTTTTCATAAAACTTGATAATACCCTATAAGTGCGTCGCAGACAATCCAACAAGCAATCAAGATAGTAACGAACTTGCCAGGCCAAGGGCTGATCACTCTGCAGGCTTATAGCCTTTTGATATGCCTAGGAACTGGATTGAGCGCTGGTTCTGGTGGTCAACGGATACCGATTACTTGCTCGCTTTTATCATAGTCCCCCAGCTCGAGTGAAGCTAGTCCAAGAAAGACATTACTAATAGCTAGTAAGTATTATCTGATACGATTTCAGAACTTCGCTTACGCATTGTAGTTTTCTGGTTCATACTCAAGAACCTGAGCGGATGCATCTCTCGCTAGCGTGTAATCCTTCTTCCCAATCGCATCTCTGGCTTTCTTTAGCTGTGTTTTTGCAAAAGACATCGGAGAAAGTCTGCGCGATGCGCTTAGACCGGCTACCACAAGGGTGAATGCACTGGATTTGGTGGGTAGTATATACAAACAACGATCAATAAAACTATTTAGGAAGCAAAAGTGGTGATCGCATTCGCGAAAGCAACATTGATGGCTTGAATAATGCTAGCGGCCTGGGTAGCAACGTCGCTCTGGGACAATGTGAGTGGGTTTGTTCTGTATAGTAATTGAAACCCTCTTACAGGGGATATGGCAAGTAAGGCGCTCTCAAAGCTCACTGTGCTGCTATTGAGATTCCTTAGATCCTGAAGAACGAGGGCAGAAGTGCCTGCAAGCTGCGAATTAAGGGCCACAAAGGCGGTCTTCTTGCTCGAAATATTGTTAAGACCCGTTATGATCAATGGCTCCAGGTTCTGAACTTGGCCAAGGATGGTGGTTGCATCAGCCTCAGATAATTGTCCAGTGGACTAGTAAGCGTGTTAATGGCGTTAATCAAAGCAATTGATAATACAAGCACTAGGCGTACGCACAATCGTATCGGTGGTAGCCTTGTTGATGCTGCTTACCAGCCTCTGGGCGCTGGTGTGGATGTTCTAGAGTGATTGCACAATTTCAGCACCCAAGTCTCATAGATGCACTACAGAATACCCACTAAGGCTTGAATGAGCGTACCCCCTGGGTTGGCGAAGCTGTTAATAGCGTTTCCCAAGGCAGTTGTTTGAGTTGTAATGGTAGTAAGATCCGCCTCTATCTGTGCAGGAGTGGCCAGAGAGACTGTAGCGAGAGCAGTGAGGAGGAAGAGGTTCTTGAACATCTTGCTTTTGCACTGAGATGCTTTACTACAGTCGGCCCTCTGGCATTTTATATGGCTGGCCATGAATTGTCCACCAAAATTAGATATCAGGATAGGCTTACTGCATAGCTAGGTGAGGTCCTATGACCCTCAGGATTCATATGAAAATCGATCCGGTCTTCGAATGGAGGGAGTGATCAGAGACTTGGTGCCTTCTACTCCTCCAGAAAGATTTCAGCAACGTGCTTCTCGTTCACATTAGCCATTCAAATAACCAAGAGACCACCCAAGCAGAGAATGATCATTAAGGACACACAAGAACCCATTGCGTCAAGCTTGTCTAACTTTGCAATAGCTCTCGCATAGCCTCGATACTTTAATTGTTGGCATTTGATGCCAGGCTACTCAATACTCAGCCTTAGACGATGCATGTCAACCTCGAATGCACTACCCGTTTTCCTTCTGGTAATGTCTAATAGGCTTCCATTAGCTCCGTGCTCTATGCAGCTATGGCCCAACACTCTGTGACCGGTACGACTTGGCCTGCATGGACTCAATCTCAGGAGTAACCAAGTTCCAACTTAGTTTTCACCTGGCCCCATCTAATATTATCCACACCTCATAATAATAGGGGCTACATCAGGCTCAGGGATGATACCACTACGTATACAGTATCTGTCACTCCTCTCGAAGGCCCGGAATGGACTAATAACATTATACTTTCCTGCTGGCGGCATTCCATGGGCATTTACATCAGAACCAGGCAAAGTCGCACTAGGCAAACTCCTTTGACAGGCATCAGAAATTTCCTCATCATTCTTCACGTTCTACTTACACGGTTAGACTGTAATTCTCATCGCTAATGACACCAACTCACACACACATCTGAATCTATGAGTCATTTGGACACGAGTGGAGGTTGCTGTAGACACTTCTTTGTACCTTCCGATGCATTAAACTATTTTCAACCAGACCTAACGTCGCGAACTCCGAGGATGCATACTCCCTGGAGCAGAAGTCCGGAGTGCGAATGGTAGGCTATTACCCCAACGTCGTTTGACACACCGAGCTCATAATTTCCCATGACACTTCATGCCGTTTACTATTCGGGACTTGAACAAAGTCGATCAGGGCACTCGTTAAACACTCGCGGTCGTTCGGGAATCGTGCGTGATGGAGGGAGCATAAGGTGGCGCCGCAACCCGGACTCCCGAGGAACCATTATCGCTAAAAATCCCGAAAACTCGAAGTCATTGAAGGCTTATTACACCCCACCCCCACTGACAACACACGTCACCCTCAAGAGAAAAACAAGCATAGAGATAGAATCTTCGTTGATTATTTACTACTTTACCAATTGCAATTAACAAACCATTTTTGTTCCAAAAAGAAAGGAAAGGAAGCCCAAGCTCTACTAAATTACCTGCTCTGCCAGCACCAATTTATATACCAGTGCGCGCACCCACTGGCGATAGCAGGAAACGAGTGATAGATGAATGTGAATGTGAGTGTATATAACCATCATGGTAGGCAGTCGTGCGACTGTCTGGCAGAAATAAACAAGGGAGGAAAAGTAACTATTCAAATGCACAAGGGGATTCGGAATAACACAATGGCGAGAGAGGTAGAGACATGAGAGGAAAAGGGGTTTGATTAATCGGAAGAGGTCTGTATCACTAAGGTTTGATCCTCGTAAAGAAAGGTTGAGGGAAACTTTGGATTGCTGCTATGCACGGGGTGCCGGTCAAGAGCCGGGGACGGCGTGGGGGAAGGGAGAGAATTTATGAGGGTGAAGGTGGGCGGGAGGCACGGCGAAGACATGATGTAAATAGTACGAAGATGAGGGGCAGAGTACGGCAAGCGTAAAAGTGGGAGGTGGTTGGGTATGCCGAAGGAGTGCGAACCAGGATATATAAAGTTACGTGAGGGAGTGTGGATGACATGACAATAACAGTATCCTCAGTACCGATATAAAAATGGGGTGGGGTATAGAAGATGAAGCGTGTAATCCAGGATGAAATTGAGTCTTGGTGAGGCATGCCGTGGGGGGGACGAGACAGAGCTGTGATCATGTGTGTGCATTGTAACGTTGTGTAGGGGTGGGTAGTGGATGTTTTGCGTGAACGTGTGCGTTGAGAACCTGGAACCTTGACCTTGAACCATGAAAAAAGAGGCGACGAAGAAGACCACAAGATGTAATGCGTGAAGAAAGGAGAAAACAAGATAATTTGGATTGAGATAATTGTCCATTCAATCCACGTAACATCAAACACGTCGTAAAACCATATGCTCTCCAAAAAATGAAAGGGAAACCAAGATCTCAAAGAACACGAAGGAAGAGAGAGTGAAGAATCTTTACATTGTTTCCCCTTCAAAATCTTGATGAAGGATCCAAAGGGCCAAGAGGACCGTACTGGTCCGAACGTCCATTTCCACTTGGTCTACCGTTGAGGGCGCCACTACCCCCTCTCCAATCCGAAGACTGCAGTCCCGCCGGTAGTGGTGTAGTTGGTGATAGCATATTACTGCCTTGCGAGGATCCAGCCCCATGACCACTTGCAGTCGGCGAAACCGCTCTCATCATTGGTGCATAGCCCCTTGCATTCGCTGCTCCCCCAGGAGCATATGTATTCGGTGTGCTTGTTCCACTGCCCGGCACAGGTGAATTCGATCTTGACGTATCGAACCCAGTTTCTAACATCGCCTCCAACTCTGCTCCGCCCACTGTCTTAGCATTCTGCAGCGCATCGTTATGCGGTCTGAACAAACCCACTGGAGGTAGCGGGTACTTGGTATTATGCTCGTTGTAACCACCTATTTGTGGTCCCCAATGATCATCGTCCGACGAAACGACAGAAACTGTGTCTGAGCCGTCGTATTGACTTCTGGTGTCTGCGGCCGATCGTACGCTCAGTAGGTCGTTTTCACCTGCGACGTAACCCATGGGTCCGTGCATGCGCTCCATTTCGCGTCGACGACGCTCCTCGCGACGGAGCTTGCGTAGGCGTGAACGTTCCCAATCTTCCCAGCGACGCATGGGTACGGCATTTGCCGTGCCTTTACCATCTCCGTGGGCTTCTCCTTTGCCTTCTCCTTCCACCTTTCTGTTACACGGAGCAAGCATCAAATAAAAATGGAGTAGAACGCGGTTGCGAAATTAAACATACCTTGTCTCACCCCAAGAGAAATCATCAAAGTGCCAGAACGCATATACAGGGAGGATAAAGTTCCAGACCGGCAGGGCTAATAAATATATCAACATCCAAAAGACATAAACCATCTTCCTCGTCGTGATCAGAATTAATACAGCAGGAAGACCCAAGACCGCGATGAGCAACATAAGCGGTATAGCTTCTTCAAACGTTTTGGGGGGTGACAACGCCATTCCGACAATCAGCATGTACGTTAGAGCGATAGCGATCGGTAGTACGACTGTTCCTAAAAGGTCCATGAAGACGACGAACTGCATGCTGAAGCAGAAGGTTCCGCAAAGGTTTCGTACAAGGACGAGCTCCATCAGGTTATGAATGGTCGAGTTGATCCATCGCCGTCTTTGGGAAAGGAGGATAGGGAATGTATCTGGGACGATCGTTCGGCAGCGAGCTTGGGGTAGGAACATCATTTTTCGATTGGGGAATGTGCGTAACAAAATTGTCGTCAAAAATCGATCCTCTCCAAGCAAGAGCAAGTTCTTTTGGTGGAGTGTCGTGACCTCGCTCTGACTATACTCCTTGACAATTTCTGGTTTAATGATCAAAGGAACCCAATCATCTCCAGTGGTTTTCC